>CM053594.1:356964329-357025750 GCA_028646575.1 Pseudocheirus occidentalis | reverse complement strand
AGTGGGAAATTTGACTTTTTAAGGCATTCTTCTCCTCATTGGCTTTCTGGGCCTCTTTTGCCATTTGAGTTAATCTATTCTTTAAAGTGTTGTTTTCTTCAGTCAGGTTGTTGACTCTCTTTTCATGATTTTCTCACATCATTCTCATTTCTCTTCCCAGTTTTTCCTCCACTTCTCTTATTTGTTTTTCAAAGTCCTTTTTCAGTTGATGTATAGCTTCTAGGCATTCTTCAGTTGTCTTGGAAGCATTTGGTGTGGGAGTTTTGAGTTCTGGGCTCTCTTCCTCCTGTTCCATGCTTTGACCCTTTTTATCAACAAAAAAGGATTCCAGAGTCTTATTGCTCTTTTTATTTTGCTTCCTTTTCCTCATGTTGGCCAGTCACTTAATTAGTTGTTTTTTTAGTTCTGTGAAACTCTGCTTCCAAGGGCGGGGGAGCTCTTTTCCAAATCGCTGGGGGTTTCCCAACTGCTGGAGCTATTAGGGGGGTGTTGCAAGTCCCCCCAGCTTTGGCTTGCTGAAAGTGCACCCCAGGACCACCACCCAAGACCACGATCCGGATCTAGCCACTCAACGCAAGAGCACTTGGCCCTGATCAATAGATTTAGCCCCCTTGCAGAGTCCGCAGGCCAGGGGCTCTGAAGCTGCCTGGTGGGGGCCTCCGCTGGTTCCAGCAGTTCCCTTCTCCCACTGCTTCCTTGCCCCAGGGGCAGATTGGCTGAACTGCTTTACCACCCCCAAATTAATTTTCAAAGTTTCGCTTTCACTAACTGTCTCTGAGGGGGAGGGGGGATTTTAAGATCCCCTCAGGCAGGTACTTTAGATTTTCTTTGAAGTAGACTCAAGCTGGGGCTTGGGAGGCTCACTCTTTCTGGCTGCCCTGGGGCATAGCCTGGGGGGGGCTGCAGTTTTGGGCTAGGCGGGTCTCTTCTCAGGTGGGAGCTGTCCCTCTCCCATCCCGTTCCTCAGGCTTTGGCAGATATGGAGATGCTGGAGGCTGTAGAACCTTTGAAGACTGGCTGCAGAGTGGCTCGGCTCAGCCCGGCTCCTTCCCACTGCCCCTGGGCCTGGCCATGGTCTCGACTTCAGGCCGTTCTAGCCTCCGCTCAGGCCGATTAGCCCCTGCTGCTGAGCTGCCTTCAGCTAGAGATGTGTTCTCTCTATTTTTGTGAGTCTGAGAGTCCTAGGCTTTGTGTGGGCTCATAATTTTATGGGTGTTTAGGGTGGCAGGTGGGAGCTGCGGGACCTTGCTGCTTATATGCCACCATCTTGGCTCCACCCAAGAACTCCGTTAATATTTGTTCTTAATTTAAAGTGATTTTTTAAAAAGAAAATATTACTAGAAAAAAAATGCTGTGTGGTAATCAGTATTACCAAGTTAAAAAGCCTAACTTTGGTTTAATGTTTTTAATTTAAATAACTAATACCTTATATGAAATAAGGTATATGCAAACTTTTCAAAGTGTTTTTTTTTTGTGCTGATTTCTACAACTGAGAAATAGTTGAAAATTATTTGATATTCTCCACTTATCCTGATCTTCATATGTTGCTTGGAAAGCTGATTTGTCAAATTCTGAATATTAGGCAGCTCAGGGAGGCTTTCTTGTTAAAAAAAATCTAAACTAGTCAAGGCTCAACTTTTGCCTTAATTTGAGCAGATGAGTATTCTAATTTGCTGAGGATATCTTTGCTAGAGAAAGGCAATGTGTTATAACAGAAAGAATACTGGACTCAAAATCAGGCAAGACCTGGGTTCAAAATACACTTTTGACACTTAACTGCATGACTTTAGTTAAGTCACTTCCCTCCTGTGCTATATGGTCAGTAATACCTGTTTCAAAACGAGGTTTCTATAAGAGAAAGAAGGAATGTGCTTTTATATAATGCCTACTATATACCAGATACTGTGCTAAGAGGTTTACAAATATCTTCACCTCAATCCTGCAAAGTAGGTGCTGTTATCACTATTTTACAGTTGAGAAAATTGAGGCAGACAGAGGTTAAGTGACTTGCCCAGGGTCACACAGCTAACAAGTATCTGAGGGTAGATTTAAACTCAGACCTTCCTCACTCTATACTATTGTGCCACCACCTGCCCAAGATGATATGTATCCATTGAAAACGTTAAAGTATTAGTAAATACTGTGGTAGAGGGTGATATTATATAATATTCACAAGTGCATTTCACATAATTTTGTTTAAATCATTAAAGTCAGCGTGGAAAAAGACAGATGTTGATTTCAGTGAATTTAGACAAACCAATTTTTCCCTTTTGTGATTGAATTTGCATCTAGCCTTAGTTCACATAAAACTGTTTTCTGCCATTTCCTTCCTGGAAACATAGGTTTCTGTGATCTTGCTCCTTCTACACATCTGACTGACCCTCCCTTCTCAGTCTCATTTGTGGGATCTTCACGTCCCTTGCTCTGAATGTGCTGCGCATGGGTCTGTTGTGAGCCCTCTTCTCAACTCTCCTCTGCGCTAGTGGTTCATAATCTGGGATCCAGGATTGTTTTTAATGCTTGTCATTCTATTCAGTGTGATTAGTTTTCTTTGCAATCCTGTGTATTTTGTGCATTTTTAAAAGTATTCTGTAAAGACTTCAAGACTGTCCCAGAGTCCATGTCATTCAAGAAATGGTCTTTTTTTCCTAGTCTTTACTGATTTTTAAAAATACACTTTTGCCGTACTGTACTGCACTGTACTATACCATACGCCAGACAAGACGCTTGAGAGCTTTATGAATTTCATCTCCATTTGTACTCATAACAGCTCTGAGGGGTCAGTGCTGGAATTGTCCCCATTTTACAGTTTAGGGAACTGACTGAAGCCGACAGAGTTAAAGTGTCTTGTTCAGGGTCCCAGGGCTAATAAGGGCCTGAAACTGGATTTGAACTCTGGTCTTCCTGACTCCAAGTTCAGTCATCATCTCTACGCAGATGGTTTCTGGTGCTTTGTAACCATCCCTCGTTTCCCCTGCATTCATTACCAGAAGTCTTTTAGGCGCTTTATACTGGGTGGGTACTTAGTGTTCGTTGTGCTGAACGCCATCTCTAGCCCCTAATAAACGTTTAGTATAAATGCTTGTTGAGTTTCACTGTATGACTGATAGTTAAATTTACATCTGAATTCAAATTAAATTTCCTTCTGATTGGGAAATGAATGATGTTTTCTTAGCTTGATTACAACTACTTAGAGTGTATGGTTTGTGCACATAAAATTTATTTTGAGCCTTGTAGAAATAATAGAAGCTTCTCCAATAAGTACAAAGAGCATTAGAACAATGCTACTCTTCTTTCTACTATTACTTGACTAGATCCTAATTAGTATAAATAATGAATACCCCAGAGGGTCTCATTATTCTAATTTGCACCACATATTTCTGTTGTGCTAGAACCAGTTACCATATTTTGCATAATTATGCCTTTGAGTAGTAGAAATTTGAATACCTGCCCCTCCAGAGGACTTACTGTTCACACTGAGGAATTACTTGCAGTTCTAAAAACATTAGCTATTTCATCAATATGAAAATTAGCACAGACAGCTACCCCTATTTGCAGGTGACATGATTCTGTACTTAGGAATCCTCAGAGTCAGTAAAGAACATAAATAAGAAAATTTTTCAGCAAAAAGACACAATAAATCCACAAAAAATCCACAAAAATCATTGGAACATGACATAACCAAACACCCAAGAAATGATGAGAAAAATCCATTCAAAATAACTACAGGGTATGTAAAATAGGGAGTTATCTACTAAGAGGCCTGCCGGGTTTATAATAAATACAACTTTAAAGATTTCTAGACATAAGAGAATGCTTATATTTAATGCTGTGCCAATCAAATTACTGAGGCAGTACTGTACAGAACTGAACAATGATTTATTTGGAACCACAGCAGAAGTCTAGAAGCTCTAGGGAAATAGTGAGATATGGGCACTAGTGCATATCAGACTATATTTTAAGTGGCAGCTGGGTGGTACAGCGGGTAGAGCAGCAGCAGTTGAAATATGGCCTCAGACATGACACTGATTAGCTGTGTGATCCTGGGTAAGTCACCTAACCCTGAATGCATCACTCACCCACCCTACCCCGTTCCTCACCCCAAAACCCAATTATACATATATATAGGGTTTTGGGGTTGCTGTTTTTTGTTTTTGGGTTTTTTTTGCCTTTTGGGGGGGAAGGGGTAGGGCAGGACAATTGGGGTTAAGTGACTTGCCCAAGGTCATGTAGCTAGTAAGTGTTAAGTGTCTGAGGTTGGATTTGAACTCAGGTCCTCTTGACTCCAGGGCTGGTGCTCTATTCATGGCGCCATCTAGCCATGCTTCCCCCCAAACCCCCAACTATATTTTTAAAATAGTATTAAAAGCTGGTGCTAGCTTAGAAAACAGTAAAGTAGATCAGTAGAAAAGATGGGATATTCAAGAAACAGAAGCCATTCAAAGCAGGTCAGTGTTTGATAAACCCAAGAACATAAATTCCTGAGTAAAGGACTCCCTTTATGGGTGGGGAGAAGCAGGGTTAGGGGAAGGGCACTAACTGCTAACAAATCTGGCAAAAATTTAGGATTATCTTGTTGGCTTTACCAAATAACTTCAAAAAATTATGCAGCGTGACTATCATAAAGTGTCAGGCCATTAAGAAGATGAGAAGAGAAGAAGACAGCTGGTTTTCTTGACAGCTATTGCTAGGGGGATCATACTTAACCAGATGATGGATTTGGGGATTATATAAAATCAGTTATTTTGGCTACATGAAATGAAAGGTTTCTGTACAAATCAGTAAAAGATAGAATTGGAAGGGATGGTAAATCAGAAGAAAATACTTAAACAGATATCACTTATAATGATACTGACACTACTAAAACTAAGAGGCATTTTCAAGTAACTTGGTAAGCAGTTAAGGAGTAGAAAGTTTTCAGAATAAATATAAACTGTAAATGACCATGTGAGTGAGACATTTCCCACACCACTAATTAGTATGAGAAATGCCAACTAAAATATTTCTGAGTTTTTACTTCATATCATGCAGACTGGGAACGCTGCCAAAATAGGAACAATCGGTGTTGGAAAGACAGTGGAAAAAGTCACATTGGAGCTGTGAAGCAGCCTAGCCAATTCTGGATATGGGTTTGGAAATTGAACTAAACTATCCGTACCCACTGACCTAGGAATCCCCATGTTGGACATAAGGAAGTCAGAAGCAAAGGTCTAGGATACCAAAATGTTTGTCCCATCCGCTTTTTGATACCAAAGAACTGGCAATAAAGTGGGTGGTGCCCATGATGTATGGAACTAATGGAGGAAAAAAAATGGTGCGTGAATGTAGTAGAAGATTTTTGTCCAGTAAGAAAAGCCGAGTAGAAAAGTTGGGAGATTCACAAAAGTAAATGATCAGACTCAGGGAGACAAATATGCAGCTACAACCATGGAAACGAAAAGATTACCAAAAGGAATTTGAACTCTTAAGTACTGGAAAAACCCAACAAGTCTTATAGAAGAAAAGCTCATTCTTCTCTGACATAACCAAGAGGTACTGAATTACTGAGACAGTTTTGTGTACTAGTCTGACATAGTTTGATTTTATTCTTTGTGACAAAGGATAGTTCAAACTAAGGGAGTCTGCGAGGGCCAAATGACTATCATATAAGGACAAAAGACAACAGTGAAATGTATAGAAATAGATATTGACTAGTCATCTTGAGAACAGGCTTAATTAAAAGTATTCTCTCATCTTACAAACAAATAAACAACATCAAAAGCAAGTGATTTGTCAGTAGGTGACGTATATAGAAATTGGTAGTTGCCAGAAACAAACACGGATCTTCAGTTTTGTAATAAGTAAAATTTCATTGAACCAGCAATATCAGAAGTAGAACCAGGGCTTCTGTTGCATCCTTTGATTCAATTACTTCTTCTTTGCTTTGATTTAGTAATATCTCTCTTCTCTTGGAGAACAAACAAATATGGTACAATTAACAGTGAAGGAATTGTAGGAAGCTATTTTAGGCCTTTTTTGTTGCTTCTAACTATTGTGTCTAGATATTTTGACAGTTATTAAATCCAGTTGACCGATTACATAATTTTATCTAGGAAGAAATTTTAGTCTTACGTTCATATACTGATAACATTCTTAAAAAGTGAGTCTAAAATGCAGCCCGTAGTCACATATGCTTTCTTTTGGTAGAAATCTACTCTTTTATTTACATATGCCTGGATAACCACTTGATCAAATTCCAGATTCATTGAGGCCCCCCCGTAAAGTAAAGCAGTGTTATTCATAATATTTAATGAACCTTTTTCATTTATTTTAAAAGATGGGGTTTTTAATTGCCTTTTTTTTTAAAATAGGAGATTGAGAAAAAAAGGAGGATAGAAGAAGCCTACAAAAATGCTGTGACTGAACTTAAGAAAAAATCCCATTTTGGAGGACCAGATTATGAGGTAAAAATTTCATCCTTTTTTCATGCAGAAAAAATAAAGTCTCCCAGAAACTATTAACTTGGAAACTTCCTTTCCCACCAGGTGAACTGTTGAATTCAGTTTGTCCTCTTCAGTGAGAAAATTAAGAGGGAATATCAGGTTATTAAATTAAATCTTAGCTTTCCAAATCAATAACTTATTTTAAGGAACCAGTACATGCTTAATGTTCTCTAACTGCCAAGGAAAATTTTCTAACTTAATTTTTTACCTCCTTCAGAGAGATAGCATGAGTACGTGCTATATTTGTAGTCAGACAGACCTAGGTTCAAATTCTACTACAGGCATTTCATAACTTTGTGGCAGTGGATAAGTCATTTGGACTCTGTGAGGCTCTAGCAACTTCCTGAGACAAAATCTTCTAAATCAGACTTTATGCATTTTGTCAGTGGAAGACTCTCATGACCAAACCTCAGAGCGTTAACATGTTGACCTAGTTCATTTGAAAATTTGTAGATTTTGTTTGTGTTGGTAACAGTAGATCTCAGAAACAGATCAAGTTTGGTTTTTTCCATTATGTATATTAGCCATTTCTTTAATTTCAGATAGGGTTAACTAAATTTGCTTTCTAACATGGGTTAATTTTCATGGTATTGCAGTTCATCCTTTTGCAAAAAACAAAAACACCCACCAAACCCAGCAATTTATGAAGAGAACTATAGCTGCAAGCACCCTAGCATACCCAGGATGGCTGCTAGCACAAGTTCTTTGATATGCTTTTCTAAAGGAAAGCAACTCAAAATGGGTTAACAATCTTACTTTACTCAAACATGTATCATTTACTTAGTTCACGGGAAAAAGTCAGTACCCTGAACTTCAGAGAATACAAACAGCAGTTACAAGCAGACAAAAATACAGACAGGGAAAATAACACAATTCAGCAGACAAGCAGACAGGGCTTCCAGCCGTCTGACCATCACATACATACAGTCAGTCACCAGAGAGAGAAGCATCAACATCTGGGTTTTCAAAGTGGGGGGCTCAATGGCTTCCCAGAGTCTCATCTGGCCAAATCATACAACTCTTCCCAAAGTGAGCCCCCAAAACAAAACCTTGCCTCAGAGATATATACAACCTTCTCCAGGGTCAGAGAACATCACAGCCATCTGTGATCCACTAGACTAGAAAGTAACCAAAGTTGTTCCTTCCTGAAAAACAGGCTTCCCACCACAGGTTCCATGGGACCACATTTAACCTATTAGGAAGCAGAGTTTATTTTCAAATCAGGAAAGGTCCTCAAATTCACCTAGGCAAGGGGTAGGGAAGATCTTTAAATTACTATTCCCATTACAGGAACTTGCCAATGGAAAGATTAATCTTTTTTTAGTTCAGTGGTTCTCAACTTTCCTAATGCCACAACCCTTTAATAATACTTGTATGTGGGCAGACCCACCTGGAGATGGATAGAGGAGCTATGTCTTGGTTCCTAAGACCATCGGAAATATGTGTTTTCTAATGATCTTAGGCAACCCCTGTGAAAAGGTCTTTCAACCCCTAAAGGGGTCACGACCCACAGGTTGAGAACTGCTGTTTTAGTTCATTGCCCATTCTGGTTTGTTGTTTTTTTTTTAAATAGATGTAGAGGAAGGATTTTTAACTTGATCTGAATTTTAAGATGTTTACCAAGTAATCACATGAGAGTTTGTTCATAAGGCACCACAATTAGCTGTGACATAAATACTCAAATTTAAAAATTATGCAAATTAATATAATCTTATTTGGTTATCAAACAATTACCAAATTGATTCACTGTCTTCAGAAATTTATTTATAAAATATTATTAGCCAAAGTATCTATTCTTCTGATAAAATAGAAGTATATTGTATAAATTCCCATATATCTGGAAATAATTGGTGCTCGATAAATGGTAATTTCCTAAAATAGAACATTTTGAGAGAAAAAGCATATTTGATAATTATAAAAAAAAGATCAAAAGGAACTAAATTAACCCTTAAACAATTGTCTTTATAGTTCAAATTTTTTCTGCTGTATTTATTTTTATTTTAAAAATTCTGTACTCTGGAACCCACTGAGATTATTTGACTTTACCTAAGATTTCACAAAATTTGTAATAAGTTTCCAGTTAGTTTCTGCTGAAATAAAAGTAATGGTTACTTATGCTATTATTTGCTAATAACAGTTGTAGCACTTTTTTCATGCTTTAGTAATTTCAGTGCTTTTATTCTGCAGTTAAACAGACCATTTTAGCACAGGTTCTCAGCACGTCAGTAGATTACTTGTTTGTTAATTTGCATACCTACACTTGGATTTTTAACCCTTATAAAGCATTCACAAAGTTCTTTTTCAGGAGCGTAGACCCAGAACACATACAGTCCTTCTGTTTTAGAGTTAAAAGAAGCTTTTCTTTGATTTAAAGTCTGTTTCTTTAAGGTCTTAAAGCAATTATCCCTTTTAAACAAATAGTTTAAACAAATAGACTGACCTTGATCTATGATCTAGAACACTAACTTTTTTTTTTCCTTTAATTGATTTTTAAGTGGGAAGAACATACAGTGCACAGAGTCTGCCCAGAAGCAAATGAACCTAAAGGCCTTGTCCTTAGCCATGGTAGATGCAAAAAAAGTTGTGTCTGGGTCATTGTCAGCGTCATGACAGTGTGTAGTAGAAAGAGGTCATTGCCACTGACCTCATGACGGTGCCATCTGACACTGACAGTGGAGCAGACTCCTTTTCTTCCTCTTCCCCCAACCCCGAGGCCCCCAACTCCCCACCTCTCCATTGCTGCTGTAGCCCTGGAGGAAGAAAAGGGCCTAGTGAAGATCTTAGCAGCTTTTGTAATGTACTGTAAAAAGCAATTTAAATAACTATCTAAATGAGCTGTTCTAGATAGAGACCCAGGACTCTAGATACAATACACACTTTATATTTTATAGTCTTAAGAAGCTTTGAAGAATTATCAAAGCTAGAAAGGAAGGTGTCTGTTAAAATGAGCTCGCTACAGATTAATTCTGTATGATGGGAATGAGTCCCTGATGCTTCTTTAAAATACTTTTATTCATCTATAGTTGATTATCCAGGTCTTATCACTGTATCTAGAATTTCTCTACTCCCTTCAAGGCCCAGTCTCCTCCCCTCTCCTCACCCCTCCGTCCCCTAATCTTATTGAAAATGTCACTGTAAGCTTCCTTATCTTTTTTCCCCCTATTTCACAGTTTCTGGTTTTTCCTCTCAAGGTCCTGTTCTTGGCCTACGTTATCTTCATTAACAGCACGTTTTGCTTTTGTTCACGTTGTTCCCCTCCATTCATTCACTTGTGAAATTCTTTTTTGAAATTCATCTCTTGGAATGCCCTCCCTGAATCTTCCCTTCTTGTCAATAATAACCCTTGCCTCTTAAGTCTCAGGTAGCACTTGTTTTCTCCTCTGATACAATTATCATGTATTAGTGTTTCAAAATTATCTCTGCAATAACCTCATTTTAAATTCTAAGCTCTAGGAGCTTAGGTCATGTTTCATCGAAACTTCCTCTTTCTTGCAGAAACTAAGATTCTGCATAGAGCAAATACTTTGTAAATTTTAGAATTATTTGTAGAGATCTGACCTTGGAACCAGGAAGACCTTGATTTAGCTCCTGTGTTTGATACATACTAGCTATGTGAAACTGGGAGATTTATTTAGCCTCTCAGTGTTGGAGAAAATTAAGAGTATAAATTGTAGAGAAGCAGCCAGTCTGCCCTGATAGAGGGAGTTTGCTAATGTAGATGTTTCTTGTACTAATGAAATCACAGACCCAGTCTGTATCCTTTGCCCATTTCTAAGTTCTCTCCAAATGCCATGGAAAGAGATGTACCATGCTTTTAAATTCTTATTTAGATTCTCAGTTCCATATTGTTTTAACTTAGCGGTGACCTCTCACTCTTTAATCCCCTCTCTCCATCTTGACTTTATCTTCATTGTAGTCAAGACCTTCATCTCCTCATACCCAGATTTTGTCAAATGTCTGCCAACGGGATTCTTCAGTCATTCCTACATTCTGCTTCACAGTAATGCTTCCCTCAGACTACCTGAGCTATGTAAAGATATTTAGGACCTTGCTTCTTTTCTTTAGCAGTTTTGTTTTCTTATCAGTTGGTTCTTTGCTTTTGCTTCTTGACTTTTTTTTTTTAAGATATCATATTTCTTCAGACTTGGACATTTCTGCTTGTTCTTCTCCATACCAATTTGTACACTTTACTGTTTTTCTTAGAGGTTTCATGGTATGGGGAAATGAGCTGTGGATTTGAAGTCAGTAAAGACCTGGTTTCAGATGTGGCTGTTCGCCCTTACCAGCTGTGTGGCCAGGGGCATATCCTAAGCTCTGAGTCTGTTTCTTTATGTATCAAATGGTGATCATGCCTGTTGTGCCTCCTTCACCATCCTATTACTTATTAGGGTTGAGTGAGAGAATGTGTTTGCAGTACTTTGCAAACCGTAAAATGCTACTTAAGTATCAGTTTGTTTCTCTCTTACCTTTTGCTGCCAAAAGTTCATGTACGGCTTGGATTCGATTTTAGATGATAGGTATTTATAATCTGAAATCTCTTCAAGTCGTAATCTTATTTGCTTAGAGTACTACTGCATCTCAGAATCACAGAATTCTAAATTTCAAAGATGCTTCAGTGGCCATCTAGTCAAAGCCAAACCTAAACAAGAATCCTCTCTATGATTTACCCAGCAAGTGACAATGAAGGTACTGAAGGATTGTCTTCCAAAGTGTGAGAACGTACAGCTTCCCACACACTTCCACTTTTGAATAGCTATAGTGCTTTGGAAACTTTTCCTGGTTTTTTTTTTTTAATTTTCTTCCTTCCAAATTGTGTTTTTCATCTTATGTGAAGATATTCATTTAGTTATAAAGTTTCTCGTGGTTCTGCCCCTGAGGCCAAATTAGGCAGCTCTTCACATACTTGAGACCACTCCTCATATGTGTCATCTGTTTCTCTCAGCTGCTTTCTCTCTGACAGTTGTGTGTCACTTCTCATGCAGCGCAGATTTTGAGACCTTTTGCCATCCTGGTCTCTGGAATCTATATAGCCTATCAAAGTTTTTTCCTAAACTGGAGTAAGATTGCAGGGGAGGTCCTGCTCCTAGTACCTAGAATGTCTGTTTTATATAATTCAGCGCAGTTGAATTTGGATTCCACCTAAAATCTGACCGTGGCTCCTTCATCTTGTATTTGTGAGGTCCTTTTTTTTTTTAACTAAAATATAAGACTACATTTAATTTTATTAGATTTGACTCAGTCTTGTCACCCATCTGTCTTTTTTTTTGTTGTTTTTATCTTCATTCCATCATCAAGGCTTCATTAAGACTATACCACACGGGGCTGGCGAGGTAGTGCAGTGAATAGAGCACCGGCCCTGGAGTCAGGAGGACATGAGTTCAAATCTGGCCTCAGACACTTTAATACAAAAACTAGCTGTGTGACCTTGGACAAATCACTTAACCCCAATCACCCTACCTTCCCCCCTCCAAAAAGCAAAAACAGAAAAGAACATATCACACACTGCATTAATCTTATTTCCTTTCTGGGCAGGATTACTAGAATGGTAGATTAAGGAAAATGCTGCAGACACAGTTTACTTCAGCAGTGCTTGTGACAGAATTGCACATCGTTTTGTGGGTGAGACGAAGACACACAGACAATAGTACACTCATATAGATCTGTGACTGGATGAAAGAGTAACCATTAAGGGCAGATTGAACTTGGCAGGTTATGCAGCAAAATGTACCAATGATCTGTGCTTGGTGAACCTTTTCAGCAGTGATTTAGATAAGATGGCATATTTATCAAATTTTCAGGTAACACAAAGATAGCAGAGATAGGTAACTCCCTTGGTGATGGAATCAAGGTACAATTTTTAAAAATTGATGGGTGACAAGACTACGTCAAGTCTAATAAAGTTAAATGTAGAGTCTTCCCTGCCATACACAGCTAAACGCCTACAAAACTCATGATTCAAAAGAAATGGTGCTTTATCTACCCCAGAGACAAAATACCCACATTTAAAAAAAAAACAAATAGATACATGTCTTTAAAAGGCAAGGGAACTGGTTGTAAAGAATCAATGAAAAATAATTCTTACTATAAACATACAGGAGAATTCTCTCAACTTTAATAGTTTAAAAGAATTGAAAACTTTGGGGTGGCTAGGTGGTGCAGCGAATAGAGCACCGGCCCTGGAGTCAGGAGGACCTGAGTTCAAATCCGGTCTCAGACACTTAACACAAAAACTAGCCGTGTGACCTTGGGCAAGTCACTTAACCCCAACTGGCCTCCAAAAAGCAAAAAAAAAAAGAAGAAGAAGAACTGAAAACTTTTACTGTACATTCTCAAAAATTGGAAAGGAAAACATTCTACTAATCTCCTTTTATGAGACAAACATAGAGAAAGCTAAAGCTAAGAAAAAAACTGTAGAGAAATGTAATTAATACATAGATTTAAATATTTTCAATGAAATTCTGACCAAAAGAGAATCTTCCATCCTTTCTGAGCTGACATCCCTATAAACTTCTATTCATGTGGAACCTTTCCTACCTCTAAACCTTCCCGCGTCTGTGCTCCCCGGCTTTCCTCTGCGCTACAGATTCTGTGAGATCATCCCCACTCCAGCACCCATTTCCTCCCCGTCGCTAAGAATGACCAGTAAGGTTTTCTCCTTTTTGTTTGTCTGCCTTTTGAAGGTTGTAGTTATTATTTAAGCGAGTTAAGAAATTATTACTTGCTTTGCTTTGGTAGTTGTAGTCATTGGCTTTGTGGGTGAAGTTCTCTGTGACTAAACTCCCCATCCTTTTTCTACTTTCTGTCCCGGTGGCCCATAGACACCTTTATATATACTGCAAACACAATCACTTTTGTTTTATTCTCCCTGCATTTCTTCATGCTAATTCTCCTGAAATGGAATTCTTTCAACTTCTGTCCTTTCAAGACTAACTCATACTGCCTTATTCTTCTTCCATGTGACCTTCCTGTTCTAGTTCACATTAATTTTCCTTTGAACCCTCAAAGCACTTAACTATTTAATAGTTAATAAATAATTAACTATTATTTTATTTAGAATTCAGTCACATAGTGTTTTAAACTCTGTATATCATTTTTTTATTCTCAACCAAATTATAAGCTTCGTGAAGGCAAAGAATTTAGTGTGTGTAACTTAATATCCCCCACAATTTGTGATTATTGTCCGAGGTACATACTAGCCTCTAATAAATACTCGAATGAACAACTGTATAATTACAACCTTTACATAATGGTACATTGTAAGAAATTGTTCTTTAAATGTAATTAATGGCATAAGTCAGATCTCAGTAGAGTAAGATTGCAGTTAAAACTGTGCAGCGCATGTTTTCATGTATGCTTAATTGTGCTTTTCTTTTCCTGTGTGTTGGAAATAGGAAGGTCCAAATAGTCTGATAAATGAGGAGGAATTCTTTGATGCTGTTGAAGCTGCTCTTGACAGACAAGATAAAATAGAAGAACAGGTATTTTTTCATATAATTTTAAGATGAATTCTTTTCTATATACAGAAAGTTTGTTTTAGTATTATTATTTGAAACCAGTGGTTCTGTTCAAGTCGAGAATGAATTTGGCCTGCATTAATGTTTTGAACTTAGAAATCTTCCAAAAAATTTCCTTGATTTCATTTCAGTTCCAAAATAGCAGATAAGAAAAAACTGGGGTCTTCTTTTACACAAGGCTAGGCTGTGACTGAAGCAGCATATAGGGGATGGGATGAGAGGTAGATTCTGAGTTCTTTCTACCATAGCCAAGCATAATCTGTCATAATGGGAATTTTGCTGTAACCCTACACTGTTAATTTCCTCCTACCTTCCCAGTCCTCATAGAAAACAGACAAACACAGTACATTTAGATCCATTATAGTTGAAAAGATTCCATTTTCCTAGTGATTCACAGGAAACTAGGAAAAAAGGACTAATTATGCAGAAAAAACCCTTACTTCAAAGACTGTAATTTGCCTGGTACTTTGATCCTGATTTTGAAGAGATATTGATATGATAATGAACTAGAATTTTTGGATACCTCATCTTCTGTTAAAATATAAGTAAGTTTGGGTAAAAATAAAATAGTCGGTCATTTCCATTAGTGAAAGAAAACTGTGGAGTTGTAGGGCTCTGTTTTATTTGTTTCATCAAATATTTTATATTGACTATTGTTCAAAATAATATCAGGCTTTGGAATTTTGTGGTGTTATTTCATCATCATGCTGTTTATCATAATGGAATTTGATATGTAGCATTTTTGAAAAAATATAGCCTGGGAATATAGATTTTCAGTAAGTCCTGTATAATTTTTTGATGGGCAGTGTTTTATGATGGATATATAGAGCTAGCCTCAGAGTTAGGAAGACTGGGTTCCAGGATCGCCCCTAATACACATTGGCAGTGTTGAACCTGGGCAAGTCGTGTAACTTCTAAGGGATCCCCAGCGCTTTGGAACTATGAAAAGCTACCACAAAGAGTGGCTGCTTGTCCTTGCTAGAGGGAATTTGCTTATTGAGAACTTTCTACACCAAGGAAATCTCAGGTCTGTCTAGAATGTATTTTGTGTGCACGTGCTGCCAATATGTATCACCTGTGCATTTAACTTTAGAGGGAGGAGAAACACGAATTTTCTGCTTCTCCTTCTTTAAAGATAGACGAGTCCATTCTTCTTCTGTCAGTATTATGCGTTTAGTTTCAAAATCAGAACAGAAATAATACTGGGTATGTCTTTTACTTAGTAATAATCTGATAGAAAAATGGCCCTCAGTCTGAGATAACTGGCATTCCCCTTTCTCCCTCCAAAGAAGTGCATAGTCCTGTGCTCGTCACACAGACCGGCAGGTTCTTGACGGCTGAAGCTCGTCTTTTCTCTTGTACTGTATTACTGAAGCCTCTCTGTGTCTGTACGGAGCGTCTCCCTCCTGCCACTCTTCCCGTTGTCGCTTGCTTCTCCTCACCCTCTATTCTCTTTGTTAATTCTGACCGTCACAGCTGTCTCTGAATGTATCTGCCTGCTGTTCGTCCCTTCTCTGTTCTGATTTGTCCTTTGCATAAATTGTTGTTCGTAAAGCACAGGTGTTGTTACCACGTCACTTTTCTCTCCATTTCCTCTAGTGTAAAATACAGAAAATTCTGTCCTTCAAAGACCTTCCTGTGTGTTGGAAATAGTAAGGTCCAAATAGCCTGATAAATGAGCTCCATATCATGGACAGATTAGACAGCATTGTCCATGATACTCTGTACTTGAACCAAATCAGACTGTGTGCTCTTCCCTGTACCTGGCATTCCATCTCTTACCTCCGTGCCTTTTTTTTTTTTTTGGAGGGGGGAAGGCAGGGCAGTTGGGGTTAAGTGACTCACCCAAGGTCACACGGCTAGTAAGTGTTGGGTGTCTGCGGCCGGATTTGAACTCAGGTCCTCCTGACTCCAGGGCCGGTGCTCCATTCACTGCACCACCTAGCACCACCTAACTTTTAATAAACCTTAGCGTCTGACTTGGAACATATTCCTTACTTTTTTACTCATCTTAGAACCCTAGTTCCCTTCGAGGCTTAGCTCAGATGCCAAGTCCTTTAAGAATCCTTGTTAAAATTTCTCAGATATTAGTGCTGCACCCAGCCCGTCCCATCCCTTCCATCACTGGGTATTTTGAGTGTGTCCTTTGTTGACTTTTCCCCCCATTGTTTAAAGTCCACAAGGCGACACGTTGACATGTCACTGAATTAGTAAAACAGACGTGTGCAGTACCTTCCTTCAGAAAGTGCAGTCATTTACTTTCTCACGTGTGGCCTTAGGCAGGTGATTCTGAGCCTCAGTTCCCTTAGATGTGGAATGGAGGTGGTCACATGTGGTAGGATCCCCTGATTTAGAGCTTCTACCCCTCCCCCCCCCCCCCCGCCACAGTCAGCTTCCTCGCTCCCCTGTTGTAGCCGTGTTCCAGGGCCTCGCATGCTGCCTGGAGAAGAGAGGGGTTGGACAAAGGCGTGTTGGCCTTGACTTGTCAGAGCCGCACATTCCTCATCCCTGGGGCTGATCTCGGCCCGTAATGCAGCTGCCCTCTTTCACCACCAGGAGGTGCATGTGCACCACGTGGAGATGCCTATGTGGCAAGTAAGCTTCTGTTGATACATTAGCTAATGTGTGTGGATCTGTAGTGGCCCCGAGTCTGTAAAAGCGAGGACCGTAGTTTGTCCTGTCACCACGTGTTTTCATATTTAAGTAGCCCTTTTGTTAAAGGCTGATCTCGCTGTGCTCTGTGATCCTCTGAATGGCGTTCTTATGGCCCAGAGCCACATGTCTGAGGGTGAGACAGTTGCATGGCCATGGGGGCATTGGAAAGCTGAGTGACCCCCCCCCGGGGTCACGCGGCCAGTCTGTGGCAGAGGCTCGGTCTGCCTTACTCCTGGGCCAGCCTGTTTTAATAATGAGAAAGCTGAGGCCGGACACAGTCAAGGGATCGACTGCACGAGGACTCCGCCCTCGCTCTTCACCCCTCCGTCCGGCCTTCTTTCCATTCTGCACTTTGTCACTATGAGACAAAAGCGTACAGTTACAAAGCAGTTCATGTTCGCTCACGTTTGAGCGTCGTGTCACCTCTGATAGAACTGGCAGTGTGAGTATTATTACAAGAAAATGAAGGCTCTCAAGGGTTTAGTGGGAGATGCTGAACAAATCAAAGAGATGATTCAGGTAGTCCAAAGAAAAGTACTGGCCTGTGCACTAAGGCGTCGGTGGCTCTACGGGCGGGTGAGTTAGTGGCAGAATGAACTGGTATGAAATGGGAGGATTTGGTGAAATAGAGCAGGGACACTGCTAAATTTGGCTGCATTTTCTCTATTTATCAGTACTGAGTGATCAGAAGCTAGTGATTATAGATTGCATCTGTTCTTGAGCTGGAAAATATTTTTTCAACATTCTTGTCTTCCTCTTCCCTCCCCCCAGTCACAGAGTGAGAAGAGCAGATTGCACTGGCCCACATCCCTCCCACCGTCCAGTGATGTCTATTCTTCTGTGGGTAGTCACAGATTTGCCCAACAGGTAAGACAAGCTTGCTTTAGAATGGACGGAAATCAACACCGTATAATTTTGTCATTGTTTATAGAAAGAGCTTTGGAAAGCTGTATAGATTTTATGCTACAATTTGCAGATCAATCTGTCATCTGCTTTTTCATTTAAAAAATTACTGAAGAAAATCATTTGCATTGTTGTACTCTATATCTTTGCCATTTTCCTCTCGCTGTTCTTTGTCTGTACCAAACAAACAAAAAACCTTCTAAACACATTTTTCTTTTTCTTTTTCTTTTAATTAAAAAAAAAAAGGTTGGCCAAATTAATCAAATATAAAACAGGCAAATTTTATCAATGCTCATCATCATCAGGGTGAAGTGACATTTTTTTGTGTACTGGAAAAGCTGCATTCTTTTAAAAACAATATTGGAGCAAAATACATAATAGGTGCATGAAGTCAGCACTTTTTGCTGTGCTTGTTTCATATAGTGCTTTGTTTTTCCTTTTCCTTATCTTGTGTTTGGAAGTTGGTACTGAATGCTCTATTGTGCCTTTGTTCTGATTACTTGGTTTTTTCTTTGTCTGTCTCTGGTAGCCCTATAGTCGCTCTTCCTCCATGTCTTCCCTTGATCTAGTCAGTGCCTCTGATGATGTTCACAGATTCAGCGCCCAGGTACTGTACAAATGCATGGAGTGAACCTGACTTATGTGCTGTGTTTCATCCTGCTTTCTTAGTGGTTAGGTCACTTGGTTTTTTGGTTCTAAATCAATAACAAGAAGCAATAAAAAAGGCATTCTTTGTCTACTAAACAGTAGTTCTTCCATGCATGCTTGAACTCTTGACCTACGAGAGCATACACAAGCAAGGAATTTGAAGGTTTTGCTTTTCGCATATTATGTGGTAGCTTTGCCTTTAGACAGGACACCACGTTTCTAAGGGAGGAGGTGTTGTGCGGGACTACATGACGTAGAATTGACAGAAGAGAAAAAAGTTGAATTGTAGCTGCTGCAAGAACTTCAGAACTCTGTCTGGAAGAAAGAAGTGACATTTTAGTTCTCCCTGGTGCTTCAGCTTCTCCTTCATGGTCATTCTAGCGCTACCCAACTCCTAGGACAGCTGAAATTTTACTTAGACTCGTTCTTTTTTATATGTGAAATCAATAAGTTGACATTCTAATATACATAATTGTGGGATCATAGAGTTAGAGTTCAAAGGAACTTTGGAGATGATCTAGTCCAACCCTTTCATTCCTCCTCACATATAGAATTTTTTCTAATATGTTTGAAAATGACAACTTTGGAAGTCGAGAATGTTAGAAGAGCTAGTCGTTTCAGTGTGTACGAGCAAAGTATAATTAGTTGCGGTCAGACCACATTGACCTACACGATCATTATTTTGGTGATGTTCACCTTTCACAGTTTAATTTTCTTGTCTTTCTTCAAGGGTTTGTGTATCTCAACCACTTCTTAAAAGGCCTCACTCATCCTGCCAGTCAGTTGCTACTTAGTGATGGTGTAGATTTACAAAGGGATGGAAGACGGCAGTCAGCAGCTGGGATTTGAGTCTGTTGTTATGCCACTGAAATACTGCCTGTTGTCATCAGACAGATCTATCTATGGTCCAAAATAAATTCTCTTACAAATTACATCTTTTTGTAAATGTACTCACTGACAGGTTCATAAACAACCGCTTTCCATCCCCCTTTTTGAGGGGAACAGGGTGAATTGCGAGGAATGGAGAAAACTTCAAGGAAAAGAGCCTTTAGAAGATCAGTTATAGTATTTTTAAATTTCATTTCCAAATTTTCCCTTACCAGAGAGTGTTGCCTTTTAACAAAGAATAAAAAAAGGAGAAAAGTTGAGAAAAAGTAACCCAGCACACAAACCAAGTTTAACAGCATTGTTCTTTCTTCAGTCCCTTGTCTCATATGCTCACCTTGGCAAACACAAGATGATACATTTTTTTTTTCCCAAAAAAAATTGTTGCTGTCTTCTGTTTTTGAGAAGATTAGTTGGCAAGAATTTGGTAAATTAAGGATTTTTTTGGTTGTTTGAATTGAAAATTAAATTGAATTTAAGTAATAGGAAAATTCTAATGATTAATAACTTATTAGCAGTCATACACAGCAGCATTAACAAGCTTTTGCTAGCTGTCTGAGATTGGATAGCTTTTGGAAAGGTCTAAAGCATAGGATATATCGTGAGCAATCAAAGAGACTGGGAAAAAGTGGCAAAATAGCACACCCATGGCATGTTTCACCCAGTTGGTGATACCAAGTGATTCTGGCGACCTAGCTGCTGCTAATAACTGTTAGGGCTTCAGTAACTAAGGACATCCATCAGCTTGGTGATTTTTCACAACCGCCATGGAACCTGCCTCTCTTCCTGGCCAGTTGTGTTGTAAAACACTGGACCTAAAAAGGTTACAGGCGTGTGTGGACCAGTCATTTGTAGCATCATACAGTACTGCACAAATATTAAATTTACAAAGTATGCATATAGGTATCTTCCATTGGCATTGCCCCAAAGTTATTTCACTGGTACATAGAAATATTTATACAGTATTAATGAAAGCCACCAAACATTTTGTCAACAAAAAGACCTGAAAACTGCCCAGAAATTCTACTGCTTATAGAGTGGGGATGTACAGAGGTCCATTGAATCAGTTGAGAACCAAATCAAGAAGGTTGGGGGGGGGGGAGAATTTCATCTCTGTTTGGTGCAGAATCAAGTTGAGTTCAAAATAAATAAAAATGAGCATGACCTCTCTAACTAATTAATTAATTAATGACCTTGTCATTTCATTGTTCATAAAAGCTTTGATGGCTGCCCACTGGTATTGAAAGTCCTTTATAATTATTCCAGGCTGATTACACATTACTCCTTGTCTACACCTTCTTTCTCAAACACACTGACCTCCTTGCTGTTTCCTGTGGACGGCTTGCCATCTTTGACTTCTTTGTCTTTATATACACTGGCTGCCTATGCCTGTTAGGCTCTCCCCCCCACCCTTACCTCTCCCTCTTAGAACCCCTCATTCTCGTCTCTCACCCACCACCTCTCACCCACAACAGAAGAGAAACTCCTCTCTGACAGGCACTGTTTAATTTGGTCTTTGTCACCTCAGCACTTAGTACCTAGCATGTATGTAGTAGGAACTGAATAAATGTTTATTAAACTGAATTAAACAGAAGTGAATTTTTCATATAGATGCTGCTATAGCAGTTGGTAACTTTTAAAAACTTTTTGTTATTCCTAAAAGAACAAGTTCCGCTTTGTCTTTAGTGTAACCAAGGCCTCCAAAGAACTTAGGCAAGTCGGTGAGAAAAGAATAATTTCATTTATAAAAATAAGCGCCTTCTGGTTTGTCAGAATTGGACGCTGGCTTGTATGGGATTGCTCTGTGTTTTAGCTTCAGCAGCAGTGTTTCCTGATAGACCTTCCCCTACTGAGAAGAAGAAGGATTTGTTTTGTCATCTTGGATTCCTTAGATGCATCATAGCTCGCGGCCTTTGATCCAGCGTGTCCATATTGTCATATTTGGGACCAAATATAAGTCACTCTCAATTAGACGGACTATGACAGTGTACGCTGATAAGTAGATTTCCTTGAAAAGAAGACACATGTTGTGTGTCTATTGAAAAATAAGAAACGATTTGCTATGCTCAGCTTTTATACTGGTCACACTTACAGTATGGTCAATTTGGGGACCGATATCAGATTGATATTTTTATAATTATTAACTACATATAAATGACATATTGGACTTACATGAGAGGCAGCATTGTGTAGGGGCTAGCAGCTTGGCCTCTGATCCAGGAAGACCTAGGTTCAGGTTCTGTCTCTGAAGCATACTGGCTCTGTGACCCGGTCCGAGGCATTTAGCCTTCAAGTGCTCTAAGCAACTATCCAAGACAGGGATAGGGAACCTGTGACCTCGAGGCCTCACGTGGCTCTCTAGATCCTTGTGTGTGGCCCTTTGACTGAATCCAAGTTTCATGGGACAAATCCCCTTAATAAAAGGATTTGTTTTGTAAGATTTGGACTCCAGTCAAAGAGCTGCGCCCAGGGACCTAGAAGGCCTTGTGGCCTTGAGGCTGCGGGTTCCCCTCTTCTCATTCTCAGACAATGTATGTTTCGAAGAAGACGCTGAGCTGCCTTGTTAGAAAGGGTTTCCTCATATCGAATTCCTTACCTAAGTGAAAGCACAGGTCTTGTCCCTCGCCTGATGTTAACTGAATGGGTGTTTTTAAATGCCATATAACAGAGGTGTCCAGCACGCGGCCCCTAACACCCCCAAGTGTTTTAGTGTTTTTAAAACACAGGTCAAGTCACATTAAATTGTGATTGGAAAATATTTGGTAAAATTAATACAAATCTCATAAAGCAGATGTCACATTTGAAAACCAAGGCAAATACGTAGCTTTCAGGGGTTCTTACGAATGAATTAACAGCACCTTTTTCTAGTTGAATTTGCCGCTACTGCTCTATAGCAGTTCAGCGTATCCTCTTGGAGCCGTGCTGGTTCCTAGTAGCTTCAGACAAAGACAGCTATTCCCGTCTGTAGGACAGAAGCGTTAGATTGTCTTAGTGTTTTAAAGGTGTTTTAAATGTTATTTCCAGTCTACCTAACAAAATGAAGGCTTTATGGAATTTCTTGTGTAACTCATAATGGGGATGTTGGCATGTAATCTATTCCTTTTTTTTTTTTTTGACAAAAGATTTCTTTTCTCAAACTTGGATACACAAAGACATAAGAAGGACGCACAAAATTTTGATGTCACTGAAGATTATTTGAGCGGAACTTCTTTTGCTTAACAGAATTCAATGTAGTGTTTATTAAATACTCCTTTATGCAGGGTACCGTGCTAGGCACTGTACTACAAAGGCAAAACCTGCCCTTAACTAGCCTTCATCCGGAGGAAGAGATAAAGTGTTTGTGGAGAAGCAGGTAGCAGTTCATTCGAAGCAGAATAAAAGCACTGACAGCTGAGGGAATTGGAGGAGAGCATCAGAGAGAGGAGATTGTACTTGAGCTGAGCGTTGGGTCTCGGAGAGGCTGGGATGCAGCGCAATGTTCCTGCTTGGAGGGATGACTTTACCCCAAGCAAGGGAGGTAGGAGATGGAATGTAGAGTTCGAGGAATAATTAGTGGGTTCAGTCTGACTGTGATGTGAAATGAGACTGGAGCCAGAATGGAGGGCTTTAAACGCAGACTGAGGACGTCGTATGTTATGCTAGAGGCCAACAGGAGCTACTGCAAATGGGTTTGTTTTTAACAGACAATCAGATCTGTGCCTTTGGAAGATTAATAGCTGTGCAGAAACAGGGTTGGTGAGTGTACAGACAAAGCAGGAAAATACCTTCTTAGCTGGATATAAGATAACCCTTGGGTACTTGAGTTAGTTCTGAGTAAAGTTTCTTTCCATGTGTGTGTGTGTGTACTTTTAGAACCAAAAATGTTGATCTAGCAAATACATTTTGTATACACAACACCCAAAACAAGAAATGTTTCTTAAATCTATGTGCTTTTATGATCAAATGAGCCAGATCTGTTTATTATAATCAGTCTTTTTAAACTGACTATAGTTTCTGTCTTACTGATCAGAAAACCAGACTTAAGTATGTGCCCCTTTTATACTTAACTACTTGAAATGCCACCTTCAGACTTAGGCAAGTCTTAGAAAATTATAGAATTTACTGTTATCAGATACTTTTTAAAGTTCATTGAAGTATATGGTCTTTAGGATAGTGCATTGTTAAAATTGCCAGATTTTAGTAATAAGGGAAGTAACATAATTTCAAGCCATGACAATTCTTCTGGATTTTAGTGCCAAATGACAGAATACCAAAAAAGAATTTCAGTTTGTCTATTTTAATTAACTCAACAGAATTCAACTCTGGTATTTACCTATTACAAATCTTGTTTTCAATGAGTGTTCTGCTAGACTCCAGAAGACCTTAGAGAAAATATAAGTGAATGAATAAAAATCATTTAACTACTTGTTATGTGCCAAGCACTGTACTAAGGGCTAGGGATGTAAATAGAAAAGCCAGAGAGCTCCTTGAAGCCCTTTAGATTCTAATAGTAGAGACAACATATGTAGCAGAGAGATGGAGAGTCACAGAGCTGGTAAGCGGAAGAAGAATACAATCCTTTGTGCCTTTTCTGGAGTCCAGAGGGAGGGCACAAGGCTACAGAGTAGGAAATGGTTGGGTTGAAAGATTCCGAGGAGTTTGGAACCAGGTGGCTTACTTACAACCTCCCGGTTATTCAGTCAATAAGCATTAAGTTATTACAGCGTGCCAAGCACCGTGCTAATTACTAGGGATGCAAAGAAGAGCCAAAAGAGAGACTTTGTCCTCAAGTTCTGGTGGGGGTGGCATAGCTCAGTAGCTAGAAGATGGAGCATGGATAGAGTGGGGGACTTGGATTTAGGAAGTTCAGACTTTGAATCTTTCCTTACAGTAGAATTATGATTCTGGACAATTAATTTATCTTTCCTTGGATTCAGTTTCCTCATTTGTAGAATGAGTACTATAATAATAGTACGTACCCCACAGGGTCATGAAATCAAAGGACACTTTGCAGCCTTACAGCGCTAAACAAATGCCAGCTGCACTCTGTTTTAAATGCAAGATATGTGTATATGGAAGTGGCTCTCCAAGGTAAAGCACAGAATGGGGTGGTGGAGTGAGATGGAGACCAGGAAAGACCTCCTAGAGAGGAAGTTTTGAGCTTAGTCTGGAAAAAAACCAGGGAAGCCAGTAGGTTAAATGTGTATTGGATGGAGAGCATTCCATGTATGGAAAAAAAACCATGTCGTGTAGGCAGTGGGTCCAGAGGTGGAGTGTGCTGCATAGGAAACTACTGTGGCTCTAAATGCTAAACAGAATGTTTTCTGTTTGTTAATGAGGAGCCACTGGAATTTATTGAGTGGAAGGGTTGACGTGGTCAAACCTGCCCTTAAAAAAAAAAATCACTTTGGCTCTGGAGTGAAAAATGGATTAGAATAAACAGATTTGGTGCAAGGCCAACCGAAAAGTTATTTCAGGAGTCCAGGCGTGAGGTGGTGAGTGCCTGTGCCAGTGTGCAGCTCTGTGAATGGAAGGACAGGAATGTAAGCCAGATGTTTTGAAGTAGAAATGACAGTATTTAGCAAGAAATTGAAAGTGTGAGGTGAGTGTGAGAGAAGACTCCAGGATGGCACCTAGGTTTCATGCCTGGGTAGCTGAGAAGACAGTGATGTCCTCATTAGTAATAGGGGAATATGGAAGAGGAGAGGGTTGAGGAAGAATTTTTGTTCTGTTTTGGAGATGCCTTAAAACTTAGCGTTTGAGCTGTCCAAGAGGCCGGGGAGGGGGGGTGAGGTGATAGAAGCTCTGGGAATCATCTGCTGTAGAAGTGGTCATTGATTCGCTGGGAGCTGGTGAGGTGCATCTGAGATACAGCAGGAAAAGGCACTGGCATGACCTGGACAAAGAGCCAGCAGCGGAAGGTGAAAAGGAGGAGCCGTATAGGCTGGGTAGGAGGAGAGCCAGCAGGCTGGTGGCCTGACAGGTAGGGCTGGGCGGTGCGGGGGGCCACGTTTGGAGAGGATCGGGTGCCACAGAATGTAAAGCAGCCGTGTGGATGAGGACGTGGGGTCCCAGGGGTGTAGCACCCAGAGTGAATGACGCTGAGCAGCTCTTTACGAAGCCGCACTGTTTGTCGAGAACTGTGCTCAGTACTGGGGACATGGAGAGAAAAGCCAGTCAGAACTGACACTGAGCTTTAGTGTCCATCGCACTGAAGAATTAGGAAAATTACGTCTTTGGCTTAGACTTCTGAGCTTAATGGTTTTAATTGCATCTGCCTTAATAAGAACCTTTGGTAAAAGACTGCATTTTGCATTTCAAAAGTAAGTTTAATTTCCCTAAGGCTTATACTTCATACCACCCATGGAGCTCAGATCTGTACTTTGATTGTTAATAGCCTTTATCAAAGCAAAAAAGTCATTCAGCAAATATTAAGCGCATGTTGTATGCTGGACACTTGTGTTAGGTGATTGGGATACAAATTAAAAAGAGAAAATGTCCCAGCCTTCAGAAAGCTTATGTTCTGTCAGAAGAAATAATAGATAGAGACATATTATATATGTAGCGCATATATAAGTTAATAAATGTATACATTATATGTGTAATAAAAAATTTCATATAAATATAAAATTATAAATATATTCAAAATACATACAAAATAAATATAAGAGTTTTGGGGCATGTGTGTGTGTGTGTGCGTGTGTAACAGTGCTGCTTCTAAGAGGGAGTGATAAGGAAGGAGTCCATGCCAGGAAAGAGGGATGGTTGTTGTAAAAATCGATGCAAATACGTTTGTGTGAGAAGTAGCAGCCGCAAGGCGAGGCTGGCTGAACTGTAGAGCACAAGAAGAATAATTATGAAATGAGAAAAGTGGGGGGGGGGTGGCGGGGTGAGGTTGTAAAAGGCTTTGAATGTTTCTGTTTGGTCCTAGAGAAAGTCACTATCGAGTAGGAAAATGAGGAGGTCAGACGTGTGCTTGAAGAAAATCCCTTTGGCCGCCCGCGTGGGAGATGGATCGGAGTCGGGAAGGCTGGAGGGAAGGAGATAAATTAGGGAGCGGTGGCAGTGATCTAAGTGAGAAATGAGGAGGATCTGAATGTGGTGTCCGGCAGAGGCCCTAGGAGTGAATAACCCATCCACAAGATCTGGCGACTGAGGAGCAGAGGCTGCAGACTTGGGAGAATGGAATGATAGTGGTATCTCCAAAAGAAGGAGAAATTCAGAAGATGCATGGTTTGGGGTGGGAGTTCAGGGGAAGCCCACAGGTTCTGCTTGAGATACCTGCTAGATACTCAGTTTTAAATGTCTGGTAGGCAGTCGGTGACAAGGGCCTGAAACTCAAGAGAGAAACTGGGGCTGGCTCTGTGGTTTTAGGAATCATCTGTATAGAGAAGATGACGTCACCAGATAAGGAAGTACAGAGAAAAGGGTGCCCGGAGCTTGCAGGCATAATATGGGTGATGGTGCAGTAAGTGTGGCCGAGAAAAGAGAAGTTTTATGTAGAGAGGATAGTCCAGTGTCAGGGGCTGCAGAGAGGTCAAGGATTGAGTCAGTGCCATTCTGTTTGGCAATTAGGAAATCATTAGGTAACTTGAGAGAGAGCAGTTTCAGTTGTTTTTAAAGCCAGAAGCTATATTTTCAAGGTTTGAGAACAAAGAGGAGACGAAGGGGAGGTGATAACTGTAGTTGGTTGGTTTTTTTTTTAAGTAGTTTGGCTGTGAAAGGGAGGAGAGCGGACTCTAGGATGAGAGGATATTGGGGTTTTGTGAAGGATTTTCAAGGATGAAGGGAGACTTGGGCATGTTTGTCGGTAGCAAGAGAAGAACTAGTAGATGGAAGAGACGGGATGAGAAAGTGTATATGATTGGGAGGAGGGGAGATCTGCTGGAGAAGACAGAGGTATGGCAGTCAAGGGCTGTAGAAGGATTAGCCTGGACAAGGATAAGAACCACCCCATTATCAGAAACTAGAGTAAAGGAAAAGGAATGGAGGGTTGACATCAAGGACTTTACAGTTGAATGTAAAGGAAGAACAGGTTGGCAGTGGGTGGTTTTTTCTCAGAAAATATAGTGAGGTGCACCTTCCAAGAGTACAGACGTGTCTAGGATCACCTTTGACACACATCTGGAATAGAGTTAGTGGACACTGTGTGCTGTCTGACAACTACACTATGGCAGAAATGGGGCATGCACATTTTGGCAGATTATCAAATGGCTTAATTGGTTTGGGGCTTCAAATAAGTAAGAGTGACTGACTTTCGATCAAAACACAGAGTTGTTTGAACTTCACAAAGAGAAAGTTTTATAATGCATAACCAAGAATGAGCTAGGAGTATTGTTAGAAAAATAAGGAAGATTTCATTATCTCCTTTGGAAATCTTTAGCCAACTCTCTCTAGAAGATCTTTTCTGTAGTTCTGCCCTCACATGAGGGCAAATTTGGACTAGATGCCTGGTTGTTAGAGCTGGGAGAGAGCATTGAGGATTGTGGGCACCAGGGAGGGCTTTACAGAGAGAGCAGCGCCTCAGCTGGGCCTTGGAGGAAGCTCAGGATTCTGCTCCTTAGACTCGGCGTTCCTTCTTTTTAAGAGTGTGTCTGGACAAGAGCATTTATCAGGGAATGATAGACACAATGGGGATTTTATTTTTCTGAGAAAGCATCATCTAGGCACACATAGTTACGCACATTGAACAATATAAGATTTTTTTTCCTGGCTGGAATATTTTTTCTTATTTGCATCCTTCCATTCTCCTTGACCCTCAATTCTTTATCATTAACCTGAAAAATCTGGAATGTGGGCTAACTCTACAGCATTGTATGTGAACTACTAACTGTAATGCCTGGGATTCAGCTTCCCAAGAGCATGAGGCTGGGACTTAATTGTCAATTGAATCTGGATTCTCACATTCCTTCTGTTCTTCATTTAAAGGTTGAAGAGATGGTGAAGAACCATATGACTTACTCATTACAGGATGTAGGCGGAGATGCCAATTGGCAGTTGGTGGTAGAAGAAGGAGAGATGAAGGTAAGACCCATTAAATAATTTATAAATCAATGTGAGAATTTATAACTTGTTTATAATTTTACCAAAATAGAGGACAAGAACACACACTAAGGCATAATATTTAGACATTGTGTAGGAAATGCAAAGTATTTTTTCCTAGTCCTGGTGCCACGTATCCTATGGGTAACTTCAGGTTTTTAGAGTCGGATTTTGGTGATGTTATTTATATATCCTGCTCAGATCCATCCATCTCTATGAGCCAAAGTTAGGAAGATTTGGAAAAAATAGAAATTTGGGTTTTGAACAAACCAGACAGCAGACAGCAATATCTGATTGAATCTCATAATTTACACCTACACCCTTCTTTTTCTTGGTGGGGTTTTTTCCAGCTTATTCTGTTGTCTGTTGCCCCATCATTCTCTGCATAATTTCTTTGCCTCTTGTTGCTACTCATTTCTCTCTGCAACTAAGAAAACTATGGAGTGACAATTAAAAGCCATTATAGATCTTGGAGCAGTTTAGAGATTGATCTGGTTGTGGGCAGATCCTCCTTGCGAAGGTCATTTCCTCCACTTTATTCTGTTATACCTGGGTACTTGATTCTGTTCTGTCCAGTCTCTTCCCACGGCTCGCCCCTTCGGTCAGCATCTTCTTCCTCTCATCTACAATCTCTCTGCTGTCTGCTGAATTCTTTCACGCTCCCTACAAACGTGACAGACTTTACCCTTGTCCTTAAGCCTTTGTTGGATACCAAAGCAATTGTCCTATATCTCAGCCAAACTCCTAGAAAAAGCCGTGTGTGTTCAGTGGGTCCTCTTACTCTCCTGCCATTGTTTCTCAACCCATTCAGCCTTATCTGCTTGATGACCTTAGAACTCAATCTAAGTTGCTTTCTTCAAGGCTACTAGTTGTCTCTCAATCCACATTCCTTTCCCTAACCATAAGTGCCTACTGTCTATACCCTGGTCTGTTTTCTTCTTTCTCTCTTAGTGATCTCATCACTTGCCATGTGTTCCTTTATCTTTATGCAAATGACTCCCAGATTCTATATCCCTAGACTAGTCTCTCTCCTCATTTCTAGTCTCTCATCACCAATGACCTGTAAAATGTAGGGTCAGAGATTGAGAGTTGGATGGAACCTCGGAGAACCTTTTTACAAATGAGAAACCAGAAAGGTTTAAACGCCTCTCCCAACAACCAGCCTAGTCACTGATAGTCAGGATTTGAGCCCCATTTCTCGGACTCCAAATTCAGTTCCATTTCCAGTGTAATACCCGCTTCTCCTGCTTTTACTTGAGCATTCCAAATCATTCAGTCAGGAAGCATTCAAAATCAGTGAGTCCTAGGCAGAATTCACCGATTCCCAGTCCCCCAAATCATACCTCTTTCTAATGAGACTCATTTCTGCCTCAGCACTCCCATGCTTCTTGTCACACAACATTGTAACTTCAGAGCCATCCTTACCTCTCCCTCGCTCTCCATACCCATTTCATTGCCAGATCCTGTCAGTTATACTCTGCAGCCCCCTCTCCGGTGTGTCCCCTTCCCTCTGCTCAGGAAGCCACCCTCTTAGTTCTCCCCGTCCTGCCTCTGGCCAACCTCCTAACCACTGCTGGCTCTAGTTCTCATCTCGAGTGTCTCCTGCGTAGTCTCCAAAATACTCCTGAAGCACAAATCTGCTCTTGTCATTCCCCTTGCTTCAGTGATTCCGTCTTGTGTCCTGTGTTAGGACTTTTGTGTAAAGAGTCACGTTAAACACACACACACACACACACACACACACACACACACACACACACACACACACACACACACACACACACACACAGCTGAGCTGATGGGCCAGTGGGGCATTCCTGAGCCCCCTTTTGTGTTCATGCCCTTTCCCTTTTAGGTCACCATGTATATACTTAACTCATCACATATTGTGATGCCTGCAGTAGGGAAGGGGAAGGGGAGGAGCATTTCTAAAGCAAGTGACTGCTGTGTTAAGTGCTACACATCCATGGTCTCATTTGATCCTGGGAGATTGGTCCTGTTTTCACCTCCATTTTACATAGGAGGAAACTGAGGAAAATAGAGATTAAACTGACTTACCCAGGGTCACACAACTAGTAAGTATCCAAGGCTGGATTTAAACTCAGATCTTTGTGATTCTACTCTGTGCGCTGCACCACCAAGCTGCCTCAGGCGCGGGGGCAGGGTCATGGAGGACAGGAAACACTTTCTTGTTGCATTGGTCTATAATAGATGTTGATGGTATTTATTTGATTAGGTTAGGGTTGGATAAGGTGAACCAAGGGAAGCAGTCAGTGTAGGCTGCTTAACTTAAAGTGGTGAAAGGAAGAGAAGGTAGGTGGAGAGTCAGAGTTCTGTTTTGTTTTTTTATAAGATACAAAAGATTATCTTTGTAGTAAAATGGAGTTAACAGTCAGTGAAGACGGAAAGGCAAGCTGACTGGTCCTGTATAATCCCACGTACATATACAGATACATATACATATATTAGGCGCTCTGCTCAGCTCCTTGTTAAGTGAATCAAGAACGCAAGTGGAGGGATGAACCTTGAAGAGGTTAAGTGACAAGGGAGGCCTAAAAAGGAAGAAGCAAAGAGGTAAATGCCTGAAGTAGAGAAGACGAGGTAGCATTTACAGCATTACATACATTCTCGTTTACATAATGCTTCAGACCGATAAAGCACTTTCCTTAAGACCATCCGTGAGGTAGGTAGTATGCACATTGTGCGTCTTGTGTATAGTATGTGTGTTATAACTCTGATTTTATAAATGAGATCATTGAGAAAGTAAGTGACAGATCCAAAGTCACCCGTCTGGTGTTGTCAGTCATCATTATAAAGATTTTAAGCGAGAAATTCAGTCGGGAACTTTGTGCCAGATTTTTCCCCCAGTAAAATAGGAAGTACAGTAATTTGCTGAGAGTAAAGTCAGGGAATGTGGCTGTTTGGGGCTTGAGTCAAGGTTTGGAACAACTACTTAGGCAGATGCATCAGAGAGTTAACAAGAGATGAAGAAAGGGATGGGTCAGCAGCAGTGAAGAGTGGTTTGATTGTTTAAATCAAGGAAGTCAAAGAATGCAGTATCCCCATTGTGAAATATTTGAGATTCAGATGGAAAGCCAGGACTAATGATCCAGCCTTCCTGGACCCAGAATACAGAATGGGTTTCCAGTCAGGCTGGCTGATTCAGGCTGTCTGCATGAAGATCGATCTTGTTTGGACCTTCCTCTGGATCTTGAGGTCAGAATAAATCAACTCTGTTCCTCAAAAGAATAGGTACTTTTCTTTGTCAGTATTCCTCCCTTTGATGTGCCTGCTACAGGAGAACCAAATCATAGCTGCAACTTGGCGTCTTGCTTTTTAAAATTCTAATAAAAATAGTTGCAGTGTATTGCTTTTGTTAGAAAAGGGAGAGACAAAAAAAAGTCCGCTTTGGTATTAGAGTAAAAATGCTCATGTGATTAGCATCATGGTTCATTCCTCTTCTCTGACATCTGAAGGATCTCCTCTCCCTCTGCAATCTAGACCAAGAAAGAAAAATAGGAGACTAACCTCAGAATTAGGAAGACCAGGTCCCTATAGTCACACGGATTAGCTCTGTCACTAAGGGAAAGTTGTTTCACTTCTCCATGCACCCTACAAATTACACGCTACATATCCTGGATGAAGTACAAAACAGGATTAAAATGTAATTGGAAAATACTTCACAAAATAACTAAGAATAGGATACAATGCAGGTAATGTTAACATATGGTTTTCTAATGGGTATGCAGCCATCAGGGATCCTAAGGACACTTTATTGACCCCTTTTTCTATTTAAGTTTGACATCACTGTCCTGTACCAGGGAAATCACAGGAGGCATTTTTAATTTTTTTTTTTTCATTTAAAGCAACTTAAGATCTGAGCACATTCAGTTGAGGAAAAATTCTACAAAATACATTACCAATAAAGTCCGTCTTTGGGGATCTAAGTAAATTAACATGAATTAATTGAGAACAAACGATAGCAAAGTTAAGCACAAATTTTTGTTTCGTTTTTTCCAGACTGATTTAAATTTTCTTTTGACACCTTCATTTTTCTTTACTTTATACTGGAAATGTTTGAAACATATTGTTTGCAGAATATTAATGACAGAATCATACTTTATTTCTCCTTTATTCTTCCAGAGCATGTGAAAGGTATTACCCTCATTTGGAAGGTTTCTGCTATGTGCAGAGCACTGCTAGGTTCTAGATAAGGTGCAAAGCTCTGCCCTCATGGAGCTCATAGCCTATTGAAAGGGTTGAAATGTGTGAGTGTATAGAACCATAATTATCCCCCAGTAAGAGAGAAGTTTTATATGCAAATAGCCATCATTGTCACTTAATAAGAGGGAGGCAACAAAATACTTAAACACAAAATAACAACCATATGGAAAGGAGAGGCAAAATTCTATGTAAAGTCTAAGTACAGTAAGTGTTATTGAATGGACAGATTGTGAAAGATTTCAGGGAGGATGTCACATTTAACCTGGGGTTTTGGAAGATTGACAGAATTTCAGCCAGTGAGGTGTAGAGAAGGGACTCTAAGCATAGGGGGCCAGTGAATAAAAAGAGGTCAGAAAGCATGAGATTAGCTCAGAGGACAGCAAGGAGTTCACTTTTCTTGAGGGGTAGAACATGTTGAAGGGAATTGCGTAAGACAATTGTAAAAAGGTTAGATGATTCCAGATTATGAAAAGTTTGGGATTCCAGGCTAAGGCATTGGGACTCTTCGGTGGGCAGACCGCTGAGGAGTTTTCAAGAGAGGCACAGCATGACCATGAGGGGATGAGTTAGATGGGAAGGCTTAGAGTGGGCACAGAGGAGGAGGAGGAGATAAATGCCTGGGACTTTTCAAGGTGGACCAGAGTATGGAGGTAAGAGGAGTGATGGAAAAAGTCAGAAGTTTGAACATGGGAGATTGGTGAATTGTGTGAGCCAGTCTGGTATGCTACCTACTGAGCTACCAAAGTCTGGAGAAAAAGATGATAAACTTGAACTAGTGTGTTTTGTTGGAGTTGTCACTAGATAGTTGTACATTCAGTTCTAGAGCTCAGAAGAAATGTCACAGCTAGAGAAAAGTCACCAGATGGAAATGGTGAGAAGCATTCCCTTTACGGAGTCACAGAGGACAGAGAGCCAGCAAAGGGAAGAAGGGCACTGCTAGACTAGCAGAAGTACTGGGATGTCATAGCTTTGGGGAAGCCGAGGGTGGGCGTGTCTGGAGGAGTGGGTGGGGTGCTCAAGGGCCTCTTGGACGGCCCTCTCAGCCTCCTGTCTCCTGGCAGTTGCCAAAATCACTGTCCTTGAGGCATGTGCTATGGACCACAGTCATTGTCACTGTGTACTTAGCTGCTCTTTTTCACAAGGAAGTTCTATTGGGGAAAATGGTTGGGATTAGAAAGTGACAGTGATTTTTTTATTTTTAAGTACAAGGCAAACATATTTAAAGGGGAAAGAAATCTGTCTAAAACGCAGAGACTGCTCACAAAGTATTCTCCTGTCCAAAGAACTTCGCTGGCCCCTTTTGCCACCAACTCCTCAGCCTGATGCCCAAGACTCACCCAAATCAGACTGTCCCCTTGAAAGCATCCTTTCTCTTCACTCTTCTTCACACACTCTTTGTATCAGTCACAGTGGCGCACCTTCTCCATTTTCACTGCCGCACACACCGTTCCCTGTGCCCGGTGTCTCCTCCTTCCTCACCCCTGCCTTTCAGTGTCCTCTTCTTTTGAGGCTCGGCTCGGGCCCCAGCTCTGTCTCTGAAGCCCTCCTTTAGGGACTCGCATGAATTGCGTCTCACATTTATCAGTCAGTCAGCAAGCTTTGTAAGCAAACTTCCATCTGCCTCCTACAGAGCGTAAGCACTCTGAGAGGAGGGGCTGAAGGTTTTCATCTTTGTGTTCCTGGCAGCTAGCGTAGTACCCTGCATAGTAGGTGCTTAATGAATATTTATTGAATTGTACTAATATGTAGCATTCATTTATGACTTGCATTGGAATGAATGGACCCTCTTACCTTTCTCCCTTTTTGATTCAGTGGATGATCTTCTCAGTTGTGTTAATTCCACAGAGCAAATGAGTTAGTATTTTAAGTAATGACCCCCTGATTTAAATATCCAGATAGCACTTTTCCAGTTGTTCTCATGACAAATGCTAATATAAAATTTTTGTGATTTTCAAACTTCTCACTAAAGCATTGAAGATAGATTAGAGTCTGATCTGATTCTTATCCTTACCCCAAATCTATTTTAGGAGAATTTAATTTTGAAAATAGATTTGAAAGGAGGTTAAAAGGAGACCATATTGGAAAGTGTGTTGTCTTTGGGACTTGATTTTTTTTCTCATTAAGTTTTCTGTGCGTTCTCTTTAGGTTTATAGAAGAGAGGTAGAAGAGAATGGGATTGTTCTGGACCCTCTGAAAGCCACTCACGCAGTGAAAGGGGTGACGGGACACGAGGTGTGCAGCTACTTCTGGAATGTTGATGTTCGCAATGACTGGGAAAGTAAGCTGTCACTGCTAATCTGCTTTGTCTCACTTGTAAACAAGTCTTTCTTAATCTTGAACGTTTCTCTGAAATAAACTTGGAAAGACAAAGTAGTTAATGTCCAGAAAATTCTATGGATGATCAATTAAATGACTTCATTTGTAGAACACTTAAAGATTTCAGAATCCTTTCATGTAAATTGACATTTGATCTTTAATGACATGAAATAATCAAGACAGGTGGCAGAATCCTCACTTTTACAGCTAAGGAAGTGGACAAATGGAGACTTGATTTGAATAAGATCACATAGCTAGTAAATGCTAGAGCTGGAAGTAGAAACCAGGTCTCCCTGATCTCTCGATCCTTCTTTACACGAAATCATGCTGTCCACCTATTAAAAACCCTAGTGAATCCTGGTGTCTCTGTTGCTCTGTACCATTATTCAATGTTGAGGTGGCCCCCAGGTTTGCCGAGGCTTAACTCCCACCGTCTGTGCCTCTCACGTCCAGTTCCTCCAGGATCGTGCTCCGTCAATCACTCCCTCCACTCATCCTTAGTACTTCCCATTCAACAGGCTCTTTACTTTCTGAATACCAGCATCTGTGTCTCTGTGCTTTAAGAAAAACAAACACCACAACTTTATTACCCCTTTAAGCTGTTGTCACAGGATCATAGATTTAGAGCAGGGAAGTACTTCAGTGATTGTCTGTGTGCTCCAGTCTCATTTTGTAGATGAAGAAATTATAGCAGAGATGTTCAGTGATTTGAACTCAACTTTTTTGACTCAAAATGTGGTATTCTTTCCATGGAGCCATACATTTTGTGTGTCTCGTGCCATTCAGTAATGAACTTTCAGAGACATTAAGACTCGCTGCTTCTGCTTCCTCACTGTCAACTTCTTCCTCAGGCTCCCACTCTCTGCCTTCCTCGGTCCCCACTTCACTATCACTGTATTCTCCAAAGTCACTTATCAAGCATTTGCTAAGCACCTGCTACGCCCCACATGGAAAGGATGATACCTGGTGATCTCCTGACTGCCAAATACCATCCTTCTCCCCCTCCTTGCCTGTGGCCGTCTCTTTCTCCTTGAACTGCCGTCTTTCTTTGGCTTTCATGATACTTTCTCACCGTATTCTCCTAAATAGTCAGAGTAGTCAGAACACACCTCCTCAGACTCTTTCACTGGTTCCTCTTATCTTCCTCATGTTTTCCACCCTTTATCCCCTATACCCATGGTTTTAGTTATTATCTCTTTCTAGACGACTTCCACATTTTATATATTCATCCAAGATCTCTCTGACCTCCAGTTCTGCATTTCTGGGTCCCTGTAGGACGTCTCTGCCAGCACAGGAAACTCACTTTGTCTAAAATGAGCCCTACTTTACTGCTCCTGTTGTTAACACTAATCACTCAGATTCAAAAACTGCTTTTTTCCCTTTTCTTACACCTTGCATACCCATTAAGCTGCCATGTCCTTCATTTTTGCCTCTATAATAATCTCATATCTGTGGCCTGCTCACCATTCAAATTGCTACTAGTCTTATTTAAGCTCTCGTTACTTGTTTCCTAGACTCCTGAAATAGTCCTGAATGGTCTCTCTTTAATATATCCATTCTATTTTGCATCCTTCACAATGTTGTAAAAATAATACATATTCTTAGACCTTTAACCGTGTCACCCTTACTCAGAAACTTTTTAGTGGCTTTTGGTTTCTTATAGAATAGCCGATCATTAAAAGCCCTACAAATTCTGCCTTCACCCTCCTTTCTAGTTTCCTTCCCTCTTCTCCCTTTCTCACATTCTAAATTTCAGCTGCATTGGACCTCATACCTGGAACACACTCCTACATTCTGGTCTGTGGAAATCATTCATTTTCATAGACACTAAGCTTAGAAGCCACCTCTTTACATGAAGCCTTTCCTGACCCTTCATGTTATCATACATACTTATGTATCTTAGGCTCTTGTAAGATTGTAAACCAGTTGAGGACAGACACTATTTTTGTTGTTCTTGGTAGGGTTTTGTCCACATTTTTACACCCAGCAAAGATCCTAGCACATTTCTTAAAAAATCAGACGTGTGGTTTCATCAGTAAAGAGAACACCTCATGACGCAGTTCCTTCTCTTGATGCAGACGGGGTGGCTGCCTCTCTGTATAATCTTAAATGGTATCCTGAAGCATGGGGAGAGGTTAGATGACGTGCTCAAGGTCCCAAAGCTGGCTTGAGTCAGCTGAGACCTGAACTCAAGGTCCCTCTTGTTTCAGGGAATACATATTTAGTAGGTGCTGAATAAATAAGAAAGTACTTAGATATTTTGGCACACTAGAAAATGAGCCCGCCCAGTATTGATCCTGGCAGCCACAACTTATTGCCTTTGTACAGAAGCTATTAATGCTTTCTATTTGCATTTGGTATGTTTAGTAATATGTACACATTGGGTGTTCGGTGTAACTTGACCAATAAATTAACCCCTTAATTTTGGACTCATTGGACTGCCCCATAAAACCTACTCTTATCATGATAGTATGAAATATTGTGTTTATTTTTCACTGAAGTAAGTTTTGTATAATCTCCTGTTCATATACTAAGACAAGTCAAACTGATGCTCTTGGTTTTTGTGGAACTACATTTAGTTGTCTTATTTTGTACAAAATTAGACATGAAGCCGTTAAGTTACAAGTCTTTAGATTCTGCTACAAAACAAATCTCGAAGACAAGGGGGTTCTTAAAATGTATATATGTATAGTATCTTGGAAAAAAAAAGTTCTTTGCTGTGTCCCTCTTCTAATGGTCCAACAGATTGCCTCTTACTTTTAGAGCACTGTTCAGGCCTGAGGAGGGAGTAAAGTAATCGAATTTATTTAAGTACTATCAGGTACACTCATGCTCAGATACATTTACATATGTATGCAAAATAGTTCTGTCCTGAGAGTCCAAAAACTTGTTATTTATTGATCTAATTTCCTTCTTTTCAGCAACCATAGAAAACTTCCATGTTGTAGAAAAGTTGTCTGAAAATGCAGTCATCGTTTACCAGACTCATAAGGTACTGCCATTTTTTTCCTCTGTGTGTTTTTTTTTTTTTTACATTCTGATACCAAATCTTGCTCTAGAGAATTCATGTAAATTAGACAGTCAACAAACATTTAATTGTCTGAAATGAGCCAAATGCCATTAGGCCCTGGAGATAACAAAGACGGAAGTAAAGGTCTCTGTCCCCAAGGATCTTGTGTTCTAACAAGGAACACAACATGCACATAAATGTAGATGTGTTTTAAACATACAAATTAACCTTGGGGGGGGGGGGAGGTAGGGAGAGGGAAGTCAGTAGCCCCTGGGGACACAAGGAAAGGCCTCTTGGAGAAAATGGTACTTGATTTGTATCTCAAGAAAACTAGTCATTCCAGGAAGAGGAAAAAAGTGACCTTCAGGCTTGTGGGATGAGCAGTACAAAGAGGCAGGACAGGAGGTGACCGGGTGTGTGGAAGAAACAGGAAAGAAGCCAGTTTGTCCGATGGCAGAGAACGCTGAGAGGAGTGATGTGTTAGAAGACCGAAGAGCAGTTCACAGCCGGTTGCTGCTGAAGTGCTGTCAGTGCCAGAGAAGTTTGTGTTTGGTCCTAGACATAGTGGAGAACCTCTCCGTTTGATTGAGTAGGAGACACACACGCCAAGGACTTCCACTTTGGCAGCCAGGAGGGATAGGTCACACTGGCGAGAGATGCCAAGCTGGTAGACCAGCTAGGAGGCTGTTTTCCAAGTGAAGATTTGATGGCAGCCTCAGCTAGGATGCCGGCAGCTGTGTGCGCATGTGTAATAGACAGCGTGGAGATTTAATAAAGCAATGTTTGATTAAGTGAATGTTGTGAGGGAAGATTGAGGGGTCAGGGATAACACTAAAATAGTGCGGGAACGGACAGAACGGGCGCAGACCGAGGAAAGGCTAGGGGGCTGGACGGGTCACTGCGGAGGGACCGGTCTGCTCTGAGAAAAGAGGTCCCAACAGAGGTGACGAGAGGGTTTGAGGAACGAGCATCAGAGAAGAGGAAAAGCAGAGGCCACAGGCATAGACACCACAGTTAGGCTGAGGGGGAAAAAAGAGAAAGCCAGTGTGGGATGATGAGATCTAGTGAACGTTTTTAAGGTTGGGGGAGATTTGGGCATAGTCTTAGGCAGCAAAGAAAGAACCAGAGAAGGAAACAGAGGGACAGGAATTATACAGTGGGGATAATGGGCTGGGAGAGTATAGATGAACGGATGCACACAGGGTGGCTTAAGGTGAAGGGAAGCCTTCGTCAGAAACTGGGATAAAGGAGGAGCTAGTGGGGGTTGATACAAAGTGTAGGGCATGGAAAGAAGAGGAGAAAGCGGAAGCTTGAAAGAATTGCCCTCTGATTTTCTCAGTAACACACAAAATGAAGTCCTAAGCTCCGAGTTTAAGCAGGGAGACTGGTACAGGAGGCTTCACGAGAAGAAAAAGCTCCAGACGTTTGCCGTACGAGGGGGATGAAGTATCACTTAGACGAGAGTGAAGATTGCCTTTGTGTGTTGTGGGTTCGGTTAAATTAGACGGCATACATTCGTGATGGGGGCAGCAGGTACCAGGCACCAGAATCTGGATTGGATCATAAGCCTGCGTAGAGCAGACCTCAGAGGGAGAGAGTTCTGGCAGGGGAGAGCCAGGAGCAGTCTCACTCCCCTTGGAGCGACTTTGTTAGGGGGGATGAGAGAAGGTAGAAGCAATAAGGGAACAAGCCAAGGAAGTGGCGTCGTGCAGGGGGAAGCCAGGGCTTCCCTGAGTGCTCAGAAAGGGAAAAATCATGAGAACAGGGCCTGAAATGAAGGGGAATGTAATCACAGCGTGTGTTCTAAAAGGCAAAGTAAAAGGGGCCATGCTGACTTCTTAGTCACGCGCTGTCATGCTCCCTAGTAGTGTGAAAGAAAGCTAAATACCCTAACACGTCCAAACGTTTAAGAGTTCACAGACTCTACGTGTTTGAGAGTTTAAGGCAAGAAATTTTACCAGAAGCACTTGAGTTAGAAATTTGGACAGTAAACTAAACATGCATTTCTTTCTTCTCTTTGATAAGTACTTAGGTTAAAAACAATTGTGGGGCGGGGAAGAGGCTACATGGCGCAGTGAAGAGAGCCCCGGCCGCCCTAGAGTCAGGAGGACCTGAGTTCAAATCCGGCCTCAGATGCTTAACACAAAACTTAGCTGTGTGACCTTGGGCAAGTCACTTAACCTCAATTGCCCTGACTTCCCCCCTCCAAAAAAAAGCAAAAAATTTTTTTGAAAAAGTTAACATTTTTCAAGTATTAACATATACATACATAGTTGTGAATGTCAAAGGAAAAGTATAGCGGTCACAAGGAGCTGTTCTGATGAACATTTGTAAAGTGCTTTGTCTTTTAGTTACAAGATCCATTCCTCGACCACTTAATGAAGTTATTAGTTCCGAGTGTTAAACCTTTTGTACCAGCAATATGGAAGCCTGTACATGGCACAATAATGTGTTAAAGGGTGTGGCTTTGGTTTTTTTAGATTTCACTGTTTTGATATTCTTTTAAATAACCTTTGTTGTGAAAATAACCTTCACTCTCCCTGTTGTCCCTGGTTTTAATTCCTACCCGTAAGTAAACTTTGAGCTTTAGACTCATAATAACTGACCTTTATATAACACTGTGAGGTTCATAAATGTCTTAGTGTCATGCTGTCTCCCTTGAATCTCATTGCTGTAATGCAGGTCCTACTGAAATTATCCCTGTTTTCCAGAGGAGGAGAGTGAGGCTTAGCTAGGCCGGATAACCCGCCCGCGGTCAGAGAGATGGGATTCAGATCCAGACGGTCCTGGCTGCAGGGCTGGCCGCTCACCTCCAGACTCTGCTGCGTCTCCTCTTTGGAAGCACGCGTGTCCTGCGTAGATGAGGAGCAGGCCTCTGCAGCCCCGGCAGCATCATTGGATCTTCCCTCCCATTGATTCAGGAGCTTTTTCTTCTGATGCAGACCATAACTTGTGGCCACTTGGCCTGCCCGTGTGATTCTTGTCCACATTCTTTCCAAAGTCGGCCGTTGTACTTGAGGCCTTCCTCCTTTCCTTCCAGTATTACAGGAGGCCCAGTGCGCTGTTCCCCAGCTGCATGACCAGCCCATCTTCTCTTTCTTTCATAAATTCCTTGATGGCCTTTACTCCAGTTTTTCTTCAGCTTTATAATATCATAAATTCACTCTTATGCTTAACCTTTTTTAGGGGGAAGTCTTGGCTTTCATTTTATAAGCTTACATATTTGACTTGTGCATAATGTGTCACCACCCAGTTGGTTTTGTAGTGACACGTGATTATCAGAGACGTCTACATTAGAAGATACTCTGGGTTTTCGTTCAGTTTTGTCTTCTTCCACAGAGGGTGTGGCCCGCTTCCCAGCGCGATGTGCTGTACCTCTCTGCCATCCGCAAGATACCAGCACTGACCGAGAACGACCCTGAAACTTGGATTGTGTGTAATTTTTCTGTGGATCATGACAGTGCACCCGTGAGTACTTAGGCTCTGATATTTTTAATTCTAAAAGATAAGAGCAAAGGGAAAGACGGCACACTTGCCACGTATTGTCTTGGTTCTTTTTTCTTTGATTTTGCATCAACTGAGCAGCTCTACAGTTAAAATTATTTCATTCCTTTGTAGCTGTGGGTTGGCATGAGCTCAGTATGATATGTCAAAAAATACCTCTGTCAGCAGGATGAATATGTAGCCTTTGTCTTCCAGGTGGAGTATATTTCCTTACCTTGGTCGTATGGCTGTGTCCTCAAGGTTGTTCAGAAGGCTTTAGTTCTTAAACTGATGATAGAGATCATTTGTTAACTTAGGTTTGAATTCATGCTTTTAAAGCTCTCAAAATGCTAATTACAATTGCATCAGTGGTTCTTAAGCCATTCTTTCTTCCAGGATGACTCAGAATTTACTTCTGCTTACTTTGCCTGCGTTACTCAAAATGATGTTTCTTCCGCATGTGCTCCCCAGATTTATAAAACTGCTTCCTTATATTGATTTAAATGGTTTTAAGAGAAAATCAGAAAAAAAAATAGGCTTTTACTCATCCGACGTGTCAGGGTAGTTAATTGGTGGTTCTTATTAAACATTTTTTATTTATTAAACTATTGGTTTGGAATTTTTGCAGGTAAACAATCGATGTGTCCGTGCCAAAATAAATATTGCTTTGATATGTCAAACTTTGGTAAGCCCACCAGAAGGAAACCAGGAAATAAGCCGAGACAATATTCTATGCAAGATCACATATGTTGCGAATGGTATGTGACTTTTTAGTATTGCTGGTCTTTATAGCTTGAATAATGCATTTGCAGTAACTAGAGGAGGAAGGGGACAGATATGTTGAAGGCATTAAGAAATGACCGCTTCACTGTACAGTACAGTTAGAATTAAGAATGCAAAGAGTGGGAAGTTAACGATGCTCCCTAACCCGATGGTCGGGCTTTTTGTTTTTCATGTTTTTCACTCTGTCAGCCTTGCACATATTAACATTCTCATTCCAGTTGTTCACAGCGTGATGGACAATTTGTTTAATTCTTCTCAAGTTTGCTAACATTAATGTAAGTGTTACTAAACCTCGTTTCTACTCTCCATGACTCAGTTCCACTCCAGCTTCTCATAACTTCCTCTTACCAGATAATCTTAATTTTTAAAAGTAGTCCTTTTGATAAGTTTACCTCATTATACCTGCTCTTCACTCTTCCTCCCTCAAGAAAAAGGCATTTTTGTAGCCAAGTTTAGCCCTTCCATCTGCATTCTTCATTCCATTTCTTCCTTATCATTCCTCTTTAGCACTTTGAATCTCTTCCACTGCATTAGGCCGTTCTCTGCCTACAACTATGGTCAGCTTTGCTATTTCTTTTTTTTAAGTTCATTTATTTTTAGTTTTTAACATTCCCTTCCATAAGTTTTAAATCTCCTGCCCTTCCCCAAGACTGCGTGCAGTCTGATATAGACTCTCCACATACATTCCTGTTAAAGGTATTTTCACATTAGTCATGTTGTATAGGATATTAGAACGAATGGGCAGAAGCGTGAAAAAGGAAGCAGAAAAAGAAAAGACACCAGTGTCCTTCACTCTGCATGCAGACTTCACAGTTCTTTCTCTGGATGTGAACAACATTTTCCATCATGAGTCCTTTGGAATTGTCCTTACACTGCTGAGAAGGGCCGAGTCCATCAAAACCAGTCCTTGCGGACTGTGCCTGTGGCTGTGCACCATGTGCTCCTGGTTCTGCTCCCCTCACTCAGCTTCAGTGCATATAACTCTTTCCAGGTTTCTCTTAAGTCTACTCATTCGTCATTTCTTACAGCACAATAGTGTTGCCTTACATTCATATACTACAACTTGTTCATCCATTCCCCAGTGGATGGGCATCCCCTCCATTTCCAGTTCTTGGCCACCACAGAAAGAGCTGCTCTCAGTATTTCTGTACATGTGGGTCCTTTTACCATTTTTGTGATCTCTTTGGGATACAGGCTCAGTAGTGGTATTGCCGGGTCAAAGGGTACGCAGTTTTATAGCCCTTTGGATGTATTTCCAGACTGTTCTCCAGAATGGTTGGATCAGTTCACAACTCCACCAGCAACGAATTAACGTCACACCTTTCCCACATCTCCAGTTTATCATTTTTCTATGTTGTCGTGCTAGGTAATCTGATAGATGTCACATGGTACCTCCGAGTTGTTTTGATTTGTATCTCTCTGATCAGTAGAGCAGTTCTTTTCATAGGACTATAAACGGCTTTAATTTCTTGGTCTGAAAACTGCCTGTTCCTATCCTTTGACTACTTATCAGTGGGGAAGCTTTGCTATTTTTTAAACACTTTCATTTGACCCACTTCCCCATATAACAGGACATTGCTCCCCTTGTTTTTCCTGACGAGGTGTCTTTATGTGTTGTTATCTCGCTCTCTCTTTAACCTCTAGCAATCTCACATGGGCCTCAAATCCAACCCCTGTCCCTCCTCAAGCAGCGCCAGCTCATATCGTCTCCTCCGGCAGCTCGCCTCTCTGTCACTTCTTGTCTCTTGGTGCCTTTCCTACTGCCTACAAATACGGCTCACCCGTCCTCACAAGACCGCGACTTCATCCTTCCATCCCGACTGTCTGTTGTCTTTTATCTCTTCTGCTTTTTGTGGCTAAAGTGGCCGTAACGGGCACCTCTGCTCCTTCTCTTCTTGAGCCCTTGCAGCCTCCTTCCAGCCACATCATTCCACCGCAACCATCCTCTCCAAAACTACCCTTTCTCAGTCCTCATCCTCTGTGACCTTTCCACAGCCTTTGATGCTGCCAGTCACCTTCTTCTTCTAGATTTTCAGGACACCATTTTCTGCTGGTTTTCCTGCCTGTCCGGCTGGTGCTTCTCTGAAGCTGAATCTGGAGACATATGATGGCCTCTCACTGTCGGTGTCCCACAGAGCCCTGTCCTGGGCCCTCGTCCCTGCTCCCTCCATACTCTTTCACCTGTTGATCGCATCAGCTCTTAGAAATTTAATTGTCATATCTCTGCTGATGATTCTTGCATTTGCCTGTCATGCCCTGACCCCTCTTCTGATTGCTAATCTCACATCTCCATGTGTCAGGCATCCTAAACTCCAAAACTAAGCTTAGTTATCTTTCCCCCTAAGCCCCTCCTACCTCTTACCTGCCCCATTGGTATAGAGTACAATGCCATCCTCCTAGACCGTCACGGCTCCCAACCTGGATTCTTCACCATCTCTCTCTCACTCACGCTCACGCTCGCACACAGATCCAAGCTCTCAGTTCCATGTGTAACGTCTCTCAAATGTGCCCCCTTTATCTCCTCCGACGCTGACACCCTCTGGTGCAGGCCATCATCAACCTCATGCCTGGGATGTTGTAGTAGCTACTGGCAGATCTGCCTGCCCCAAAGCCCCCCCTACTCAAATCCATCCTTCACTCAGTCACTAAAAAGTGTGACTTTGCTGAAGCACAAGTCTGACCGTGTCAGCCCCCTACTCAGTAAAGTCCAGTGGCTCCCTATCACCAAATACAAAATCTTTTCTTTAGTATTCAAAGCCCTTAATAACCCAGCCCCTTCTAGCTCTTCCAGTCTTGTTAGATATCACTCCTGGACACGTACCCTTTAGTCCAATGACACCGGCCTCCTGCTGTCCCATGAACAGGACACTCTTTTCACTTGAGACGCCATCTCTGGCTCCCCCCACGCCTGGAATGTTCTTCCTCCTCCATTCTGATGACCTTCCTGGCTTCCTTGAAGTCCCAACTAACACCACACCTACAGGAAGCTTTTCCCTTCTTAATCCCATTTCCTTCCCTCTGTTGTCATTTCCCATTTATCCTGGATTTGGCCTTTTTCTGCTCATCCATCTGTTTGTTATTTGCACTGGTTCTTGATGGCAGGGATCCTGGTCTTTTGCCTCTTGTCTTATCTGTAGTGCTTGGCACAGAGTAGACGCTTAAATCAACAGCTACAGCTTTTAGTACTGTTGGTTTTTTCATGGAATTCTTCATTTCCTTGGCTTCCATGATTCTGTGTTGCTCCTTTCTTTCTACCTCTTTGAAATCCATTCTTTCTCCTTCCTATAGTTCCCTAACACTTTACATTTACTGGGATTGTCATATCTTTTGCATTCCTTCAGACCTCACCTGCTCCCGTGGATGCCCCCTTTCAGACTCGTCACCCTCCCTCCCTCCCTCCCTGGGCATTCCCTTGAGTTGTAGTCCTGCATTTGGAGCAGCCAGTTGACTTTTTCCACCGGATATTTGTTCATTATTTCAAACCTGGTATTTCTGAAACAAAACTACCTCTTGACTTTTCTGTTTCTGTTAGTAGTAGTACCACCTTTCTTCCAATAACCGGGGAGTCACCTTTTGAATCCTGTTTATCTTTGTCCTCCCCCCTCAGGCATTAATTTAGTCACCAAGTCCTGACACTTTTTCCTCCCAAATATCTCAGACCCTGCCTTGCCCATTTCTGTTACTGCCTCGTCAGGCCCTGACTGCTTTGTGCTACGGTCTTTCCCCCCAGACTTTCATGTTTTCATCATACAAACAGCCTCCATTGCCTATAGAAAAAAGTGTAGATGCCGCTGCTTGTCTTGGAAGGTGTGCCAGAGTCTGACTCCAGCCTGTTCCCTAAAAGCCAGCACTGACATGGGCATAGGATGCTGGATATAGTCACAAGACTGAGGTTCACACCCGAGCTCTGCTGCTTTTCCTGCCTGATACATGGGACGTGATGTTTTGTTCCCTCTGAGCCCCAGGTTCCTGAATGGTAAAAAATATCTCTTGTATTAAAAACCAGTGAGCAGAGAATACAGGAGTCGGACATCGGGCCGTCTGGGATCCTTTCCAGTCCCAAATCTGTATTCTTTATGCTTTCAGTGGAGCAGTAGAGAGCATTGGACCTGGAGGCACAGAAACCTGAAAACAAACCCTGCCCCAGATACTGACTGGCTGTGTGGCCTTGGGCAAGTCCCTTCACCTCTGTCTTCCTCAGTTTCCTCATCTGTAAAATGAGGATAATAATAGCACCTCCTGCCTGGGGCTGTTGTAAGGATGAAATGAAGCACTGAGTGCTCTGCACACTGTAAATCACTGTACAAGTGCTCGTGGTTGTTATTCCTACTGCTGTCTTCATCATTGTCACAGCAGCGCCGAGCACTTGAGCACTTTGCCGCACGGAGCAGGCACTCGCCGTGATCACACATACGTAGAGTGAGCCATGGAAGCTCCAGCAGGGATAGTCGCGCACCACCCAGGTACTGCACACACACAGCGTCTGAGGACGGCACAGCCAGCGCTTCATCACGCCCGCGTGATTAGAAGTTTAAATCCAGCTTATTGCTTGTATGGCAAGGAAGAAGAGTGTCAGGATGAGTCTAACTTTGGCTAAGGGGAAACCAGGATAACCGTTCTGTGCCAACACGATTTGATCTGTCGTGTGGCCATTGCTTTCCTCAGTCCTGTTTCAAGACCCAAATTGGAGGACAAGAGACTACTTTGGCCATTATTAGTAGCTAATTTTTAAGAGGCAGATTTTTCTGATACTGTACAGCTGGTATGATTATTCTAAAGTGGCAAATATCATTTATTAATAACTAAAATTCTAATCCAGCATCTAATCACATGTAGGCTTTCTCCTTTGGTCTCTAGTCATGTCATGAATAGGCGAGTTACTTTTCTGTGCTCACATATCTCTGAGTGTGAGAATAAGAGTGATAATTATCCTGAGATGATGTGACTAAATGAAAGTACAATTTATGTAGGGGTAGGAGGGAAAAAACATGTTCTGTTTTTACTGCTTCCAAAGAGCCTGCCTTGGCGATACTCCGGCTCTCTCTGAACATGTATTACATGTGCATGTTTTGTACATAGTTCTTAGAGCCAGGAGGGGAGAGGCAAGTAACCGTGCTGAGTGAGCTAGACCCAAGTCAGCTTGCTTGCTTACCTTATACAATAAGTAAATTCTTAGAATTGTAGAATTTCACAAAACTGAATAGGACCCCAGATCATCTTGTTCAGATCCCTCATATTACAGAAGAACGTAGTGAGGTCCAGAAAGGGAAGTGAATTGACCAAGAACATTCAGCAAGTAGCAGAACTAGGACTAAAACCCATCTCCCTTAATCCCTTGTCCTGTACTATGGCCACCAGTCACCATACTTCCTAAAAAGTTCTGGGCATAAATGATACTTTTGTAGATTAAACCGTATTTTAGATACACTAGAGCTCGTTCTGTCTAGTTGGAGTTGCAGCCTAAATGACTTCCAGATAGATATTATTCCATATTTAAAAAATATAGTGCCCATTATTTGCTGGTACTTAAAATATTAATGTGTAGACTATTAATCTTGTAATTTTGAGCTCTTATTAGAAGAATCAGTGAGCCTAGACTTAGGAGAAGTCTTGGTTAGATTGAAAGAAGAATCTCAACACACGAATTTTAAAAGTTTGGATATATAAATGTTGATGCCGGCCAATGCAATGGAGAATATTCCTAAGTATGAGCTTTAATTTTTTTTTTCTTTCTTTTATTTAGTGAACCCTGGAGGATGGGCTCCAGCCTCAGTGTTAAGGGCAGTGGCAAAACGAGAGTATCCCAAGTTTCTAAAGCGTTTCACATCCTATGTCCAAGAAAAAACCGCGGGGAAACCTATTTTGTTCTAGTGTTAACAGGTATTCACATTTTTGTGTGTGTTTAGTGGTTTCTCTTTATAAGTGTCAAAAAATAAATTCAACCATTAATACAAAAAAGGATTTTCAAAACAGATGATTTGCTTTTGAGATAGGCAAGGCTATACAAATCTTACCATTCCTGGCCTTTATGAGGGTTAGAGATTCATGGTGTTGAGTTAATCAGTTGAGCTAAAATTATAAAGATAACATTGATTAGGGTTTGAGTCTTCTTGTCTGTTTAATATTCTGCATTTTTTTAATGAAATGAAGCTTATTGCCAGAGACTGACGCGTGTTAAGATATTTCTCACATCTCGCATTATCTGAATTGTGCAGGGCACTAGTTGATCAGAAATGCTAAACTGGGTCATAACGACATTTGTCATTTTCAGACATAGCCAACCTTTAATGAGGTTTTTGTTCCCCCGCCCTGAGCATCAGTTTTGAAACATTTTGAAAAGTGCTGTGCTTTGGATTGGTTTTCGCTCAACTTTGGTTATGGTTCTTGTTGGTAATACTTCCGCTTGTTTCTATACTGAATAAACCCCAAATCCATCTCCGTCTCCTGCCCGTAGACCTTCCTCTTTGTCTCTTCTGCTTTGTCCCATTCAGTTTCTTGAGTATTTTCCTCCTCTCTGTGAGGTGATTGAATTTCCTCTAAGGTCGCTTCCAGCTCTGCATTTACAGTTCTGGGGTCCCAGCAGTTTCAGTAGCACAGCAGAGTTGTTAGCTGCTGTGAATTCACTGGGTGAATTCACTCACTCAGGTGGCCTTCTGAAGACTTCCTGTCGATGTGTCACTTATTGACATGTTGCTCACATTTAAACTTCTTGTACGTTTTGCAGTGACTAAAGCGAGGCTGTGTGAACGTTCCATGTTGGAGGAATTAACCAAAACCAGTGCTCTGAGCTGGGACGCAGCATCTACAGCCCTTCTGTGGCCCACGACCTTGGCTTTGTGCACTGAGATGAAGAAACCCTGCGATGCGGTGGGGTTGACCGCCTGACACTAGCGCTCTCCTTGCTTAGTATATAACTATAAATACATGTAATAACACATGTATATGGCTATATTTTTATTTGCTTGCTTTGGGGGTGGGGGGACTTTGAATCACAAACTAGAGAATTATACTTTAATTTGGGGGACTTTTTGCAAAGCTTTTAATTTTACTCTGGCCCTGCTGAAGAGCCTCACGTACGTGTTGGGTTTTTGTGTGCCAGTTTTAAAGCACATAATGCAGACACATAAGAGAAGGACACATGTGCTTTCTGTGCACCAAACGTAAAGGGTGTGGTTCTGTTTTTCAGGCCTGCAGTCGGTTCTAGGTGGCCAGGTTTTTCTGATTTGGCTTTGTATAATCATAGAGTCCATTGCTGCTGATTTCTATAATGAATCATCTTGTCGTGTAAAATGTCTCCGTAACTGAGGGCTGTCAGTAACCAATGACTTTGCCTTTTCTGGTGTCTTACTCTCATGATGAACTCTGGTTCTGATGGAGGAAGTGTGAAAAGCTTTATTTTTTTCTCAGATATCTTTATATTTCTATTGTCTTTTTCAGTTGTGCACTGTGTGCTGTAGTTTTTTTGGCTTGTTTTTATGAACACAATTTGGCAATTTCTAGAGTGGTTCTGTTATGACCTACAAGAGACTGCCTGCCTGAAAACAGCAACAGTGTCTGTTCTCCCTCATTGGGTAGAGACGGGATTGTTTTTTGGCAAGATGATTAAGGTTATTGGGCTCATGTTTTCCTGAAATTGCAAAAGGATGCACTGTAATACTTATTAAAGTAAATCAAACTTTACAAGTTTGACATTTGACAACATTCCCAGTACTTAAAAACAGGCATGTTTACTGGTCCTTCCAATTCTGGTCTCAAAACTGTGTTGTGAAGTTTGCATAGAAAATGTGAGTTACGTTATTATTGCCTCTTGGTCAGAACCTTCATTGAACAGAAAAGGATTCTGCTCAGTTTTAATTGCAGAGTTCCCCGTAGTTGCTGTGAAAATTTAAATGTAAAATAACTTTTTAGATGAGTGTAAACAACTTTAAAGCTTGGAGTTGAGGCAGAAAATGGTACTTAAAGAAGTAGAAATGGCTGCCAACTTCAGAATCTTCCTCGTGGTGATGTCTTTGAGAGAGGATGCAGGAGTGTTTCGTGGGTGTTGGCTGACTTATGCGTCTCAACAGAAAAAGAAGTCTGATACTTTTTTGTAAAGTCATGTAGTATGACACATGTCCTGTATATATTTCATACGTGATAATGGATTCTTGATGTTAAATGCAAGATGATTTAATGACAGGATGGGGCTGATCACTTAAATCTCCACAATCCTGGAAGAGAATTTCTTGCATCAGATATAATAGTATTTATTATTCTGTACAAAGAGAGAAAATGCTTATATAAACACGTGCTTACATTACATGCACGCAGATTTCATGCTCCATAAAATTTTTCTATTTTTTAATTTGCCTTTCTCAAAATTATTTGCATGGAATATGCCTTATTACAGAAACATGCTGTTCACGATTTGAATATGTGGAAAAGTGCCTATATGGTGGTAATACTAGTAAGGCAAAACGAGACAAAAATGATGATATCTGTTTACATCACCAGTGAACGTTTTATATAGTGATGTTACAAAGAGAAAAATTTATACCTCAAATATCTGTCTTCTTTTACAATCAGGTTGGGGGAGGGAGGAAAAAAAAAGTTTCATTCACCATAGTCACTGATGGGAACTTGGAAAAAATTCTTTATGCCCAGTTATAAATATGCCATTTCTGATAACTATCATGAACAGAGTCAGATAACTGTTTAGTAATTTAATTGGATAGCTTTATTTTACAAAGATATGGAACGTTTACAAAAGCAGTCCATAAATCTTAATATCATCAGTTGCATTTGCACTAAATGTGATGTACTTTTGCAATTTATTCTGTAAATAAAATGATTACACTAAAGATGCTATTTGTTAAATAACTAAATAACTTTTCATTGAGTGCACTAGTACTTCACTAGTGTTAACCCTGCCCAATCGGAGTTAGGCAAGACCTAGAGAATATGGAAAGAGTTGAAAATTCACAAGAGGTACTAACCTTTTTAGCAAATATTCAGAACCTGTTGAACTATTTTCATAAGGCTAATTCCCACATGTTGAGTATCAATGATATTCTCTTCCCCAGGTCATTTTTACTTCTCATACCTAAGATACTAACTTTTAAATTTGTATCCTCCTACTCTCCCCTCCGTCCACGTCTGTCCTAACATCCCTTTCTGCTGTGGTAGAGATACTGCAGGATTCAAAAATGTGCAAAATATTGGTGAATCAGGAGCTTTGTCCCTGTGCCGCACAGCCAGGGTACAGAACAGGAGGGTGCCATATTTCTCCTGGGACTTGGGACTCTGAATTTTAAGAGGGTAGACGACTATGCAGGACTTTGTTTGAGATTGAAAACAGGTACAGCCAGACTGAGGAGTTCTGTGTCTGTGCCTGGGACAGGGGTGTGTGTGTGTGTGTGTGTGTGTGTGTGTGTGTGTGTGTAAATAGTGAGAAGGAGGAGGAGTGACTTTTCTTATTTTGTCAGTCCCCATCAGTGAATTTGTACACCTATACATCAGTGTCAGTTGCTTTTGAGGAAAATGTCATTATTTGAAAGTAATTATTTTTTCAATCTGATTCCATTGGGCTGAGCTGGTTCTCCTGTGAAGCTGTGTGGGTTCTCTTTAAGCTAATCAGTTTGTTCAGTTAAAAATCTTTCACCAATATTTTGTCACAGTTGTACAGATCAAGATGTATTTGGATTGTCATTGTTCATCTACAGACTCAGAAGCATAAATCATTTTCAAGTACCTTGAGAGTGTGTAGAGTGTAACTGTTCTATGATAGCTTTATGATCCTGATGTTAAAAGAAAAATTGGATCTTCCATGTTACAATCAGAAATTAAAACCAGTATTTAAAAGTGGAAAAAGTATTAAAATATTATGGACAAATGTGTTTCCTTGCCTGGTTTTTTTTTTTTAATTGAGCCATTGTTCTCCCAGAATGGACTTAAGAAACTAGTAGAAAATTGCAGCATTCTTGTTTCCTCTGGAGCACACGGTGTTTGTTGGATAAGTATAAATAAATGAGAGAACATCTATTTTCAAGCACATTCAGGACAAATGCTCTAGGGAGTTGTGAAATGTCTCTTGTGGCATATTTTTTTTGAATATTGTATACTGGGAAAATGACCGGTTTTATGGTTTTTAAACAGATCAATATTAGGAAAGAATATTCATGTATCTGTAAAAATGAATTCTTTATGAACTACATTTCTCTCTCAAAATCCTTTAAGAGAGGCACAGAAATGCTAACTCTTATAGAGGAATGTTTGAGCCTGGATGACTGCCTTTTATATGTGTGTATTTTTTTATATATTTATATATATATATGTATGTATATACACACACATACATATGTGTGTGTATGTATAAATAAACTTTTTGGATGTTCTCAAATCATAAATTTAGCCCTTTGGGAATTGTAGACCACCTATGTCAAACTCAGGTAGAATTGGGGTTGCTAATCTGTACATAAGACCTGTAGGGCATTTGTATTGATTTAGATTTTAGATATATTATCTGTGTTTTATTGTATTTGCATTTATTTTGTCAGCTCTTCCCAAGTTACATTTTCATCTGATTCCAGCCTCATTTGGGAGTGTTGTGCGGCCTGCATGTTTGACACCTCTGATGTAAACGCACTGACTTGTTTCCCTTCAGTTTGAAAGCAACGTGCCTGTGTTTCTGGCAAGGCCATTTTGTTAGAATACATTCTTTGTCTTCAGACAGAATTTCCGAGAATCTCCTAATTTTCTATACTTAGCATAAGCCTTCTTAAACAGAGCTGAAGTCTTCTTGATCATGCTAACTCATGTTCATCTTCCTTCTGTTTCACTGAATCCTAAGATTCTAGAAGTTGAAGGAGCCTTAGCAATCCTTAGTCATGATTATTCCTGTATGATTAGCAAATGTCCAAACAAGATTGCCTTGTTACCCAGGATCTTACTGGGGGAAATACTTGCACAGATTTAGTTGGTGCTTTTTTAGCTTCCTGACTATATGTCTATGACTATTCATGTGTCTATTCATATGACCATGAAATGATATGAAGATGTATCATTTGTTGAGAAGAATTAATAGTCACAGCTGACATTTATATATAGTTCTTTAAGAACTGCAGAAATACTTCAGTGCTATTATAGTTTGGCAGAACCTCCAAATAATGCAAGAGGGAATGAAACGAGCATTAGGACACAGAAAGTCACCCGGGGCTACTTGCCATAGAAATTTGGGCTCAACCATAAATCGAAAAAGACGAACATTCAGTCACAAAGAAGCATTCTTGAAGGTGAAGAAAAGCAGAATTTAAGAGATTATTTGCTTCTCGAACACCCCAAGACAACAAAATGCAGGAGTGATGAATAGATTGAGCAGCCACAGATGGCAAAAGCAACAATGACAACAGAGTCCAATAAGAGATTTATTTCTTAAGTGTATGAAAGGAGACAGTGAAGAATGAAGTAGAGGTGACAGTGGAGAGACAGCCTTGGGTATGGACAGAGCCTAGTCATCCTGCATACAGTAGGTGAATCATTTTTTGTGTAAATTTTTTTTTTAAAGCATGGAAAGGGAAATTGGAACATGGAGAAAAGACAGGTGTGCTTGAGTCAAATTGGGGGTTGACAGTGAAGGGAAGACGATCCCTGTGGTCTCCAGAAGAGGAGATCTTACAAGGGGTTGAAGGGCTGAGGGAGGGGAGAAGGGATAGGGGAAGAAGGATGTCTTGTTTGGTGATGAGAGGGAGTCCCCTGATGAATTCTCATATCAGAGAAGAGAGAAATTCTATGAAGGAAGATAAGAGAACTTTGTGCTAGTTGTTTTCTGGGGAATTTGGTGTTTGAAAAAAAAACTGCCTCTGGAGGGAGCAAATTAGAATTCCAGGGGCACCTGGCACCTGGAGAAGGAGGGTATGGACTCGAAGATTTTTTTTTTTTGAGGCAAATGGAGAAAGAAGGTAAGTAGGTAGATATATAGGTAGTGGTGGGCTTAATGATCAGGAATGTGGTGGTGAGGCTCTTTCTAGGGGCAGTGTCCTCTGTCACCTCTGGGAATCAGAAATTTTTCTGGAAGTGAGACAGTGGAAAAGGGGAATCTGGGACAATCTACATTGGAGTAGCAGAAACTGCCCAGAGAGGGGAATCTGGAATGGAGACCTTAGAAGTTATGATTACATGGGGAATACTGAGAATAGAGAGACCAGACAGTTACAAGAGGAATGAATGGCTACCTGGATGGATAATGAGCAGAGGAAAAGAAATCCTGTCAGGAAAGGGGCTCAGAAAATGAACTCAAAGAGATGTGAGAAGGCTTCCCTGCCCCATGCCTTTGTGGACGCAGGTGGTCCACAGGGCTTAGACATTGCACAAGTTTTCAGACTTTTTCAGTGCCCCTGTCAGTTGGGATGACTTAGTTTTTTCCTCTCCAAAAAATACTATTTGTCTAATGAGATGGCTCTCTGGGAGGGGAAGAGATATGGGTAAGACTACATGAGATGCTACCAATGAAAACTTAAAAAAAAAAATAGGGAGAAGAAAGGGAAATTTACTTGACTAAGAAGGGGCAAAAGAGAGGAAGAATCTGGATAAAGGCAAAGAAAAAGGAATTGAGTAAAAGTCCAAAGGGAACATGGTAATGTGGGAAGAAAGGATGAGGGGTGAGGGAAAAAGAACATGGGACTTCCAGTGGGAATAGAGCCACATTAAAATTGTGCTAAAGTCACTAATAAGATAGTATTTATGGGGGAGGGGGGAAGAGAGCAGGAAATCATACCCTAAAAAAACCATAAGCTTATTAATTCATTAACTTTAGAGATGAATGGGTTAACCAGTCCAATATAGTGAAAGAGATTGGAAAAGAAAACAAAACCCTACAATCTGTCGCGTACAAGAAACATGTTTTAAAAACAGACATACAAAACAAGATGGAAAAAAATTTACTAAGCATCAAGTTAATCTAAAAAAAAGTAATCCTGCTATCTTATAAAGCAAAATGTTCAAAAAATAAAAAGGAATAAACAAGGAAATTGCATTATGATGAATAATAAGCAACAAACAAATTTCAGTTAAAATTCAAAAATTTTTAAATCCTGTCAGATTATAGTAATTTATCCAAGAAATCATCACGATAAAGATATTTGTACCAGGGATATAAAGATGGTTCAACATCAGGAAAACAATATTTTAAAAATAACCCCAAACCACAATTATATCAATGAATGCAGAAAGTCTTAGACAAAGTACATTCATTTTTCTAAAAACCCTACAAAGTGTATGTATGGAGGAATATTTTAAATATATATATGTATATATATATATGAGGGGTGATTGGTGGCACAGTGAGTAGAGCACCAGCCCTGGAGTCAGGAGGAGCTGAGTTCAAATGCAACCTCAGACACTTAACACTTACTAGCTGTGTGACCTTGGGCAAGTCGCTGAACCCCAATTGCCCTGCCCTCCCCCCTGCAAAAAAAAAATTTTTTTTTAATATATATGAAAAGCAACCATCTAAAACCAAAGGCTTGCATCATGTGCAACAGAGATATACGGTATATTTTCCAATGAGAGTAAGGCAAGGATGCCCCACTCTCCCCGCTATTATTTGATATAGTTCTAGAAAGGCTAGCAACCAAACAAGAAAAAGAAAAGGCATAGGTTAAAAAAGAGAAAAAGCTATCCCTATTTGCTGCTGATGGATGGCATACTTGGAAAATTCTAGGGAATCAGCAAGTATACTGAAACATCAGCTTCAGCAAAGTTGCAGGCTATCCTCAGAATCAAAAAATCTAGTCAGCAATATTAGGGAAATTCCCTTCCAAATAGCTACAAAATGCAGCAGTGTATCTGCGTATATGTCTTCCAAACTAACAAAATACAAATTCTCCTTAAAGAAACAGAAACAACTTAAATATATGGATGAATAATTCATTGCTCACTGAGTCGTGATGATACGGAAATAAATTTACACTTTTAATGCTATACCAGCCAAATTACAAAGAGGATATTTATGGAACGTGATAAAATTATAACAATGCATTTAGAAGAAGAAAATATCTAGATTATCAAGGAAAATTGGGGGTGGGGGGATTGAGATCAAAGGGAATAAGACTTCCATATCTCAAACTATATTATAAAGCAGCAAACATCAAAACCAGCTAGTATTGGTCAAAAGAACAGAAATATCAATGGAACAGAAAATCAGAAAAAAAAATAGAATTCTGTAACAGTGATTGATAAAGTGGAAAACATGAAAATTACCTAGAAAAAAAGCTTAATTTTTAAAATAAACCACTGAGACTTTCAGGGCCTTTGTTTCTTGATCTATAAAATAAGAGATAATATCCCTCGTACCACCTACCTTACCGGGCTGTGAAGAAAACGTTTGGCATTCGAGGCTTTCCACAGATTGTCTCCAATCTACATTTCAGCCTTCTTTCCTCCTATTTTTCCTTTTTTTCCAAACAAAATGAGTACTTGACGTCATGACCTTTGTACGTCCGTGCCCTTTCGTGGACTGCTCTCTTAGCCATCTTTCAGTGTCCAGCGTAGTCCCGTCTCCTCTGTGAAGCCTTCCAGTTCTGCTCTACTCCTGTTTCTTTCCTGTTACGACACATGGTTAATCCCTTTCTTTTTTCATGCCCAGCGTGTTCTATGTGGCGTCTTGCATTGTTCACAGTCTCTTGTGTGCGTTACCAACCAGTTTGTTGAGACTTTTAGCAAAAATTCCAATCAATAAGCATGTAAATGCTTACTCACCAATGTAAAGCACTGTACTCATCACTTAGGGGAACCACGAAGTGGACCCAGTTCTAGCTATCTAGTCTTTATGGCCTGTTCATACGACTTCCTCGCATACCACTTGTTCTGCCATTCCCCGGTTGATGAACATTCCCTCAATTTCTGGTTCTTTGCCCCCAGAAATGAGCTGCAATAAATATTTTTGTACATATACGTCCTTTTGCTTTTTTAAAAATCTCTTGTAGGGTATAGACCTACCAGTGCTAGTGCTAAGTGAAAGGGTAGGCATGGCTGTATGACCCCTTAGACATAGTTCCACATTGCTCTACAGAATGGTTGAATCAGTTCACAGCTCCACCAACACTGCATTAATGTCTCATTTTCTCCACATCCCCTCCAACATTTGTCATTTACCTTTTCTGTCCTGTTTCCAGTGGTTCTCAACTTTCCTAATGCCGCAATCCTTTTAATACAGCTCCTCATCTTGTGGTGACCCCCAACCATAAAATTATTTTCGTTGCCACTTCATAACTGTAATTTTGCTGTTAATGAATCTGTCTGATACGCAGGATATGTTTTCATGGTTACAAATTAAACGTAACCCACGGGTTGAGAACCACTTAGCCAATCCAATGGGAATGATCTATTACCTCAGAATTGTTTTAATTTGCATTTCTTCAATCAATAGTGAGTCAATATTTTTTCATATGGCTATAGATACATCACCTGAAAAATGGTCATATCTTTTGCTCATTTATCAGTTGGGGAATAGCATTTATTTTTATAATTTTGAGCCAGTTCTCTATATGTTTGAAAAATGACACCTTTATCGGAGAAACTTGCTCCAGATTTTTTTCAGTTACTATTGCTATTTACATTCATCCTATTCCCCCTCCCCAACTTATTCCATTCTCTCCTTTCACCCTGTCCCTCCTTAAAAGTGCTTTGCTTCTCTTTTTTCCTCAATTTTTACCTTATTTATTTGAAACAAATATATCAAATTGATATGATAAAAAGCCACAATGAATCAACCAAATAATATGAGTGGTTTAAAAATTTTTTTTTAATTTATTGTTTACATCATTCATTTCCATGAGATTTTGAGTTACAAATTTTCTCCCCGTCTTTCCCCTACCCCCAACCCCAAAACAGAGTTCCCACTGTAAAACCCCTCCCCCTATCTGCTCTCTTTTGTGCCCTCCTCCAAAAAGTGCTTTGCTTCTGACTACCACCTCCTCCAATCCACTCTCCCTTCTATCACACACCCCTCCTCTTATCCCTTCCCCTTCTACTTTCCTACAGGACAAGATAGATTTCTATACCCAATTGAGTGTGTATGTTGTTCCCGCTTTGAGCCAATTCTGATATGGTTCATTCATTCTCTCTCACTTCCTCCACTGTCCCCTCCACTGTAAAAGCTTTTCCTTGCCTCTTTTTTTTTAACTAGGATTCTTTTTTTTTTTTTTTTGCCTTTTTTGGAGGGCAGTTGGGGTTAAGTGACTTGCGCAAGGTCACATGGCTAGTTTTTATGTCAGTTGTCTGAGGTTGGATTTGAACTCAGGTCCTCCCGACTCCAGGGCCGGTACTTTATTCACTGTGCCACCTAGCCGCCTCTCTTGCCTCTTTTATATGAGATAATTTACCCCATCCTGCCTTTCCCTTTCTCTTTTTCCCAGGACATTCCTCTCTTACACCTTATTTTATTTTTTTAGATGTCATCCCTTCACATCCAACTCACAGCTGTGCCTTCTGTCTACATATACTCCTTCTAACGACCCTAATAATGAGAATGGTCTTATGTGTTACAAATATCTTCCCCTGTAGGAATGTAAATAGTTTAACCTTATTAAAGTCCCTTCTGATTTCCCTCTCCTGTTACCTTTTATGCTTCTCTGAAATCTTATATTTAAAAGTCAAGTTTTCTACTCAGCTCTGATCTTTCCATCAAGAATACTTAAAAGTCTTCTGTCTCCAGGAATATCTGTTTTTACCTCTGAAGGATTACAGTTTTCCTGGGTAGATGATTCTTGGTTATAATCCTAGCCCTTTTGCCCACCAGAATATCATATTCAAACCTTCCCCCCCAACCCCTTGCCACCCAATCCTTTAATGAAGAAGCTGCTAAATCATGTGTTATCCTGACTGTGGCTCCACCATAGTTGAATTGTTTCTTTCTGGGTGCTTACAGTATTTTCTCCTTGACCTGGGAACTCTGAAATTTGGCTATAAAATTCCCAGGAATTTTCATTTTGGGATTTCTTTCAGGTCGTGATTGTTGGATTCTTTCTGTTTCTATTTTACCCTCTGATTCCAGAATATTAGGGCAGTTTTCCTTGATTGTTCCTTTAAAGATGATATCTATGCTCTTTTTTTTTATCATGGTTTTGAGGTAGTCCAATAATTTTTCAATGATCTCTCCTGGATCTATTTTCCAGGTCAGTTGTTTTTCCAGTGAGATATTTCACATTGTCGTCCTTTTTTTTTTTCATTCTTTTGGCTTTGTTTTATTGCTTCTTGATTTCTCATAAAGTCATTAGCTTCCTCTCGCTCCATTCTAATTTTTAAGGAATTCTTTTTTTCGGTAAGTTTTTGGACCTCTTTTACCATTTGGCCCACTTTGGTTTTTAAGGTATCATTTTGCTTAGTATTTTTTCTGGGTCTTCTTTGCCAAGCTGTTGACTCGTTTTTCATGATTTTCTTGCATCATTCTCATTTCTCTTCCCAATTTTTCCTCTGTCTCTCTTACTTGATTTTCAAAGTCCTTTTTGAATTCTTCCATGATCTGAGACTAATGCATATTTTTCTTGAAGCCTTTGGATATAAGAGCCTTGATTTTGTTGTGTTATTCTTAGTGTGTATTTTGATTCTGTAGTCAGAATTTTTTTCCACTGTTTGCTCATTTTCACAGCCTGTTACTTGACTTTTAGCTCTTTCTTAAGGTGGGACTCTGCTTCCAGTGTGGAGGTTGAACTGTCCCAAGTTTCAATAGTTGGGTGCAGCTGTTTTCAGAGACACTTCTAGGAACCTGTAAGTTTTCAGGTCTTCAGGGTGGCATGATCAAAGGAGAGGTCCTGGAACTGTGAGGAGGGTCCCTGCTCCACTGCGGCTAGAAGCTCTACCGTGCTAATGCTCCTCACCCTAAGATTGTGACCCAGATCCAAGTATAAGCAAAGCAAGCCTGCCTCAGTGCTAGCAAAAAGACCCCTGTAATCTCCTGACCAGTTGTTCAAACCCCTTACCATCTGTGGACTGAGAGCTCTGGAAGCAGCCGCTGCCGATTCAGTCACTCCCGAGGCCTGGGCTGTCCTGGCGCGGCCGGCTCTGGACCACTTTCCAGTCTCATCCAGGTGTGACAGACCATTCCTGCTGACCGTCCGAGTCGTCTTGGGCTGGAACTTTGTTTCGTCATCTTTTTGTGTGTTGTTCTGCTCTAGAATTTGTTGAGGGTCATTTTTTAAAAGGCATTTGGAGAGTTTGGGGGAGGGCTCAGGCAAGTCCCTGCCTTTCCTCTGCCATCTTGACTGCCTCTCCTCATACCCAGTTTAATGATCAGTTTGTCTCCAGGTTCTGTACACAGTAGTTAACTTGACTCTTATGTCCCTGCTTTACCTGAAAAATGGCTTTGGTTGTCCCTGACAGCACCATATCCCATTTAGCTCTTTGTATCTCTAGTCCTTAGCTTAGAGCCTGGCACAGAATAGGCTCTTTACCAATTCTGATTGATTGGAGGCAATTCCTCCCTCACCTCTTGACTTACATGGCCAGAAGGAGGTATGGGCATACTCTTTGATACCCTTTGCCTCCGAACCTAACCCAGATACCACCTGTTTAACTATTGTGTTTAAATTTATTTTATATTTATGCTGTTTAAGTTTACGATTGTATCGGTCTTCCCTATAAGACTGTAAGCTCCTTGGTAGTAGGGATTGTTATTTTCTTGGTACTTGCATCTTCATTATCTAGCAAAGTTCTTGGTGTGTAGTGCCCAATACCCTTTTTTTAATCTCTGTTCCTAAAATGTCCTCTCTCTCTCTCCCACACTTTACACACTGAAATTCTGCCCATCCTTCAAAAGCTTAGCTCAGGCGCCACCTTCTTCATTAAGTCTTCCTGGATCCCATGGTTAGTTATGACCTCTTCCCCTCATACTTTAAAAAGTGCTTTGTTTTGGGGCGGCTGGGTGGTGTGGTGAATAGAGCACCAGCCCTGGAGTCAGGAGGACCTGAATTCAAATCCAGCCTCAGACACATAACATTTACTAGCTGTGTGACTCTTGGGCAAGTCACTTAACGCCAATTGTCCTGCCCTCCCCCTCCAAAAAAAAAAAAAGCCAAAAAAAGTGCTGTATTTTGCAACTCTTTAATATGCTTGTTATAATTTATTGTGTATTGGGGGGTGGAGCCAAGATGGCGGCGTAGAAGCAGCAAAGCACCACAGCTCCCACACAAACACGCTAAAAAACTCATAAAATGGGACGCTAAACAGATTTTCAAGCTCCAAAACTCTCCAAAAGACAGAAAGCACATCTGTTGCTACAGGCAGCGCAGCAGGCAGGGCTCTTCTCAGCAGTCTGGGACCCCAGGCTGAAACCGGCCGGGTCAGGCCCTGGGGCATAGGGCAGGGAGCTGCGTCTATAGGAGAGCAGATCTGCTGCACTGGAGGCACAGTTACCACATTTATCAGGCCAGAAGACAAAAAGGCTAAGAGAAAGGTCAGTGGATTTTGCTAACTGGGGAGGAGAAGAGCGGGTCTGGCCAAACTGCTCCCAGGGCAAGGAGGCAG
>CM053594.1:356920304-356963829 GCA_028646575.1 Pseudocheirus occidentalis | reverse complement strand
GGGGAGGGGGATGAGAGGGGGGGTGATGGAGGGAAGGGTGAGGTGGGGGGAGGGGTGCAGGAAGCATTCATTCATCTCAGTAAAGGGACAGGGACAGGGTAGAGAACAAAACAAGGTGGGGGTGCAGGATAGGAAGGAGGGACATACAATTAACCTCTCACAATTTGCCCACCATGGAGATGTCCTGTGTAATTACACAAGTACAGCCTGTATTGAATTGCTGCTCTTCCCAGTGGGAGTGGGTGACAGGGGAGGAATTTAGTATTTAAAGAATCTAGTATTTAAAGCTATACAACCAAATGCAACTGGGAAATAATACATACAGTAGGGATGGGGGCAGGGAGGAGCTCCCTGCCCTGCTAGAAAGCTAGAGGGGCGCTGGAGGAGAGCATAAAAGGGAACAGATTGTGGGAGGGGTCTTACAGTGGGATCAATGTTCTGGGCTGGGGGGTAGGGACAAAAAGGGGAGAAAATCTGTAACTCAAAACCTTGTGGAAATGAATGATATAACCAAGAAAATAAAATTTTAAAAAATGCAAAAAAAATAATAATTTATTGTGTATTATAGTAACTTGTTTTTTTATGGTAATAATAAATAGTATAATGGGGAAGGGCCCGTGAGGGCCCGATTTTTAGATTATGCTGAGATTTAGATTTGCCCTTCTTGATGGGTTATGTAAAACTTGCACAGCATTCTCTGCCTAGTTTCAGTCCCACACGTCAATAATGGATGAGCTGCCTTCCGGCCATGGGTCACTGCGGGGTTGATCCTGCGGTGACAGAGTCTTTTAATCCTCCGAGGAGCCAGAAACGAGGTTCTATACGGGATCTATGTATTCTTCTCTGTCTTTTCTGCTCCTTCCTTCTGTGGTAGCTGTCAAGGGATGAGGTTTGTTGTTACCCCCGAGTGACAAGGGGGCATACCATTCAGTCTCACCTGGCTCCCTGAATCACGCTGCCTGTTTCTTTTATGTTCATGAGTATCTGGAGCTAGAACACACTAGAGTCCACCCGTGCAAGCTTCAGAGGGTTAGAAGAACCATCAGGCTCCTCATAGCAGCTGAGTGGTTCAATAGATAGAATGAATGCTGGGCTTGAAGTCAGGAAGACCCAAGTTCAAATCCAGCCTCAGACACTTAGCTTTGTGATCCTAGGCAAGTCACACTTCCCTAATCTATAAAATGAGAATAATAATGATACCAGCACCTAAATGTGGCACTACTTGGAAAGTTCTTTGCAAACCTTAAAGTGATAAATATTGATTGACCCAACGATGGAGACACAACATCCGACAAGGAGCCAGCCTAGCTGGGCAAAAGAGTGACTTGTCCAGCGGTCACATGGGCTTCCAGACATTCTTTGAGGCCTATTCCAGGCAAGAGAGAAAGACTTTGGACTCTACAGGCCCACGGGGGAAGCGAGGGGCTCACCACGCCTCTGATTACCACCTCATAACCCCAGAGAAGTCAAGGCATTTCCTTCTGGGTAAAATTGGAGCCTCGTGGTTAGAGTTGAGATGTTCCATTCCCAGTAACAGAGATCATTCATTTTGTGAATTTTTCTGCCATGTTCTAATTTGTAAAACCTGATTTCTCTTTGCTTCATGATTGGATAAATGGGCTTACTCACTGTTTGTTTTGTGCAACTAGCATTTGTTGGGAAGCGGCTGGGCTAGCAAGCATGAACTTGGAAGAACTTTAAGTAAGCAGGGAAGCAACTTTTATTTTGAACCTAAAAATAATTCCGTAGGCCGGTAATGGATGCAGGAGGAGGAGGCAAAGTGATTGGGAGTGACCCACCACTGAAAATGGGAAAGTCATTCTGAGCGGGTCGAGGGAGAGGGAAGGTTCCGTTTTCGACGTGCTGAGCGTTACACGGGCCAAGATTTAGACTTTCCCTTCTTGATGAGTTATATAAAACATGCACAACATTCCCTGGTACCTTTGGCTAGAAACATCTAGTAGGTGACTGAGAGCACCAAGTCTGGGGACTAAGAGACGGTTCTAGGCTTGATGTGTAGATTGGGTATTTATCCATTATAGAAGCGACAGCTGAGGTGATGGCGGGTACAGAGGAAGGGTACAAAGCTGAGCAGAAAGCCTTGGCAAGCACCAAAGTCGAGGGTTAAGGAAAAAGCCGACCATGCTCTGAAGGAGACAGAAAAGGGCAGTGCTTATGGTTCTCTTAATGCTGGTTCAGCCCTGGCATTCCTGGTATAAACCTCACCCGGTCATAATGCATGATCTTTGTGACATGCTGCAGTGACCTCCTTCATATTTAAAGTTTTTGTATCAGTATTCTATAGGGGACCTGATTTTCTTCATGCATAGGTCTGTCGCTTCTTTGCTTTTCAAGGCTCCCCATTTCCTACTGAGTAAAACTCAAGTTTCCTAGCCTGGCATTCAAGGCCTCCACCACCTAATGCTTTCCTATCTCTTCCCTTCTATGTAACACTGATAGCCCTCTGCAGAGTCCAACTGCACACCCTCTGAAGGCAGTGATTTAAAGAATTTTATCTCTGTACTTTCCATAGCATTGTGTGCTACACACTTTTGTGTAATTGTTTCAGTCGTGTCCTTCTCTTCATGGCCCCATTTGGGGTTTTCTTTGGCAAAGATACTAGAGTGATCTGCTGTTTCCTTCTCTGGCTCATTTTACAGATGAGGAAACTGAGGCAAACAGGGATAAGTGACTTGCCCAGGGTCATGCTGATACAGTATGGGATGCCTTTTTCTATAGCCTAAGTATTGTAAAGTTCCTTTATGTTTGGGTATCTATGTATGTAATATCAGTTTGTAACAAGCCTGTGTAATTCTGCCATAAAGGCACAAACCCTGCTTCTCCCCTTCCTCCAGTCGAGAGTTTCCCATGGCTAAGACTTTGCCCACGTGCTCAACTGCACCCAAAAGCCTTGGTAACTTTGTTTCAGTACACCCTGTGTCCTAGCTCTTTGCAATGTGGTACCTAATGCCCCAGCACATCCTCCCAACACCCTAACATTTTCTGCCTCTGCCATGTGAATCCCTATTCTCACCCTCCCAACAGCCATACTGAAAGCCTTGACAACATAACTCTTTCAATACACTAACTCTGGGAATCCCTAATCAACCTAGTTCCCAGACTCCATATTGAACATAGGGTTATAAATACTGTTTCTGAAGCCCAAGTTCTTGGCAGGACCCTGCAGGATCTTGCAGGTCTTTGTAGGTTCCTTAATTTTGTCCTGCCCGCTGCTAAGCGTAATAAAATTTGTTACTTTGCCAAGACAGCCTGGGGCCTAGTGAAATTCTTTCTAGACAAGAACCCAGGTCTGAGGGATTATATGATATCCCTTGGACACCCGGCACCTACTACCTACAACCTACTTATCTACAAACCTTCATACCTATACTTCTTCAATACAGGTAGTGTCTGAAGGTTGATTTGAACTCGGGTCTTCCTGACTCCATGCCCCATCCAGGGGTGGGGAACCTGCGACCTCAAGGCCAAACGTGGCCCCTCTAGGTCCTCAAATGCAGCCCTTTGACTGAATCCAAACTTTTATACTCTATCCACGTAATTGACACAATAGTTATTGAATTGAATTTTAATTTTTTTTCCATTACAAGCCTTTATTCTCCTTCCGTCTCTTCAAAAAGAAAAATAAAACCTTTGTAACAAAGATGCCCCCAAAAGCATTGAATTGAATTTGAAAGAGGTGTTGAGCCATGTGTTGAGAGGTGTTGAGCCATCTTGCAAAGAGGCTGAGGAGAACAAGGATTGGGGAAAGAACCATTCGTTTTTTTAGGGTCTTTATGATGATTTTCATGAGAACAGTTTCACTCAAGTCACAAAGGCAGAAATCGGGTGAGAGCCGGCAGGTTTAGGGGGGAGATGCAGCGAGCAGTCACATGGCTAGCCAAGGGGTTGGGGAGATGTGAATTTTCAGTGGCGAGGGTCTTGAAGGTTCTCTGTGACTGCGACACCTCAGTGAAATCTCCTGTGTGTGGAATGTAATGGCAGCTACCAAAAAACAAGAACAAAGCAGACGTCTGTGGCTTGGGGGATGGCTCACCAAGTTGTGGTACACAAATGGAATGAAATATTACTGTGCTATAAGAAATGATGTAGCTGAGGAATGCAGAGAAGCTTGGAAATACACAGCCTCGAAGTAAGCAGAGCCAGGCAAACAGCTCACACAGCGACTACAGCATTAAGCAAAATAATAATAATGACCACAAAACAATCAAAAATGCTGGTCTTAAATGAGAGAGAACAAGGTGGGCTTGAGATACGATTAGCGGCAGGGGTAGGGGTGGGAGTGATAGGATATTGCAGATGGACTCCTCTGTTTTCAATGTATTTATTGCTGGGGTTTTTCTTCTTTTTCAAAATCATGCGCACTGAGGGGATGGGATGTAGGGGGAAATTCTAAGTCAATACACAAGCAAAAGGTATCAATAAAAAGCATTTTTAAAAGCATATGGAAGGAGAAGGTAGGGAAGGAGGCAGCCGGAGACAAACATGACGAAAGACAAGAGGCTGCAGAGCCCCACTGGGCAGGTTAGTCATGGAGAGGACGAACAAGAGGGTGGCTGCTTTTCTCTTTCCCCTAGGACTCCCCTTTTGGGGAAGCACAAGGCTCTAGAACAGCGGTTCTCAACCTGGGGGTCGCCTAAGACCATCTGAAAACATATTTATGATGGTTTTAAGAAGTGGGACACAGCTCCTCTGTCCGTCTCCAGGCGGGTCTGCCCACATGCTAGTATTAAAGGGTCTCGGCATTAGGAAGGTTGAGAACTGCTGACCTAGTATAACCGTAGTCAAGGCCATACTGTGGAGAACAGAGAAGGCCAACTCCAATGTAGTCTGTGTGACCGGACTGTAGAGAACAAGCTGGGGAGAGATGAGGAGATGGGACGTGATTGGCTGGGACGCCTCAGCCGAGAATGGTCCTGTGTCACTAAGAAGAGAGACAGTGCTGTCTATTCTTTATGGACACTTGTGGGCTAAATAGAATGAGGCATTGGTTGAAAAGAGCCCTTTCCATTTAGATACAGCAGAAGAATGACTGAACCAATGAACCAATCAAGGAGCACTTATTTAGTGCCCTATTGGCAGGGGTGGGAGTTGTTCCCAATGAGAAAGAAATGTCATTTTAAGGGTCCCCAGCCTCACTTCCTTAATGTAAAGCACCAGGTACCTTCTTTATTTTTTGTGATTTATGAGGGCAGATTGGCATAACAGCAGGTAGAGAACCAGCCTCCGTCAGCATCTAGAAATTCCAGAAAGAAAAAGGGGCTTCTTCACCAGAGCTCCTACACCAAGGGAATCGAGGGTCTAAATAAAAAAAGGCCAAGCAGCCTGTCGGAGTGTTGTCAAGAGCTTTCACTGAAATGACAAGCGTAAAACAAGCCTCTCAAAGTAAACGACAGCCTCGTCAAGACCAGGCAGGCAGGCACATATACCGGGGTTACATTAGTCAGATTGGCCCAGATGTGCAGTAGCCACCCTGCAACATCATCACCATCCAGGGGGCTCAGGAGGGCATGAGTAAAGGTCATCGGGGACTTACATGACAGGGATGAACAGAAAGAGGCATCACAGGCGGGCAGCCAGAGTACTGGTTGGTCTTCCTGGTGCCCTCATGATGTGGGGAGGTGAGTGGAAGAAATGCAAGATGGATGAATTTAGAGCCGTCTTCACTCTTAACCTTTATACGGGGTCTTTGTGCCTGAGCTCATGCTGGTCTGATGGGCCAGTCTGACACACCGCACTTTGACCCCAACAGCAACATCATTCTGGTCCTCTTGGAGAAAGACCACCAACCAACCAAGAATATTCAATGATAATAACTTTTAGTATTTGGAGTAACACCACTAGTAGCACCGCCCGACTACTACTGTGCCCTCTCTGAATCTCACCCCCTGCGGGTCTTTGCTGTGAGCCACTGGAGAATTCTCCTTTCATAAATATTTGTTTTGTCACATGCCTAGATGTTGACCTAGTTCCTTCTTCCCCTTAGAATGGGAGTTCCTCGCGTGGGGAAATTTTACTTCTCAGACCTATGGATAAGGGTGGCTTATGATCAAACAAGAGATGGGAGGATCCCAGAAAGTAAACTTAACGGCTAATTTTGATAATGTGAAACTTTAGGTTTTGCATAAGCCTAATATAGCCAAAAGTGGATGAAAAACAGGAAACTGGGGAAAAAAATTCATTTCTCTGATGAAGATCTCATTTCTCAAATATATAGGGAACCAAGTCAAATTTATAAAAACGTGTGCTTTTTCCCAGTTGATAAATGGTTAAAAAGATGAACAGTTTTCAGAAGAAATCAAAGCTGTATCAAGTCACATGAAAAAGTACTCTAAATCACTGCTGATTAAAGCAATGCAAATTAAAATAACTCTGAGGTATGACCTCACACTCCTAATACCGGCTAATGTGACAGAAAAGGATGACAGCTGCTAGCGAGGACTTGGAAAAACGGGGACAGGACTGCACTATTGTTGGAGTCGTGACCTGATTGGACCACTATGGAGAGCAATTTGGAACTACACCCAAAGGGCTAGAAATCTGCGTACCTTTAGACCCAGAAATACCATTACTAGGTGTGTTATCTCAAAAAGATCAAAGGAAAAGTACCTGTATGTGCAGAAATATTTACAGCAGCTTTTTGTGGTGACAAAGAACTGGAAACTGAGGGGATGGCTGATTAAATTGTGGTACGACAGGGATGGAATACTGTCGTGCAATAAGAAAAGACAAGGGGGATGGTTTCAGAAAGCCCATGATAAAAAATGCCAGCTATCAAGAGAGAGAGCTGATCTCTGAGGGGGGACCGAAACATACTTTTTTAAACTGCATGAACTTTGTGTTGCAACATATCTCAATACATAAATATTTTGCATGACCACATGTATAATCAATATCACATTGCTTGCCTTCTCAAGGGATAAAGGGGGGCAAGGAAAATTCAAAACTCAAAAATTTTTTAGTGTTAAAACTTTCTTCTACGTGTAATCAGCACTATTCGATAAACATTTTTTTAAAAAACATGCGCCTCGTTGAAGGCAGAAAGGGGTGTCTTTTTAGCTTGTTTGCATTCCCATCCCACCACCTGCGATTTAATAAATGCTTGTTGACTGACTCCAGCAATACAATTCAATTCAACAAAGGTTTATTGAATACCTCCTTTCTGCAAACCACTGTACTAGAAGCTTGTCTTTATGTCATTTGGTCCTCTGAGGTGAGCCAGTCAATAAAGGTCACTACTTACACGTGATGAGAATTAACTTCTTTTTTCATTGTTTACTGAAACCGGAAAAAAAAAAATTCTGTACCAAAACGTATACAACTTAGTAATTGTACAAAATGTTAATTCTGCAAGACAACGGCTGGTAAGTTACATTCACCAAAATGAACAGTGAACTAACCTTTCACTGTCAACCCAATGAAAAGTTCAGATAAATAAGTCACTGGCTGAAAACTCAGTCACAAGAAGCAGCTCGAACTCCACACACAAAAGGAAGGGTGAGTCTCTGATAACGGTACCATAGAAACATTGGTGGGCATCACACGCTACTGCAGCATCACCGGAATGTATCACAGCCCATCTCCTACATCAGACACCAGCTTCGTGAGACACACGCTTAAAACGTTAGAATGGACAGAATACAAAATAAGGAGTTCTTTCCCATTTATATAAAACTTGCAGGTTAAAAAAAAATACAGCATCTCTCTTCATCTCCATTAGGCTTGAATGCTTTTGTGGGACCATCAAAAAGTCTTGTGTCAAGTGTCCTGCAATCACCAACTTCCTGGCTACAGGAAAAAAAGTACATTCCCCCTCGGGTGCTCATGCCTGTGGCTCCTTCATTGGCTGGAAGGCTCACTGGTTAAGTCCTGTTTATTCTCCCTCATTAGAAATGCTACAAGAAGCAGGCTGGGGCTTTCTGGAGAGCATCAAAGAACACTACTTAACTCTATGCTGCCCAAGCTCTAGTATTTTTTCAATGTACAATTTGATTTGTATTTATTTAACAGTTTCAATAAACTCCTAGCATCAGAGGCATTATTACAACATATACAGTTTGATACAATAGTTTACAAAAAAACTGTGAGGAATTGTTTCTAGTTAAATAAATTACAATAACTTTCTTTTAAGAAAAGAAAACTGGCTTAGAGAAAGAATATCTTTTCCCCAACAATTTGTGTTTCTCAGGCTGAGCTGTGCAGAGAGAGGCCATGGTCCAATCCCTGATCACGTGAAACACCCTCATCTCAATGACCATACTTAAAAGGTTTGATGTTTTAAAGAGAAGCATCTGTTGGGACTGCTGCATTCAAAGCCTTCCTCAGTAAGTGGCTCAGAGCTTCTCTTGTGTTTGCTAAAGCTTGCTTTATACAGAGAGGTGTGTAACGGCCAATCTGCACCTGGATGTAGCAAGTTCTAAAAAGGAACTGAACAGCCTGTATTGTGTGAGGAAACACAGTGATTTTTGGTACTTCTGGCAGACTTGTTATGTACTATGCAGAGCACATTAGTCTATAGTCTGGCAAGAAAAAAAAAAAACTTCGAAAAGCTTTTCCCTTAAAAAATTAAAGCAGAGCCCCCTTCTTAAGAGTTACAGCTAAATACTGCCAAAAACTGAATTTGACCGGCACCAAATGGAATACAATGAAAACCTTTTCTTTCTTCAAGTCCTAAGACTTGAACTTAATAATCTGAACATAAAAATCAGCTCCAAGTTCTGATAACTATAATGTAATTGAACTATTACACTTCAGGCTAAAAATTCTGTTTTCTACCCTGGGGGAAAAAAAAAATCTCCTATTGATCACCATGAAATCTGCATATTTATGAACCTCACCAAAATTAAAAATTGGTTTCCCAGCTTATTCTTTCTTTCAGAAATGAGCTGGTATCTACTAGCCATGGTACTTGGATGCATTAATACCTAAGTTGCTATCTTTCAGAATAACACACGTCTGGCAAAGAAGCTTTTCTTGGAGAAGTCATCTTGAACCGCTGAAGCCAGCTGCCTCCCTGAACACGTCTAATTGTCCTTTTGACAAGACATTGCACTGTTGCTGTTTTTTTAAAAATTCACAGATTTTCTACATTAGTTAAGTCCTCTTGAACATCCCCTTCCCATGAGGATGCCTGAGTTCAGAACTTGAGTGACACTCAAGCCACTTTCTTGGTGCAGGTTCCTTGGAGATCTTGTAGGTTTACTTTTGACCTAGAACAGAAAGGACAGAAATGAGACACCAGATACCAGTGACACGAACAGATGATTCTCAGTTCATTTCAACTCTGAATCCTGTATGATTCTCAAGCCAGAAAGATACACTGAGTCTTGCAGCCCCACCTGTTGTGGATCATGTGGCTTTTGACGAGGTGTCCTGCAGCCAGGGCAGCCATGAGCGATAACTCCCCGGCCATCACGGTGCCACACACAATCTTGGCGAGCTGACGGGCATTCTCACCAGGGTTGTCTTTGCATGCTCCTTGAACGCCCAGCATCTACAGCCAGAGAATGTATTTTACCCTTACAATCATACAGAGGGTTGCTACTGAACAGGCTGACAAGGATTTGGGGTGTGTCTACCGTAGGACAAATGGCACAGAGCTGACGAGCATTGTTCCTAGAGGAGTATATGTGGCTATCACACTGTGTGAATCCACTTGTGGCTAGTGATACATTCAAGTGGATTAAAACTACTCTTACAGGGCAGCTAGGTGGCGCAGAGAATGGAGCGCCGGCCCTGGAGTCAGGAGGACCTGAGTTCAAATCCAGCCTCAGACACTTAACACACACACACACACACACACACACACACACACACACACACACACACACACACACACAAAATCTAGCCATGTGACCTTGGGCAAGTCACTTAACCCCAACTGCCCTCCAAAACAAAGAAAACAAAAACAAACAAACAAAAAAAACTACTCTTACTAGTTCCACCAATCTATCTTTAGCATTTGTTAAGCAATGACACCTCAGGAAGAAATCTGATTAGCATGGCATCAACAAGCCTGTTGGGCTTACAGGAAAAAAGGAGACCAAAAAAATAAAATATGCTGAGACCGTTCAGGTGAGCCCCGCGTGACGGCAGCTGGCCGGCACAGCAGCTACTTGGGAGTGTCCCGTGTGCATGCTTCTGAGGCTTTCATACCTGCAAACAGGCCTGCTGGGGCGGCAGGTTGGTTCCCCCCCCAACGGTTCCTATTTCTATGGAGGGCATGGTGCAGCTGATGTACAGGTCTTCGTTTAAGGGGCCGGTGGCTTCCATGAGCGTGATGCAGTTAGAGCTGCACACATTCTGCGCGGCATCCTTTTAACAGTAAAAAAAAGAAAGGCCAGGAGTGAGTGAAGGGACACATGCCTCCCTGAGAGTCCGAGTGGTCAAACAGAACCGAAAACCAGCTCAGATGCTTTACCTGCCCACAAGCGATGAAGATGGCAGTCACGATGTTGGCTGCGTGGGCATTGTAGCCGCCTATGCTCCCAGCCATGGCCGAGCCCACCAAGTTCTTGCTTATGTTCACTTCAACCAGGGCTTCCGTACTGGTTTTTAATACCTAGGAAAGACATAAGTGTTTTTAAATTCTCACTCGGGTTTTTAATATTTGCCTGTTTGGCTTTTCTTGGCAGGAGTGGAGGAGAGGGACGCGCCAGTCAAAAAGGGCACAAGGCAGGGAGAGCAGAATTCCAGCCCTAAGGAATCCCTGTTTCCACAGACACCATTCAGACATGTCATGTTTCCATAAAGGCCACAGATAAGAAACTGTGCGTCTCTAGTGTTAGTCTCCCACACACATCATCTGCATTCATTTTTCTTCAAGCAGCCTCTGGATCTGCCTTTGTGACTTACTTCTCTGACCACCTTGGCTGGAATGACAGCTTCACAAATAACAGATTTTCCTCTTCCCTCTATCCAATTGATAGCAGCAGGTTTTTTGTCTGTACAGTAGTTGCCACTAACCGCTAGGATTTGCATTTCAGGAAAAATTTCACGAAGTTTTGCAAGCGCTTTCTCCGTTCCCTGTAATTCAAAACGAAGCACAGACACGTTAAACCACACGGTCCTTTCTCCTCGGCTCGCTCATACAGACTTGTTGTGAAGCTCTACTTACACACTTCAAGGATCTATCATTTCACTGATGGAAGGAGTTTCCTCCACAGGCAAGTTGAAGAGGGGACAGAAAGCTAGTCTTTAGGTCAGGAAACCCTGGGGTCCAGATTCCACCATAGAGGCTTATCTACTGAGTCACAGATGGGCTGCAATCCATATTGGTCAAGTTCTCACAAGGACGGCTTTTCACACTGATGAAATGTATATTTATATAGGTGTCTCCCCCTTTCACAAAGATCACAACCCTTCTGTGAAGACTTAGCAGATTGTCTTTGAGAACTGGTGGAATCCCCAAATTCATCACCTTGCAGCTCCTCTGCATGAGCCTTCAGAACTTAACTAGGCTGCTCCCTGAACAGACCAAGCAGACACAGTCCTTCCTCTCCAGGCTATGCCTGAAACCTGAGCCTGGAAGGATGTGCCAAAGTTTGTGTTTTGCTGTCTGGGCCTTTGAGAGGTCTCAACATCACACAAGGTCATAGGTATAGGACTTCGTGGTGGACATTCATGTAAATATTCTGACTTACAGCACCCCCCCACCCCCCGTACCAAGGAAACCACCTTAGTGGAACTTGACAAGTACATAAGACTACCTGAACAAAATATATTCTGCATATGAACTACAAACCACAAATAGCTATTTTTAGGAACTATTCCAGTAACTAAATATATAAACCCTGCATCCATCTTTGGTTATGCTTAAGTCACCTTTTTTTTCTCCCGAGCAGAGCAGATGTATCTAACTCAAGTTAAAAAAGCTCTCTGTGAGTAGCTCTGAGCACACTTTGAGCTGTGGCTCTCAGAAAGTACTCGAGTGGTCTGTATGTGTCACAAATGACTCACCTGAACCTAATAAATGGATACTGAATAAGCTGTTTCTTTAAGTATATTAAGCTATTATTGCCCAGTGGCCTAACTTACCAAGCTTCCAAAAAGACATAAAGATCCCGTTTTGGTTTTTTCCCCTTCCCTAACCTCGGATGAACATTTCTTGCCTCCACGCCTCTTCTCAAGCTGTCCCCCGCTGCCAAAAAGTCACCTCCACTGACTGAAATCTTTGCTCTCCTCTTAGGGAGTCGGCTCAGAGGCTTGTTTCCCCTCATGGAGTCTTCCCTGACACCCTCTACTGGAAGGATTTGTCACATTTTCATTTTCTGAAATTGTCTTATCTTTGCTATGTGGCTGTAAATTCCAAGGAGATTTTAGTTATCTTTTAATATACTTAAAATATATACTTGGTGAATCATAGGAAAGATAATCCTGATATTGCACTTGATGCTCCGAGAGTAAGCAGACGTCATGGCGCTTTTAAAGCTTTTAAAGTCTGTTCCCTTGCTTTGATTTCACTGTGAAATAGGCAACTGTGCAAAATGAGCCACTGGCCCAACCAGCACATACATAAATGCTGAGGAAACAAAGTGCCAATCAAGCACTGCCTTTCTGGCGTAATAGAGCCAAGTGGCAGCATGTGCTGATGACGCAGCAGAAGCACCTTAGAGTGTCCTAAACCAATCGATATCTACCAGAGACTTATTCTACGCCAGTGACTAGACTAAGCGCTGGAGACACAAGCACACGCTTCAAAAATGAAACAAGACCCACCTGCAAGAAATTTACCTGCTAACAGAGGAGATGAGTACTTATAAAAATACAGAAAGTTATGTCTACATTTATAACAAAGTGGTTAAATACAAGAGAGTCTGTAAGAAAGGGCACTAGCTACTGAGACTTTAGGCACAAGATAGTGCCCAAATGGCGTCATAAAGAGAAAAACTGATTCAGTCATGAGACGGGCATGGTCTCAAGGTGACATTTAGGGGCAGCGCCAAAGCTGAAGGTCTGCAACTGTGAAGTGTTAACTTCAAAAGCCTTTGCCCCCATTTCTTTAAGCAGAGTTCTACCATTTGAAAATAAAGAAGGCCCAACACCACCAACAAAAAAAACCCCAACAGAACTAAGGGTAACCATTTAATGCACCTCGCCACACAATGGGTGCTCGGCACTGACGGCCAAAATGCTGGTTGCGTGACTCCAGAGCGTACCTTTGAGATCATGTTCATTCCCATGGCATCCCCCGTTCTGGACTGGAACCGGATGTAGGCGTTGCGACCAGCCAGGCTGATGTGAACTTTCTGAAGACGTGCAAATCTACAAATGAAAACACCCAAAGAACATTAGAGTGGAAAGAGCCGTCTTAGGACCAATTTCCTTCAAACTCTCATCTTATAGACGAGTCGCCTGAGCCCATGGAAACTCAAATCATTAACAAGTTCTTCTTCTGTAACTGAGTGAAACCCTGGAGACTCCTCAGCTGCATCTCATTTGCTCAGGATACACGAGCCGATGCGCCAACAGGATGCAGAGAGAAGTGAAAACTACAATGTGCCAGCACCAGCCTCACTTCTGTTCCCAGGGGTTTCCTCTCGTGCAGAAATTTAATTTCCTAACTTCAATTCTCAGCACTAAAAGCAAGCCACTCCCCCTCAGCAGCGTGAATCCAGCTGTCCCCTCCCACAGGGCCTCCTGGCTGTCATTCCTGGTCGTGTCAAGGTTCCTGCTGAATGCGGACCTTACTTAAGGCTGTGCTCTTGGTTCTCTTGAAGACCATGAATGGCCTCCTTATATCCAGATGTGACGTATTCTCTCCTACCCCACCTTCGCCGCTCTATTTACCCTCCTTGACTTTCACAATATGACACTACTGACTACCATACTCTAAGAAAATAATTCTTTATGGATATTCTCTGTTTTTATGTCACCTAAATGTCTCCTCATATCACTCTGCCCTTCCATACTCCCAGAGAACTGTCCCTTGTAACGAAGAATCAAAATTAAAATCAGCAAAAGCAATCAATATGTTGGAAAAAAAAAATCTGACATTAAATGCAACGGTCCAGCCTCCACGTAGGAGGACACCCAGGCCAACATCCAACTCTTTAACAGCAGAGGGAAGTTCCGGACGCTTCCTCCCACCCTTCGTTCCCTTGTGGCCTACAGGGCCCTCCCACCGCTGAGAGGCACGTTGCTGACTCGCGTCCTGGCACCCTCCTGCCTTTTAAATACAGGGGTCCTCTAAGCTTGGTCTTGGATCTCCTTTCTTATCCTTCCTCACCTGGCATGATTCCACTGTCACCTTTATGGAGAGGCAGATGACTCCCCAACCTCTCCCCTCACTGCCCACGCATAGTTCCAAGTGCCTGTTGGCTTCTCCCGGTTGAGTCGGTGACACCCTCCAACAAGCCCCAAATGGATGTGCCCCCGTCTGCCCCCTTCAAAACCGTCTTTCTACCTAACACTGATTTAAGTTCACAGCACCACCATTCCTCTAGTTAACAAGGCTTGGCAATGTTTAATTTATGGAGGAAAAAATTTAGAATGAGAGGATCATGGAAGTGGCAGAGGCAGAGAGATGAGCTGACATCCATTATCTCACGGGAAACACCAGTGGAGATTCAAATTTCTCTGCCTCAGTTTCCTCATCTGTAAAATAAAGCAGCTGGACAAGACGGACGTCTCTCCCGGCTCCATTAGCTCTCCTCACAAACCACCTTCTCACTCCATTTCCTGTAGTCACTTGGCTCTCACAATCTTATTTTCATCTCTGATTTTCCTTCACTAATTAGCTGGAAATGCCTATGTTGATTCTGCTGATTCACTGCTCCTGGCACCCCCTGGCCCACAACCTTGGCAGAGGCTCTCATCCCCTCCCACCTGCTCTGGTATCAAAGTCTGACTGGTCTCCCCCAACCCCTCCTGTCCATCACATATTCTGAGCTGCCAGATGCCTCTTCCTGAGCACAACTGCCATCGTGTTGCTCCCCATTAAACCACTCCCATGATCCTCACCACTTTACCTATTCAATAAAGTCAAAACTCCTCAGCCCCCTTTCCAAGGCCTATATTGTGTTATCTGTGACCTGGCAAAAACACAAAATGGAAATACTTGACTCAACTTCCAAGGACGCCAAGTGCTTGTGAACATTAAATACTCTAAAAACACCAGCCGTTATCATGGTAGCCCTAACCTACCTTCAGAGCCGAGCATGCCATCTTGTTAGAGCAGGTGCCCCTTACTCCTACCCTCTATGTAACTCAATTCTAAAACTCAGAATTCTCCTAGAACAAAATCATGAATGGAGCCAAAGCATCCCTATAAATCACAATTTTAAAAAGCTCGCTTGCCTACTTTCAGGGAAACAAACGGACTGATTTCCCCTTGTTTTCAGTTACTATTACTGAATTTATATGAGTGTCTCTGAAGCTGATGAACATATCACAGCATTGTAAACAACTCTGATGGCAGCTAATGACAATCTCTTCATCCCTGATCCCGCCCCCCCCTCCGCCTTCACCAACACACACACACACACTCTCTCTCTCTCTCTTTCTCTCTCGTTCACCTGCTGGTGCTGTCAAACGCTTCCTTTATCATTTTAAAGCCTTCAGGACTCTCGAGCCAAGCCTTCATGCTTGCGGAGTCACATGCGCTGGGAAACCGTACTACGGGTCCTCGAGTCATTCCGTCTGCTAGAACACAGCTGCTGGCGCCTCCGCCGAGCTAATGGAGGAAAGAAGGATGGTTTGTTATCATCAAAGATTCACGTGTTAAACAGGGAAGGAAAGAACTTCTGCCTGTTCCCACACCGTGTTGCTTGTCCCCGCCTGTGTCACGAGCGGCGGGTGAGGAGGTTACTTACGCAGATTGCTCTGCAGCCCCTGTTGGTACTGGCCACGAGGCAGCCTTCGGTGGTGGCCATGGGGACCTGGAATTCCTTGCCATCCAGATAGAGGGGCCCCGCTACCCCAACAGGGACAGGCATGTAGCCAATGACGTTCTCACAGCAAGCTCCCATCACCTAAAAGGTCAGACGATGCAATGAAATACTAACAGGGTTAGTCAGAGGTGCACATTTTCAATTTCTTTTCTCAATTAAGCTCTTGACACGCATTCAGTTTGTTATTCTCGACATAAAACAGAAACAGAGGGTGTGTACGTTCATTTTTACACTTCAGAAGATCACAGGCCCAGAGAGGAAGCCGCACAGGGATCTAGAGCAGCGTCCCCTCCTGTTACAGAGGAGGGTCCTGAGCAAGTCCAGTATAATCATTCACTCAAAGTCAATACAGGAGGCAACGACAGAAACTGAATTTGAACCCTGCTAAGTCCCAAGCCCCCTCGTTTTATAGATGAAGAAAACGAGGTCCCAAAAAAGCAAATTAAGAGACTTGTATAAGATCCCCCAAGTAAAAAGTGGCCAAAACCAGGTCCTGATTCCAAATTCCATATTCTTTTCAATTGGAGAGTAAAATAGGGCAGTGTAAGCAAATAACCCAAAAATCCTCTTCGTGTCTCAAATTTATGTACTTCTGGAGCCACTTGCTTTAAATTTTAACTCTTTAAACTTCAGTGAATAAGACAGAAAATTTAAAGATTTAAAGATTTGAAAATTTAAAGGGCAATCTGTTAAGTAAGCAACACGCGTGCTTCACTGTCTAATTCCAAACCATTTTACACATAAACTAACTCTCTAAATTTAACTACATAAGAACAGGCAGAGAAAAAAAAAGGGATTACTACAGGTGGGATCTAACTACTCTTTCAACATATAATTCTTCCTAGATACTTCACACAGTTAGATGTTCACTCACGAGGGGCTTTCATAAAGCTTAATAATCTCATCTTTCTAGAAAGTGTAAGAACAAAGAAGGAAAAGTCTCCATGACTTTCTCATGTGGTCAGACAGCCCAAATCAGTAAGGACTATCCTAGAGATCCATCTAGCTAAAGTTAACTAGAATGGATTTTGAAAAGGCTCAATTATCTTTGGATCAGAATTAAGTTTTTCTGTTTTGTGTGTGTGTTTGTGTGTGCGCGCACGGATAGATACATCCCCATTTCTTTATAGATATTCCCCTTTATTAAAGCAAATATTCCCCTTCTGTGTATGTATGAATATATACATACATTTAACTAGTTAACATATAACACAGGTACATATCCTATTTACTCAATAATTCCCCTATATATCAGTGCACATGCAGAGCTGATAATCTGATCAGTCAGTACATATACCTTACACACACATATATGTACATACCTGTCATTGAATAAAGGAGAATATTTGCTGAATGTGCATATCTGTAGAGATGTATATACCCATATTTAAAAGTGGGGGAAAGAAATACTGAGTTTTTAATGCTGTATCATAAGTGTATAGCTGTTTATAAGAAGATCTATGTTATTTATATTATGAACCCCATCTAAGGAAAAACATTTTTTAAAGTTACAAAGCATAGAAAATGTCTGTGAAAAGTACTCACCAAAGAATAATTATAATCCCTATATGGTAAATACTCTAAGGAAGAGGGTTCAGGAAGCTTCTTGGACAGCATTTGTCGGCGAATAGACACGCCTCGCTCGTGGGTTTCCATCAGAGTTTCCAGTTTGTAAGCTGGAATATGCCGAGCGTTGACTAATCGGATGATCTCAGCATCACTGAGGAATTTTGCACCTTTCTTTAAAAAAAAAAAAAAAAAGGATGGGAGTGAAATTCCCAAGTTCCATTAAAGGACTTTAAATCTCTTCTCCCTGACATTACTATTGACAGCAAGGCATCTGATATTGCTGTAAAAAGGTCTTATGAAAGTGATAATAAAATATAACAGCATGTGAAAACGAGTGAAATTCTGGCAACACCAGTCCACGGCCACATTTCTTATACCTGAGGAAGAAAAACGCACACAGCTTGGCAGGGTCCTCACAGGGGCTGCGATGTATTTGCACGTGCTCCCTCCATGGAGGGAGACCACACCATAACTCAGTGGATGGGCTCTGCAAGGTACTATGTCTAAAAATCCTGCTTCACTGCATCACCCCGGTGACAACTCTCTTCAAAACTAGCTAAGATGGTCTCAGGGTCAATCACTGGACCTAGCTGTTGCCGGCATGGCAGAATCTACCACAGTTTTTGCTGGCACAGCCTTCCAGAATTTAGGGTCCCCTCCACACCATGAGAAGGCTTCAGAATTAAGTATATATGGATGTTCTGGAGTTTAGACTGGACCCAAGGTGATCTGGTTAATACTGGGTCTGGGAAGAAAGGCAAAAGGAAAATGCAGAAATTGGCTACATTTCCACTAAATCAGTATTTACTGGCACTTCAAGGGTATGGGTGATGCCCACAGGAATCATGAAGGAGAACATCCTCTATCAGATCTTAACAAGACTAAAAGTTGGTTTTTCTGGCTAACATCAAGACAGCCATTAAATGGAACTGAACCTCTGACTTACAAGGTAAATGAATACACTTTCATACATCATGGGCAACATACCTAGCTGAAGCTCATCCATCCGGTGGGTGGCATATTTTTGTCTTAACCAAAATTCATTCATGTTTTAAAATAAGTCTAACAGCTAAACTATCAACACAGTATTCATATCACGGAAATCGTAAATCTCAAAATATGTCCCTTCACGTGAATTATTCCAGATGGCTGGGAGCCTACTATTAATGCTCCCCAGACTAACTGGTAAAATTACCTACCACCTGTAATAACTTAAGAGGGAGTAAATGTAAATAGAATTAATTTAGTTTAAGGGTCAAATGAGATTGTGAATGTGAAAATAAAAAACTTCAAGCATTACAATAAATGTAGGATATTATTACATTATATACATATACGAGTAAGTACCTGGTAAAATCCGTAACTGCAATGGATATTCACACTACATTTTTTCCTAGGTTTAGATCAGAAAGATAACTTACACATGTAGCAAGGAAAGCAGATTCCTGTTCAGAGAAACTGACCCCTAAAGACACACAAAAGTAAAGACTATACTGAATGTCAGTCCCATGATTTAGCTAGAACAGCCTTCTCTCTTATGCATGGCTAGCTTCAGACCATGCTGGAAAAACACTGTGTTCAAAGGGAAGTAAGAGGAGGGAGGTATAACACTACCAATAAACAGTATTTTTTTTTAATCATTTAGGCTTTACAAGTATTTCTTTGACCTTACTCACACTTCTAAATAACACAGCGACAGTGTGAGGATAATTATTACACAGTAGGTACTCGACTATGTGACTATGGAAATCAGGAATTTCTGCCTAAAACAAGACTGTAAGATAGTAGCACTTTTCCCTTACCTCTGCATTTTCAAGAATCTGGAGACACTCCTCGTTAGGACGCGGCTCAGGGGGCAGCTCGATGTCAGGCTCGGTGCTTGATGATGCTGGAAGCGCAGCTGAGTTACCCAAAACAAACATAACCTTTGGTGTTTCAGTTTCTGCCAATAAGGGCTTTATAACCTCAGCTGTTTAAAAATACCAGAAAAAGTCCAACAAAACTCGTTTAGTTTACACAAATTAGGGATGAACAGAACTTACCAACTACTTTTAGTACTTGGGAGGATGGAGGTACACACACCTTTTCTCTCCTTGTTATGCCCAGATTCCTCTTCCATTTCACTGACTTTCTGCTTATTTCTGGTCAATACAGGCTCCTGTCTACAACAGGTTTCTGGAGTCTTCTTCTGAACCGTCACAGGAGATGTGATGGGGTTTTTTAATGAGAGTGTAGACTCTGTTTCTGCCTGTTCAAAGAAGATGTACTTGACAGCCAGAAGGAGAGCTAAACTGAGAGTGATCATCTGTTCAATGTCCATACTGATCATCCTAAACAAAAACAAGACAATTAGTGTTAATCTTCACCAGTACTAAGTTCCAACTAACAGTGCAATATGAGAACAGTGCTGATATGCTAAAAATAACTAACTACATGAGCTGTGACCTGCATCAGACTGAAAGAACTCTCAGCATGGGAGTGCCCTCCACCAACACGAGCTGCAGCCCATCTAGAATATACTCATGGAGTCTAAAGGAATCACTTGAAATGAGTTGGCTGAAATCACACAGCTAGCAGGTGTCATAGGTAGATGTGAACCCAGGTGTTCCTGACTACAAGCCCAGGCCTCTACTCAACATCAATGTTACCTCTGTGAACAAACCTAACCAAAACAAAACAAAACAAAAAAAAAAACAAAAGAAACATAGTAATTCAGGCCAATGTTAACTTACCTAGAGAGATAAAACTGCCAGAGAGAAACATTAGGTTCGATTCTTTTGGACACATTTTCATCCAGTCCTAAAGCAACCTTAGAACTTTCAGCGGTACTGTTCTGAGATGATGGATCCGCTATCCAGCGACTATGAGCATGAACAAGAACCAAGCCTAGAGACTGAAATGGGAAAAAAAAAATGTTTCAACAGTGAAATCGGCTTTATCTATGCAGCAAAGTAAAAGAAGAATTTTCTAGAGGACTAAAGCAACACTGCCAGAATGGAAGTCCCTGGAACCCCAAATAAGGTTTTTCCAAGTACTTTTAACCAAAATATTACACTCTCCCATTGATCTACACACAGGTGGAGATTGAATGTTCCCTGTGCCAACAAATGAATAAGCAGGAAGGTATCTGATAGGACCTCTCCCCTATGAAAAGAAAACAATGGTGCTCAGACCAGCAGGTCTCGACCTGGCCCCAGCTATGTGCCAACTAAAAACATCTGTGCCAGCAAGCTACTAACAAGGCCACAGGAACTATAAGAAGGGTTGAGAAAATGATGAAAGAAGTGACACAGAAAGAAAGATGAATCAATGCAGGAAGGAGACAAAGAACAGAAAGGAGAAAAAAAGCAAGAAAGGGCAAGTATGTGCAGGAGGAGGATGAACGACAAAAAGGGACGGGGCAGAAGATGAAGAGAGACGATGTCTGGAACACAGAACCTCACCATAATCATCTTGACCCGCTGAGTTACAGGATTTGGCTTATTTTCTTCTTCTTCTAAAACACGGGCAAAATGGCTGAGCTGCCATATTGGACGCCCTTCACGACTTTCCCGAGACAGCTAAAAAAACGATCGTCAGGTCACTTTACAAAGAAAAGATTCTACTTCTGCAACTAAAGCTCTAAGAAATCTCTCCTTGCCATGACCACAGCGGCCCCTCTTACCTCCAGCACCAAAGACACACAAGCTGGAAAGAAGGTCATGAACACAAAGTAATTGGCAAGGACGGACATGCACCCAAAGCAGCACATGATCTCAAGCTGCCGGACACCTGTTGGGAGGAAAGGGGAAAGTCTGCATTTAGAGAGTAACACAACAGATGGGCTCTGAGGGCTCCGAGGTCCGACTTTTTTTACCTGAACCCATGATTTCATCTGGTTTAGTCAACTACAAGTCTTTCTTCTCTACCAACGCAGATCAGCATATTTTTGGTAACTCAAAGTCAAATCAACATCATCTATGGTTTTGGTATTTTATTGGCTTTGTTAAACGCTTCCTTACATTAGGATCTGGCGGAGCGTGAAACCACTGGCCTAAGACACAGGTTACATTGTACAATCCAAGGCAGGATTTGAAAGCAGGTCTTCTAAGCTTCCCTTCTACTCTCCATCACTATGCAACAAATGCCTCTTTTAACATTTATATTTAAATTAAATTATGTAATATACTGAAGATAAAGGCTTTCCCTGCAGTTAAAGATAAATGAAAGTCTTAGAATAATAAGCTTTTTCACTGAGGAACTAACCACTCAAGTCCAAATGTCAGTGTTCACAACACGGAATGAATAATTTTTATATTTATCAACTGGTTTCGTCAGCCCTTCCAATGAACAGCATGCCGAATCTTTTCCTTCACAACAAAAGTTATCGACCTTTCTGCCTCTGGGTCACTCAAAGAGAATAATATCCCACAAACATCACTTAGTCTATTCTTTCTGCAAGTTACTGAAAACAAAAAGCCAAGAAACCGCCAAACCTAAAAGAACAGGTGTTTTTTAAAAAAACTTTTACTACTGAATTTAATCAAAAGTACAGCTTAATTCCAAGGGACTGTATGAAATATACAGCCCCATAAAAAGAGATTATACAATTATTATTAAAAGATATTACAATGAAAAGTTGGATTTCAAGATACCCTGTACAGTCATTTTAAAAGTCCTTCCACTTTGGTTATGCGACCAAGTACAAGGAAAGGGATGCCAGTTGGCTAAAATTCAGAATGGAGTCTCTGCTACAAATTGGCTTTGACACGTGATAATTTCAAATCAAAGAAAATTACAGTTCTATAAAAAGCTTGCCTTGGTGTCCTTTACACATGAATGCGAGTGAGAAGACACTGAAATGTTAGTTAACACACTCATATATATATATATATATGTACATATACGTACTGCTGATACAAAGTTTCATAAAGAATGCTTTCAAATGCCCATCTCATTATCACATGCCCAAATTTTGCATTTTACTGTTCTCTGAGTCAGACCAACTACTCAAATACAAAGTTTTGTGGCATGAAACAGAACCTCATACAAATCTGAGACAAATCTATTTCCAACCTCTCACTTGGAATCTTGACCTGAATTATGGGCAAACTGAAGAGAATGCTTTGGACACTACAACTTAAGTATTAGGCACAGCCCATTCTCACCCAAGTGAATATAACAAAATGAGCTAATTTTTCTTGTCCTGAGCCCAACTTTCTGCACCACTTCATTACTGCCATATATGCCACCAATGCCTTACTTACCTTTAAATGATAAAACTCTGTTTTGTTGCTGACTTCAGCATCTTAAAAATCTGTCCTATGCTCTCCTGTCCTGGTCAGCCTGTTTGGAAACAAGTCCTTTCTCTTTACTTCTCAGACTCTCCCTTGCACCAAGTTCAAAATGCCCATTACTTTCCTTGCCCGGTGCTTTGTTCACGCAACTTATGCTCTCGCACCAGCGACCCACAGCTTTCTTTATCAAATTCCAAACACGCGATCTCTGGTTTCATGGCACTCAACTGCCCCAGATGGTCTAATCTCACTCCCTACCATGTTCTCAAAGTTTACCTTTTATTTCCTTCTCTACAAGCTAGTCAGTCTTCCCTGGCCTTTCAAGGCTCTTCTAACTGAACAAAATCCCCTCAAGACACCTTTTCTGCTGGGACAGAAGATGATCGTGACCAATGGATATTTGGTGAATGAATGAATAAAAGCCTGTGTTCACACAAGTACTAAGGCAAAAGAAGGAAAGAAACTAATACTTAATACGGTGCCTAGGGAATTTTAGTCAATGAATATTAAGTGACAATAATGCTTGTTTTCTGAAGATATAGAGAAAAAGAAGTTTAAGCGGGGAGAGAGAAACTCAGGTCCAATGACATTGAATCAGAAATTAGGAAAGCAAAATCTTGACTAATTTTAAAGATCAGGTTCTTTCATTCTCATTGAATACCATCAAAAATCCAACCATAGGGGTGGCTAGGTGGAGCAGTGAATAGAGCACTGGCCCTGGAGTCAGGAGAACCCGAGTTCAAATCCAGCCTCAGACACCGAACACTTACTAGCCATGTGACCTTGGGCAAGTCACTTAGCCCCAACTGCCCTGCCCTCCGTTCTCCAAAAAGCAAACAAAACAAAACAAAACAAAAACCTCTAACCCTAGAGATATTTATCTCTAGTAAAAGATAGATAGCTACTCTCCAACATTAGCTATCTGTACCAGCTGATCAGCCAAGTCAACACTGCAACAGGAGAACTTCAGCCGACAAACGATTCTCCAGTCAGCCCCAGGGTTCTCAGGCTGGAGCGTGGTAGGACGCCAACTTAGTGGGCTGGGCAATGGTTACAGTAACAGACGAAGGAAAAGGGAGAGGAAAGCAGATAACCACAAAAAACGACCAATTCTAGGGCATCTAATTCTCCATGGGGACCAATAAACAAGGGTTCATCACAAGTAAGCTCTAGAGAACCAATCCTTAACCAGGTCTGGTCCCATTTCCTATCAAAATGAACAAATATTTACTAAGTACCTATGACTTCCAAGACATGCTGATATGTAACCAAATTCTCAATGTCAGACCTCAGACAGGGACTAAAACCCGGCCACACTAAAGCCAGGAACTTAACTTACTCCATACATGTTTATTCTACTGAAAGAACTACTCACCAGACATGGTCCCAACACCAATCACAAGACATTCAACGAGGGCATCAAGTGTGAAAGTTGGGCCCAAGATGGCCATTCCACGGGCAATGTTTTCTCTTACTTCATCCTACAACACAAAGCACCCCGTGAACGCCGGCCAGAGGCAGAAGAAGTGGACGTTTTAAATGTCACACAGGTACCACCAACAACGAAAATCTAAACCTAACCTTACATTTTACTGCTTCTAGAAAAGCAGAGTCACGATGAACTCATGGGACACCCCAAGGCTGTGAAAATTACTAATCAAAGTGCTGTGTGGAGGAAGAAGCCTCAGACGCTGCTTCCCTTCCACTGAACAAAGGCAAAGTAACACTTCTGGGTATAATCTTTCTACTAACGGTGTGTTAATCCTTCAAGCCAAAGGTTTATTTTTTTACTTTTTTGGCAGCAGACAATAATGGTAAGGAAATGGGAGGTGAGGATGCGGCACAGGCAGCCTTACGTTTTCTCCATCAGTAGTAAGACTTAACTTACAATTTTATACTTGAGACATCACATTCACTATTATAAAACCAGAATCATATCCTTGTCAAAATATCAAGAGAGACTGTTTATCTCTCATCAACCACATACATAAATCACACCAGAACTGAATTTTGGGGCAGTATAATACTTTCTCCTCACTCTTGTTATTTTTTAAGCAAATCAAAGTTTTGTTTAGGTTGATATACAAAAATGTCAGCTTATGGGGCAGCTGGGTGGTGCAGTGAATAGGGCACCAGCCTTGAAGTCAGGAGGACCTGAGTTCAAATATGGCCTCAGATGCTTAATACTTACTAGCCATGTGACCTTGGGCAAGTCACTTAACCCCAATTGTCCTACCTTCCCCCCTCCAAAAAGAAAGGCATAAAAAAATTTACCAAAAAAAACCTGTCAGATTATTTGAAGTCACTGGTGTATCTTAATGTGTTAGACTTGGACAGGAAAGAACGAAGTAACTTGGAAAAGAATCAACCCCATAAAGGGGTTCCTCTCAATAAGTGGTTCCAAGATTCTAAATGATAGTAAATTCTGAGTTACAATATCTGTGATCTGAGTAGAAAAAGCAAACGGAGAGATTTTACCAGCTACCCCGCCCCACCCCCCTGTAGGAGCCGCTGTTACTTCTCACAACTCCTGAATCTCAGCTGCTCTCCCTTCCACAGAAAAGCACCATGCTCTAGACAGAGAGTGCTAAGCTGGCTATGGGATCAGGAAAACCCAGCTTCGTGTCCCACCTGACACACATGGGCTGTTACCCTAGACGACCTATGCAGTGCCTCGGTGTGCCAGGCAACTTTCTAAGACTAGGAAGCAGAAGAGTAAGTGCTGATCCACGGCAACTGTCTGGGCTTCTAGAGCCATGGAAATCTCTGAGCCACTGCAAAAGCTCCTTTCCTCAGGAGCTCTACCATCCAGACTGTTAATTCACATGCTAAACCAAAGAGTCCTAACCCATGCTCTGTGCTCCTAGATAGCACTTACCTGTGAGTTAGAACTGAGGGCAAACTTTGCTAATGCACTGGCTCGGGAAAGGTCAATCAAGAGCAGAAAAAAGGGCAGAGCTTCGCTGAAAAACAAGATGATTGGAAATATCAAAAAAATCGCTGAAACAGATTTTTTTTAAAGACACTATATGCTAACACTATATTATGGGCACATACGCTTCTACAGTGCGAGTCACGCCCTACTTCCTTCTAGGCCCCTGCTTCCATCAACTGCAGCTACACACACCCACCTGTCCATGCGCGACTGCCTCTAGATTCAGAGAATGCCGTCCTCCAGATCTTTGGACGGTTGTGGCCAAAAAATACATTTTAAAATGTTAACTTATATTTAGATACAAAGTGTGTTTAAGGTATGAAATACTCACTTCAGGCCAGTCAGCTCTTTATCTAAGAAATGAATAACAACCGTGCTGAAGACGAAGCTCGAGAAGATGGTAAAAAGGCCGGCGATGCCTAAAATACAAAAGCGTGAACACAATTAAAGTGACACATCGTAAAAAGTCACAGCCCCAAAACTAAGCGGTGTATCATATGCAACAATTCAATAACCATTTCTAAGTACAGAGTCTACGTGCAGGACACTGTGTTGGGCACTGGGGACACAGACAAAAACAATGCAGTGTCTGACCTCAAAGACATTCTACATTGTACTGAAAGGAAAGGCCTGACGTATCATGTGTACACAGGTTAGGAAATACAAAGTATATACAGGGCAACACAAAAATAATGTCCCCTGAGGGGACAGGGGATTAGGAGAGGCTTTGGGGAGGAGCTTGAGCCTTCTGAAGCCGCACTTTCAGAAGCAGAGGGGATGATGGAGCCAATTCAGGTCAGGCATGAGAGGGGACCACTCATGCAGAGACACAGAGGCAGAAGATGGAATCTTGTGTAGGGGGAAAGCTAACTGAGAGGGAGGAAAGTGTAGGAAAAGGATTAGGATGAATTTAGACTAGAAAGGTAGTGGAGAGACAGACTCTGAGAGGGCTTTTAATGCCTGGCTAGGGAGTCTGCATTTTATCACAGAAGCAGAGGGGAGTGACCGAAAAGCAGGAGAGTGACACGTCCCCATCTGCATTTCTCTGACCACTGTGCAGAAGGTGTTTTGGAGAGAGGAAGAGACTGGAAACCAACCAATTAGGAGGCTCCTGCCTCAATAGTCCACGCAATGAAAGATGTGAATGGAGAAAGCAGGAATAATGCAAGAAATGCTGCGGAGTTATAATTAAAAGTTGTACAGGAGTGTGAGGGAGAAGGAAGGGTCAAGGATCACGCCCCAGGTTGTTAACATGTGACTGAAAGATGGTGGCGCCTTCAACCAGAATGTAGAAACCTAATGGAAACTCCAGTGATAACCAGCAAACAACTGATAATGTGAGACTGAAGCCAAGGAGTGGGACTAGAGAGAGGCAGGTAGATTTGGAAGTTGCCTGCACAGAGATCATCACTGAGCCCAGGGAAGCGGATGTCAAAGGAGAGCATAGAGATGGAAGAGCGCCCAGGACAAAGTCTCGGGGGACACCCACGTTTCACAGGAGGGAAGAATGGGAGAAGTAATTAGACAAAAGAATCAAGGCAGAGGAGTGTGAAGGAGTCCAAAGAGGAGGGGGGGAGGGGTCTCAACCGTATCAAAAGCTGCAAGTGAGGCCTGGGCTGCAATTTTTCCAGGTATCCTGAGAACCATCTTTGGCTCATTCCAATAAAGAAAAGGAAAACAGCAAATATTCCTCTTATGTACAGGTAAAATATATGTGTAACGTGGAGCTGGAGCTGGAGCCTGGGTTATGTGAGCCCACGTAGCAGAGAACAGAAGAAAGCAGGGCAGGGTCTGATGGTGCTGGGGGAAAGAGAAGCTAAAAACCACAGAGGAAGAGAGATTACCCAAGATATATTTTGATCCCAGCTGCCTTAGATTCTGGAACTGGAAGTAAATATAAAGGATTGCTATGCATCGTGTGATCGTCAGAATGATGATATCGCTACTTAACACATCCTGTAATGGGAGGAGAGAAAGAAAGAAAATATTCACCATTTTTAAAATGAGTACAAAAGGGTCATTTTTACACCTCATTATTCTGCACATGAGCATGACCAAGTGAATATATCAAGTTTCCAAAACATAAAAAAATTACACAAAGAGTCAGTTTAGGAAAGGTCTGTTTTGTGCAATCCAATCAGTTCAGTATGATAACGGAGCAGTAATTTGTTAGCACTGGGCATTACAAGTCACTCTGCTACAAAAACCAAATACTGAAGTCTGCAGAAAAAAGTGATTTTTTTCTTACACTTGAGAAAATGTCAACTGCACTCAAGTGTCACCCACTTCCAGAGTATCAACATAAATGTCTGTTCCTAGTAATTGCATGCACATAATAATTAATGTGAGCCACAAGGGTACAGTGGAAAGAGAGTGCCTTGGGGTGAGGAAGACTGGTTCAAGGACTGCCCTCAACACCAATGACCTGGGGACCAAGGGAAATCACCGAACCTTTCAAGGCCCTTTAATTTTCTCTGACTGTAAACTGTCTATTTGCATTAATGGAAATAAGGAATTACCATATCAGTAATTCCCTAAACTAAAGAGTCCAGGCTTTAAGTCTACATTTTTAAAAATAGTAAAACTATTGTATTCATTATATTTTGAGATTTTTACTCAACTATTAAACAATAACCCATTAGACAATATGTTTTTATATCTAAAAAAATAAAAGCACCAAAATATATTTAGCTTACTTCTTCAAACTTTGGACATTCATAATTCCAGCCACAAATTTTGTCATTCCCAGTAAACATGTTCATGGACATCATGCAGATGGTCAGAGTCACAGTCCCCACTATGACTTCCCAAGGATGGGACGCCACAAAGAGGCCATGCATGCGGAAGAGTCTTGACAACATTGCAGCCCCTGAGTCCTTCGAGCCTGGAAGACAATGAAGAGGATTCAGCTGATGTGTCATTGCTCTCATGGAAAGACATGTTTGGAGCACGCGAGCTCTAACTGCCCTGAGCTTACAATGGCACGGAACCTCGCACACGCACAAGCAGCACATTACCTGACGGCATTACCGAGCAGCACATGGGTGTTCAAATCAAAGAGAAGGGCTTCTACCTGGTACCCTTCTCTATCTGAGCATTCAATTCTTCTCATGTTTCTCTGAATGTCATTTCTGCCATTCCTTAGAGTGTAATAACATGCCATGGCATTCATTTACCGTAATTTGTCCAGACTATTGTCCACAGACTCACAGAAATTAAGAGCTAGACAAGACCCTAGAAATCTGGTCCCTACTAGACTCTGCTATGCTCAGTCTAATACCTCATTTTAAAGATGAAGAAACCAAGGCTTCTTCAATGAAGTTAAGTCTTTTGTTCAAATGACATAAATTCTTTTACTTACAAGCAGTTACTGTAACATGAAGAAGGGGGGGAAAAACCACGTGGGGCTGCCTGTGTTTCAAGTTATTCCCACTTTCAGGCCCTGGCAACTCTAATAAAATTCCCAGGAATTCTTGATACCAATGAAATCACAGACCCAAAACAACAAAAATACCACTGTGAAGATCTAATTCCGCCACCGAGCTGCAAAGACAATCTAAAATCACTGAATGCAATGCGCACACATTGTCTCATAGCTGTGAAAACAAGGGGGTAGACTAAGGACACACACACTTCATAATGCAGAGGGGAAGCACGGCTAAGCTGGGGCAGGATCCAATCCAGATTCTCATGGAGCTGCCTTAGATTCTGGAACTCTCACCTACAGCACAAGTGCCAAAGGAGGGCAGCCGGCTGGCCCAGTGAACACAACACCGGCCCTGGAGTCAGGAGGACCTGATGCTTGACATTTACTGGCTGTGGGACCTTGGGCAAGTCACTTAACCCCAACTGCCTCGCCTTTTCCCCCCTCCAAAAAAAACAAACTGTCAAACTACTGCCCCCAAACTCTGCAGCTGGAACCAAATGCCAACAGAACTGAGAAATGTTTATCAGAATAAATTAAAATACGACAGGCCATGTGTGGCCCCTGTGTTTCTACTGAGCCTGAAACCACTAGTATATCTAACCGAAAGAAACACAGAGTGCTTTATCCCACACTGATTTCTGACATTCTAGAGAACTGAGAGTTTACATCATATACTATCAATGCTAAGAAAGGCACCTTTAAAAACTGTTTGCTGGTGATTCTTTGCCTGTGCTTTTAAGTAATGGATTCTAGTATCTATTATAATATAGGTAGAATCTTTCTACAACTTAAACCCTAAAAGTGATGATACCATTTGTTTTCACGACTGAAAAGCATTTGTTCAACACTTTCTCTACACTGATTCTGGGAAAGACACTTTATCAGTTCTAGAACCTAAGTAAGAGAAATGGGTTGAAAATGAATCTGAAAACTTCCCCTTCAATTCCGGACCAGCTCACAACAGAGTGTGCCGTGAGATTCCTACAGGGCATAAGTTCTTTTGTATTTGTGATCATATATTGGGGGATCTAGTCCTTATATGAATATTCTTTGAAGTAAATTAACCTATTTTTTTCCTAAGCTAGCCTATCAAAATGATTCCCAGTGCTCAGGGGGAAAGGTTAGCATCTCTAATTAGCTCAGCAACCGGCTGAACTGAAACCAGTAGAGAATAATCACTCGATGCCACCATTTCTGTAGCATTCTTCTTCTTTTTTTTTTTTTCAGTATTCTCAAGACACACTCATTACAAAGAAAATTTCGGGGGAGCCTTCCAAAATGGAAAAAGGTTTTAAATCTCTCCCAATTCTGCAATATTGTCCCCTCGGGCCAGAATCTTTGTAACACTTAGGAAAAAAACCGTTGGGGGCTCACACTCTGTTCTGTCCGCTCCTTCCCAGGGAACCCTAAAGAAAGAATCCTTAACATAAATACTGTAACCAGATCTATTCAGGAGGGTTATGACACTACCTGAAAACCACCTTTTTGGTTCGCATTTCTCACAAGCAACTACTATTTTCTGTTATTAATATTATCAATGCATTTACATGCAACAAATTTAACCTTCCAACTTAAAAGACATCTGCTCTACAAACTACAGAAAAACAGGACCGAGTAAAGTCAGCCTGGAGATCTCATCCAACAGGCAGCACATCCCTCGGTTTACCTACTCGGAGGGATGGGTCTAGAAGCACGGTTTTTCAGCGCCATAAAGAAACGCAGTCCCCGAGTCAAAAGTGCTCCCTCCCACCGCTCACCCCCCCACCCCCCCAGCGCTCATCGCCCAACATCAAACCCAATGCATTCGCACCGAGCACCTCTGCAAAGGGCTTCACACGATGAGAGGGCACGGCCTGTGGCCTCACTGCCCCTCCGGTCTCCTGCTAGGGGTCAGCGGGGTCACAGGCAGGACAGGCCGGTCCTCGCCATCCTGCCAGGGAGTGGCCCCAGGCTGCGCTCGGGCACCTCAGGCATCTCCGCTGGGATAGGACGCGGCGCCCAGCGCGGACCCCACGGCGGCTCTGCCAGGCTGGGCACGGAACAAAGCATCGGTCTGTGTAACGGGAGGCCAGAGCGGCTCCGCGGTCCTCTACGGACTCTGCCCACGGGGGCTCCGAGGGAGAGAAGGCTGGGACTCCGCCCTTCCTGCCAGCCCGCAAGCCCACAGCTTCGTCACCTCGGCTTCCTTCACCGGCACCACGACACCAGGCCGATGAAGGACGGCGACAGCGAGCGTCGTGGGTGGGCACCCATCCATAGGACTCTATGGCATTGGTCTGCGATCCCCGCTGAGAGCCGCACCGCCCGGGCTCCTGCCCACGGGGAAGCGCACGCCGGGCGGACGGTCACTGAGCCCTCACGCTGGCCCCGCACTGGCCACACACCCACGGCCGGCCAGGCCTTCCTCCAGGACCGGACTCTGAGGTTCGCGCTGCTAAAAGAAGCTTCCTCCACAACACCCCCCCCCCCCCAGCAATTACAGGAAACCGACAAGAGCAGAGCCGCCGGCCGGTCTGCACCCCGCCCCATCTCCCCACCGCGTTTGCCTTCCCGGGTGCGCTTAAGTCTCGGGCCCCTGGGGGAGAGGGGGCTCGCACGGTCAGTCGGGCGGGCGCGATGGCACAGGGCGTGCCCGCTCCTCGCCCCCCCCATTCCTTACACACACACAGACACACAGACACCCGCCGCGGACCCTCCGCACTCCTCTCCCCCCAGCCGCTGCCCCGAGGCCGGGTCGGCGCTTCATCCGGCAGAGGAGAGAAGGGCGGGGCCGGGCGCCACTGACCGCTCGGCCGGGGACCCTCGGCGCACGCCCCTGCGCGTGGGCTCCAGCGGTTGGCAGAGCCCCCCGGGGCCTCAAGGACGGAGGGCGGCTCCCTCCGTGGCCTCGGGGTCCCTCGGGCCGGCACCGACAGATCGGAGTCCCCCGGACTCCGCCGAGGCGTCGAGCGCGGCCCCCGACCTCCTCCCGGCCCTCCTCCGTCCCCCCCAGCCCCGAGCCCGGGCCGGCTCCCCGCCTCACCTGGCCGCCGCCCTGGAAAGCCTCCGGGTCCCCAAGCTCGGGCGTTCGGACTGCCGTCTCCTTTCAACGGAGACGCGGGGCGGAAGGAACCACCAGCTTACGCACGCAGGGAGCCGGCGAGCTGGTGGCCAATCAGAGAGGATCGTCCGATCGCTCAGCCAATCACGGGGCCGCCTGCCGGCCTGACGGCCTTACCTCACCGACGGTCTCCTTAACAACCGCCCACAGCCCTGAGTCGGCTCAGAGGAGGGGGAACGCACCATCTCTCACCACGGCTCGCCAACCAATGAGGAGCCGGGCCCGCGGAGCCGCCGCAGCCCATTGGCCAGCGGGCCCCGGGGGCGCAGGCATCGGAGCAGGCGGCTGGAAAGGGATAAAGGATGGGCAGGGTGAGGTGGGGAGGGGTTGGCGGAGGTGAGGATGGAGACGGGGATGGGGATGGGGATGGGGACTGTGACGTAGCGTCGTTGCAGGCCCGGGATGGCGAGATGCAGGCGGAGGGGGAGGAGAAGAGGCTGGTGTAGGCCAGTGAACCCGAGGGATGGAGGAGGAGGGGGGAGCGGGGGTCCGAGCCCCGGAGACGGGCGCTTTGTGCGGAACGTGCCCTGGCTCCGACCGAGAGCGGAGAGCGGGGCAGCTCCGGCCTGGCCGCCTCCTTGGTTAAGGACACCTGGGGACAGGGAGCACCTGTCACCGTCAATGCCAAAGCCACCGGCTGAGCCGGAGCCAGAAGGGTCCTCAGGGAGCGTCTGCCCCCAGCCCGAGCCCTTTGGCATTTGAAGGAGCCGAGACCCGGAGAACGAAGTGGGCTGTGCATTAGAGGCTGGGGACCCACAATGGGGCTCTCTCGTCCTGTGTGAGCTCAAGTTGGAGCCCCGCTAGGTAGTGGAGTTAAGCAATAGGTCAGTAAGTAGAGCAGTGGGCAAGCTGTCATTACCTAGACTCATGCATTTAAAATGGCTTACCCGTCTTCTACAATACCTGGCAGAAGTGTTGGGGTTGTGGCTAATTAGCGCTTATTCCGCCCAAGTCCTCCCAAACTCAAAGAGAATTCCTCCCCTCCTACCAGCTTCTCATTTTCCCTTTATATTGAAGACACCTCCACTTCCCAGTCCCTGGGGCTCCCAGACCCTGGAGAGTCATCCGTGACCCTGTCCTCTCCTTTACCGGCGACCCCTACCTCAATATCCAGTCACCTGGTCGTGTGTATTCTTGAGGAGCTCTTTGAGGGCAGGAACTATCTTAGTAGACCATCATAAACACTTAATAAATGCTTGAGTAATGGATTCTACCTCCATCGTCTCTCAAATTTTGAAAATCCCTTCATTCTGCAACCACTCTGGTTCAGGGTCTTCATCATGTCTGGGCTGGATTAGTTTAATAGCTTCATAATTAGTTCCCCCTCCTGCGTCTCCCGTCTCTCTTTGAGAGACAGCGTGCTACCATATGGTGTACTAGACTTGGAGTCAGAAAGATCCAGGGTTCAGCATCCTATCACAGACATTTGATTGCTGTGTTACACTAGGCGAGTCACTTAACTTTCCTGTCCTACAATTTCCCTAGCTGTAATATGAAGACAGTGGCCTCTAAGGCAGGGCCCTTCTAGCTCTAAAAAACTCTGATCCTGTCATTCCAATCCTTCCTCAAGACGGCTACCAAATTGATATTCCTTAAACGTGGCCCAGCCTCGTCATTTCCCTGTCCAGGGAGCTCCAGTAGACTCCCAGTTTACTGGAGAATAAAATATACCCCATCGTACCCTTCCAGTACAATTACACTTTCCTTTCCTTCATACCCTCCCTGTTTGAGCCCAATTGGTCTTACTTGCTGTTCCCGATACACAACATTCCACCTCTCTTCTCTGTGACTTGACTCAGAGCTATCCTGTATGTCTGGAACTTCCGCCCTCTCACCTGGGCCTAAGGAAAACCTGTCCCATACCCCTATTTCCAATTGCTGGTGCTTTTTCCCTACTCCCACCTTCCTGCTGGAATTTACCTTGACGTACTGGGTAGATATTTTGCATTCAATTATCTGTTTTTACATCCTACCTCCTGCCCTGTCCCACCACCAACAGAATGTCATCTCTGGGATCAGGGACTATCTTTGTCTCCTTGTCCACTCCTCACAGCCCAGTGTTTAGCAGCCAGCAAGAATTTATGAAATATTTATCAAATGAATGAAACTACTAAAAAGTGTATTTTTAAAACCAAATAAAAGCTAGCATATTTGTGCGGTAGTAGAGTGAAAAAATTCATTCTGTGGGGAATCTGGTTGGAGACTGGAATGCTAGCCCTGGCCCCATTGCTCTGTTGTGGTTCAAGTCAGCCTCCTTGGGTCCCAGGTTCCTTGTCTCTCAGATTATGGGAATTAGCTCATTAGAATTTATAGCTCAAAAATGGTATAATTCTCTAACAGTGGACATAGACATAACCTTTAAAGAAATTATCCGCAGCTTCTCATTTTGGTTTTTTCCCTCCATTTGGAATTCAATACTATATTTGCCTTGATTTACTTGTGGATTAAAAGTGTGTCTCTTGACCTAAAAGCCTCAGAACATCGGAGGAATGAGTGACAGTGAAATTTCCTCTCTTAATCTACAGTTAAATACAATTGCTCTCCTGCCTCTCCTTGTCTTATTTCTTGACATGGTGATGGGTCAGATTGTTCATTTCATTAGGATCAGATAATGCCCTCTCTTAATTCTAGGGCAGCTACATTAGCCTGCATCATATAATCCTGCAAATATTTTGATGTTGCTTTGTGGTGATTATTTTAATACTAATTAAAATATTTTCCTTACCCACAGATACCAGATAATACCAAAGATAGACCCTCCACACTTACACAATTTTCTCTACCTCTTGCTAACCTGTAAAAAAATACCCTTTATTTGTCTCGAGTGTGGAATTTTTTTTAGGTATAACAGAATATCGATGAGATTTCTCACATTTGGAGAAGCAGTATGGTCTGTGAAGAGCACTGAACTGAGAGAAAACTAGACTCCACTGCCAGTTCTGCTACTTACTAGCCAACTGCATGAGCCTGGACAAGTCATTTCCCTTTGTATGGATTACTCCTATGCATTTAATTTATACTCTTACCTTCTATACCTATTTTATCTATCAAAGGGTAGGAATACATGATCTTTCAAGAACCTCCCTGCTCTAAATCCTAGCTTTCAGTAGATGTTGAATATTTACTCTTCCCATTATCTTAATCATTTGAAAACTTCTTCTGGGTAGATTTCGACTAAGTAAATAGAAATTTTGTGGATGATACCAGGGATTAGGATCAGGATTAGGATTTAGTGAAAAGAATGGTAGATTTGGACTCAAAGAATGTGGATTCAAGTCTCTGCCCTCCCCCTTAAGTGTGAATTTGGGTAAATTCCTTAAGGGCTCCAGTTCTTGGTTTCTTAAAATTGAAGGTGTAGGGCTCAGTGACCTCTGAAGTAATAGCTCTAAATCTGTGATTCTATGAGGTCATACATATCTATCTATCTATCTATCTATCTATCTATCTATCTATCTATCTATCTATCTATCTATCTATCAGAAGCAAGGATAACTTGATTACACCAAAATGGTGCACCAGAGAGTTTGGCAGAGAAATTTGGGGGCAAGTTGAAAGAGGGTCTCAAGTCAGCAACACAAAGGAAATTTCACGTGGACTAAAATTTGGATTACTCAGAACCCAATTTGGTTGGGTGTGGAGGGATGCAATGTAAGCTAGCACCTGATGTTTACTATTCAATAAATTCAGTATTTTAAAGCATTTACCATCCACCTGGGAAATTCTGTGCTAGGCATGGCTTAAGTGAAGCTCTCATGTTACTGCTTCCAGCAGTGCAGATTGCAACCCGTCCTTACCTTTCATCCTGTGAGATTGCCGTCTGTATAAATCCTCTAGGTAGAGTCCGCTGAATGTACTGGTGGCCTTTCTTTAGAGCTCTTGACATTGAATACATATAGATATCAATGGAGCATTAGGTTGTTCATAGATCAACTCTCCAGTACATGACTAGTCCACCTCCTTTCCTGGTCTTACTGTTTGGTGACATCCTTTCATTAAGCAATTTTTCCTACCCAATTCTTCATCTGTAATATTCTATGTTCCTCTACAATACCCTTGGCTGATCTGCAAATTTAATGATTTAGAGACTTAAGTATTCTATGTCTTAGAAAATATAAGGATGCTGATGTTTAAAAAGATAGGGCTTTTGTTTGGGGGGAGGGAAACTTGGAGTATTCAAAGTGCTGTACAATTTCCCAGAGGCAATCCATTCCACCTCATTTCTCCTTTTCAATTCTGGACCCAAATGCAAAGATGAAATCAGATATGATTCTATTCCTCAGAAGATGACAGTCTAACAGGGGATATAATTTGTAAACACAACTTCAAGACAATTAGAATGTGATAAGTTCTTTGGAAAGAACCAAAATGCTAGGAGAGTTTTTTGGGGGGCAGGGGAGGTCACTTCTCTTTTGGGTAGATAAGGGAAGATTTTTTTTTAGCAGAAGTAGCCTATAAACTGGGCACTGATAGAAGAGAATGATTTCAAGAGGTAGGAAAGATGTGTGAGTGAGGTGGGGGTGGGAGTGTCCCTATTTCATGCAGAGGGGAGATGTTGTACACAGAGACATACAGGTGGAGGAGGTATGTGAAGGGGGCCAGAGATAGGGAGCTACATATAAGGCCCAAAAGTTAGGTGGAGGAGCTTTCATCTGAATAATGAAAGGTGACTATTCCAAGCGTCTTTGCCCTACCTTTTGAGGTTGGCAGTCTTCAAGTTTGTAGGACTCGTTCCAGCATTTGCACCAGCTATATTATTAACAAGAGGCATAAGCCCTAGATATGTCATATAGTGGCTTAAATCTGATGTGAACCTACAACCAAAGCTGCTTAATAGTCTTTGGGCAATGTCAGTCAATGAATAGCCCTAATGGAAGATGAGAGTCTCTGCTTTTCTCTATAGCAAAAATCCCTCTCCTTTCTGGTTGGGAGATTTGTGTTTTCAGTAAGCCTTCCTCTACCTCCTTCCTATTCAATATGAAAGGAAACAAATTCTAGAGTTTAGAATACAAGGCACAAAATAAACCAGATAGGTGAATTTTCTTCTCCATAGGCTCACCAAGATCAATTTGGAGTTTCTCTGATGTTTTAATAGGATAATAAGTTTTTGCCAGATGTTGCTGGCGCTGCCTCACCAAACTTTTCTCATCCCCCGCTTTGAGAAATCCTGCTCTAGAGGGTCCTTATGCAATTCTCCAAGGAGGTATATCTTGGTACAGTAAAGACCAAGGGCCATGCTCAGGTGACCTGAGGCATCTCACAGCACAGGGATGTATGCCATGGACTTTTTCAGGATAATATGTCCTTCTTTCAGCAATAAGATGAGCTCTATTGTAGCATAGAACCTGGGAACACATCGATTCAGATTGGGCTGAAGGTCGGAGGGAAGCAAGAAATGGGATCATGGAATCATAGACTTAAGAGTCAGAAGGTCTCCATTCTGACATTGTGGTCCAACCTATTTCTTTTATAGATGAGGAAAACCAGGCAAAGAAAGATTGCATGACTTACCCACGGTTAGATAAGTTGTAAGTCGTAGAGTCTGAATTTCTACCCAGGGCTTCTGACTCCAGATCCAATGCCCTTTCCAAAGGACCATGTTGCCTTCTTAGTCTTGGATTTCAGTGGCAGCCAGAACAGAAAGTGCTTAGTTCCTGTTCTCATCCCACAGTGTCAGGAGAGAGAAAGAAAGGATGTTGCTTAAAGTACAGGCACACCCTCCACCCACACAAATCTGAAGTTATATGGACTCCGCCCAGGTGGGTTGGAGTAGAAAAGTTCAGAGCACCAATCATGATGGACATGTCTCAAGAAAAAAGGAAGGATATCTGTGGGTGCTGCTCTTTTTTCATTGGATGGTAGCTTTCAAAATAGGAGAGACCTTAGACATCAATTTGTCCTATACCATCATTTTACAGAGAAGGAAACTGAGGTACTGGGTGGTGAAGGACTTGGCCAAGGTCATACAATAAGAGGAGCAAAGCTAATCAAGTCTAGAACTCCTTAGGACACCACCATGCTACTCTTTCCTCTCGTTCACTGGGTAACATTTTTCTGCCATGGCTTTCTACCTGTCTCTCCCTTCTCTCTGCTCTTTCCTTTGCCTGTTTGCCTGCTCCTGGCTTTCCTCATAAGCAGCCGCAAAGAAAGAGGCTGCTACACTAATATACCCAAAATCGTGCAAGTCTATTAGCAAAGAAAGAGCACCAGGGTGTTCTGGGATTTAATCACCCTCTTTTCTTTCTGGGGCATTTTTTTTGTAAGCTGCGGTTCTTGCTACTGTCCTGTACAGTTCCTGAATACAGCTCAGCTTTCAGCTTTTCAGCTTGTTTCTTCTCCCATTCCCCAAATCACTTTGCCGCTATCCCTCATCTGGAAGCTCCGGCCTTTACCCAGCTCTGCCTTGCCTTGTGTTACCTATTACCTGACATCCAGGTGTTCATTGTACCGTAAAGATAGTAACACACATTTAAATAGTTCTTTAAAGTTTGCAAAGCTTTACTTTACAAATAATTTATCTGATCCTTACAGTAATCCTGTGAAGTCAGTACTATAATAATCTTCCTCATTTCACAGATGAAGAAACTGAGGCAGACAGAAATTAAGTGACCTTCCCAGGGGAGTATAGCTAAGCATGTGTCTTAGTCAGAATTTGAAGTCAAGTCTTCTTGAATCCAGGTTCATCTGTTGTGCTACCCCCCTGCCTCTAGGTGGGACAGAAGTCACCAAATACTCAACAATTTCATTGAACATGGAGTATTTGTTACCCTAATTTAAGCATATTTGCCAATAGCATTTTCATATTGAGAAATATATTCAAATTAAGGCAACAGGAGATGTTTCCTTCTCTATAAGATATTTGGTCAACAATGCTAACTTACTTCATAGAGTTGCTGTGAGAAATGCTTGCTAAATATTTGCTAAGCAGTATTAGGGCTAAGCAAGGGACATATGCAGCAAGACTCTCCTGTCTTACATCCAGGAGACATATTCTTGGGTCCATGAAGGACTGCTGTTTCTCCTTAGGCTGAGCCTCAAATTCCTGGTGAATATATGTACATTTGTGAATGCTCTGGGATCAAGGCAGCTCAGGGTGCTTCCAGTGTGGAGACACCTACCAATGAAGGTCATCTCTACCCCATTCCAATTTCACAAGAAAGTCTATTTGTCCTTCCTCTCTCTTTAAGGGAGGCCTTTTGTAAAAGGAATATCCTGTTAGAACATGTGTCCAAATATTCATTTTAGAACACATGCTTACTACATTGGCTATGTTGGTAGTCAACTGATTTGTGAATACTGTGGTTGTAGGACAAACAGAATTTTGTATTTTTCCCCCAAAATATATTCTCCCTCTGACTCGGCTGTTTCCATCAGAGGCTTGACCATTCCCCCCAGCTGCCCAAATATGAAATACTGGTGTTTGACTTTACTTCATCCCTCATTTCTGTTGTTTTGGTTTTTTTGAACTGGCATCTCAGGATTTTGTTATACAGTCATAGACCCTTTCACCATAACCTCCTGTCTCCTCTAAATCAGAATTAATGTGTACTCTTTGGGGGAAAAATCCCTAGCCCAAGGATGAGAACAGACAAGAGTTGTCTACAAGGAAGGGGGAAAGGAAAGGTGATGAGAAAGAGCAGCTATTAAGGTCCTAGTCTCTGTAGGAGTGAGGTCAAATCCCATTGTATTCAGCTCTTTAGGTCAGTATAGTATAGTAGAAAGATGACTGAATCTTTGCGTCAGAGGAGCCGAGTTTAATCTTGACCCCTCGATTGGTGAATGGCACAGCACTTAGCCAGTGATTTCCCTCCCCTGGATTTCAGACACCTCATCTGAGAAAGGTAGTAGTAGAATGAGATGGGTGGTATCAAACTCAAATAGAAAGGGGGGCTGCTCAATCGAACATAAGGATCCCTCTGCAGGCCTCATGTTATAGACCTGGAAAATCATGTTTTAACATTATCTATGCTCAATTGTATTTCTATTTATTTTGTTTAATATTTCACAATTATATTTTAATCTGATCATGGCTGTAGTTGAGTGGGTCTGTGTTTTACACCTCTCGACTAAATAATCTCTTAAATTCATAATTAGAGCTCTAAGCCTGTGGATAAGTGTACATGTGGACAATGTGACTTTGGGGATAAGTGGCAGTGCCATGGAGTCAGGACGATCTGAGTTCAAATTTGACGTCAGATACTTCCTACCTTTGTAACCCTGGGCAAGTCACTTAACCCTGTTTACCTCAGTTTCCTCATCTGTAAAATGAGCTGGAGAAGGATGGCAAAGCATTACAGTATCTTTGCCAAGAAAACCCCAAATGGAGTCACAAAGAGTCACACATGACTGAAATGAACAATAGAAAATTATCTGAAAACTGATCTGTGCCACTCCATCTTCAAAGGGATAGCTTTTCCTTCTTTTGGGGGACCAGGAGGAAGACTAAGACTGTACCACCAGCAGCCTAGCTGGGGGAAGGGGCAGGCAAGGTCCAGGACCATGGGAACTGGTCGATCTGTCCTCCAGGCTTTCCTAAGGGGTATCTGAGCTCTTCAGCTTAGAGGGAAATAAGATCTTATCTCAAACCAGGAGAAAGAAAATTATGTGATGCAGGAAAGGTCTCCTCTCAGCAGTCTCTAGAACAGCAAGTTCTGGGAATCAAGGAACATTGATAAGGGTTGGTTCTCATACACATATGAGGCTCCAGTGGTTCCAGTCGGCCATTCAAGAGTCTCTCACTGGACAGATTCCCTGGAGGTCTTATCTAGAAACAAGTCTGGCGAGTCCCTTACCCAGAACTGAAGGCTTGCTTTCTTCATTCTCCCAGCCAATCAGGAACTTCATCTTCTCCATGTAAACAGCACCATGAAGAACAATATGTTTTTTGGGACACCATTCAAGGGGTGTTACACCAAAGTTCCAGAATCAAGAGTAGACTGTGAACTGGGTGTGTCTTGGCACACCTAGCCACACCTGGCCCAAACCAATGTACTTCTTTGTATAATCTTAATCTCAACACCCAAGATAGAGATTCTGACCTCCACTGTGTTCATTTACTGTCTGATTAAATTATTTCCCCTCTGGCCCTCTGTTTCCCGGTCTTTATGAGGATAAATTTCATCTTGTAGGCCTTGTCCCTCTTCTGTATAAAAAAGGTCCATGATTTTATCTCTCAAATCCCTTTCTAGGGGAGGCTCTGAATGGGAGGAACAGAGGAGCATAAAGTGGAAACATTAGGTGGGGAAGAGGCTGGAAGGCCACAAGGAGTCAGAAGAGTATGGTGTTGGGGACTCTGGGAGCTCATAGGTTTGATGAGAATGAAGCTGAGTGGGAGGAGATGAAAGAGGGATGGAGCAAACCACCTGGTTTATTTATTGTTAGGCACATATATGAGGGCAGGGTCAAACAAGCTGGAAAGACACAGAGTTGGTACCTCCAAAATTCCTCTCTTGAGTTACCTTCTATGTTTGACGTAGAACTGGCATCACCCCAGCTAGGTTCTGATTCCTATACTCTTAACCCTCTATACTTTTGAAATAATTTCCTATTGAATCTTGTCTTCTCGACTCATTTCCCCAATGCTACCAGGTTAAGCTTCCTTATGATTAGAAATGATCATCACAGGACCATAGATTTAGCAGTAGAAGGAAACTTAAAGGTCATCTAGTCTAACCCTCTCTTTGCAGATAGATAGAGAAATAATTTATTAAGAATCCTCATCTTCATGAGTTCAAATCCAGCCTCAGACACTAGCTGTGTGACCCTGGACAGGTCACTTAACCCTGTTTGCCTCAGTTTTCTCATCTGTAAAATGAGCTGGAGAAGGAAAAAGGCAAACCATTTCAGCCTCTCTGCCAAGAAAACACAATATGACTGAAACAACTCACCATCACCAACAATGCTGTGTGCCAGGTACTGTGTTAAGAGCCTGGGAAACAAGCAGAAAAAAAAAGATAGTGTGAGTATGGCTTGAGCCTGTCATAATACGGTGACCTAGACCAGTTTTCTCATTTTACAGATGAAGCCAAGAGAGGATTAGTGATTTGACCAAAGTCATTCTCCTACCTTCAAAGAATGATATTGCATGCTTCTCTTCTAATCAAACTAAACGGTGCTCGATAAAATGGAAGTAAACTGGAATTGGAGTTAGAAGGGCTGAGTTTAAAGCCTGGCTCTGCTGCTTAGTGTCTGTGGGACTTTGGGCAAACCACATCATCACCCTGGGCCTCAATGTGCTTACTATAATATTAAAGAGTAGTTAGATTTCTGTGGTTGTGTCCTCTCCAGTTCTTTGTGACCCCATTTGGGATTTTCTTGGCAGAGATAATTGGAGTGGTTTGCCATTTCCTGATCCAGCTCATTTTCCAGATGAAGAAATGACAGGGTGAAGTGACTTGGCCAGGGTCACACGGCTAGGAAATGTGTGATGCCAGATTTGGAACAAGGACGAGTCTTCCTCAGGCCAGGGCTGGCACTCTATTCACTGAGCCACCTGGCTGGGAGCTGAATTAGGCACCTCCAAAGTTCCCTCCCAGCTCTAAATCCTACAACCTCAGACAAGTCCTGTGTTATCTCTCCTTTGTGTCTTTGCCCTGCTGCCCCCATTTCTCTGTGTTGTTATTCTACCTCTGTTTTTTTTTATTTTTTATTTTGCACTATGTATCTTCTCTGCCCACTAGTCAGTCAGGGCTCATTCATTAAGTAATTGCTTCATAATAGGCACTGCTCTAAGCCAGGACAATACAAAGAAAGACATGGCAGAGACAATACTTTGTATTTAGTATCAGCAACAGTACCCAACAAAGTCCAGGGCACATAAGTCTTTTAAAGGGTTTTTTAAAAATTGAACTGAATTTCGGCTTCATCTGAGCTGACCACATGACAATAACAGCCTTGTGCTCCATTGGCAACCTTGTGATATCAAGGCACATCAAGGACGTCCCCCAGTATTTTGAGCGGACCTCCTGTGACAGTGGACAAGGGTTGGTAAGGATAGGTTGCAATCTTTATCAATGGAGGTACTACAAACATTGATAAGTTCATAAAGCTAGTAAAACAAGAGGTTCCTGGGAGTCTGGGAACTTAAAAAAAAGGGTTTTTTAAAATAACTATATTTAAATCTTTATATTCTAGATTCTTTCGGTTTCTCCCTTGTGACCCACCCCTGCTGGAAGGACACTCAATTCAATACAGGCTGTGGATGTGTGATTATACAGGACATCTTCAGAGTGGACATATTGTGACAGTGATCATCTGTCTCTCCTTCCTATCCCTCCCCCCCTTGTTCTGTTCTCTCCCCTGTCCCTGTCCCTT
>CM053594.1:356887933-356919804 GCA_028646575.1 Pseudocheirus occidentalis | reverse complement strand
CCCATCAGGTAGCTGTTGATGTCCCATGTCTATTGAATCTACAGTGGCTCCTAAGTGTCGAAGCTTGTCTGCAGCTATATCCATCATTTTGAAGATTTCTTGTCTTAAGTAAGGCAGGGGTTGAACAGAATCACTCTCAATGGCCACCCATTCCTTAAGTGACTGAATAAATTCATTTTGATGAAGGTCAATGTACTGGAAGATATTCTCTAGCATTCTGGAGGAGGGAGGGGAGGAAGAGGAGAACAAGCCTCCCTCAAGAAGGAGAAGCACTGTGAAAACAGAGGAAGCCATTCTTTTTAGTTTGGGATCCATTTGGAAGCTGGTCTGAGCCCTGTAACAGTGACCCTGGACCCCAAAGGGAAAAGCCGGAAGAATGAAAATATAAGGCACTGAGCCAGTCCCATTTAATAGTTCATGCTCCCTTTCAAGAGGAAGATGAAGGTCACATGATGGAGCTATTCTTATTATGACTCACTATTTACTATTTGTGATAGTCTTTTGTGTGAATAGAATTTGGTGGAAAGTTACTAAATCTTCAGATGTGGCTTTCTCTTTAGGGGATAGTAACCATGAAAACAGCTTGACCCTAAAAATAAATTCACTTCCCCTAGCCTGCCAATACTTAAGGAGGACTTGGGTCCCTTCTTCTACTCCCCTCCAGGCAGGAATCAAAGACTTCTTTAGGGGTTTGGTGAGATTTCTCAGATATCTATTTAAACCTCCTTTGGGTCACATTTAGACAAATCCATGAGGACATGCACATAACCTATTAAGGTAGTACAAACACCATATACATACATTTGCTTATGTTAAGTTAGTTTGTATTTGTTTGCAATTTCTTTCATGTGTGGCAATTATGGTTTAGAGCAGTGGTTCTCAACCTGTGGGTCGTGACCCCTTGGGGATCAAATGATCCTTTCACAGGGGTCACAGGGGTCCCCTAAGACTATCGGAAAACACATATTTCCTATGGTCTTAGGAACCTAGACACCACTCCTCTATCCATCTCCAGGCGGGTCCACCCACATGCAGATGCGCCCACATATGAGTATTAAAAGGTCACATCATTAGGAAGGTTGAGAACCACTGGTTTAGAGGAAAGAACAAATAAATCTGTAGTTAGAGAACCTGGGGTTCAAATTTCACCCCTATATGATTTGGAGCAAGATGCTACCTCTCTGAGTCTGTTTCCTTATTTTTAAATTTTGGATGGTATTACTTCAGCAGCATGATGTCAGAGACAGAGAGCTGGTCCACTGTCGAGTCAGGAAGACCTGGGTTCAAATTCTGACTAATAAATACATACTGGTTCAATGATTCTTGGTGAGTCAATCTCTTGGTTCCTCATGGTAATCTTCAGTTGTTTCAGTCATTTCTAATTCATGGTGACCTCATTTGGGGTTTTCTTAGCAAAGATACTGTAAAGCCAAGCACGAGCAGCTTTCTAGAGGACTGCTGTTGTGAACAGCTTTCAAGATTCTGATTGCATAGTATGGTGAACTCTCTATTTATTCAATAACAAATCAGAGCAAAACATTCATAGAAAATCAAGGTACAACATTCACAATGTTACAATTATCATAGAAAAATAAAAAACACAGCATTCACCACGTCACATCAACAACTTATCGCTAAAATGGCCGCATAGTTTTCACCAAAGTGGTCACACAGTTTTTGACAAAGTACAATCATTTGGTAACTCAATCATTCAATCATCCTTACTTCAAACAGTCTTAAGGAGGAGAGCCTCCTTAATCCTTAACTCATTCATCCTTAAGGAGGAAAAGCCACAAAATACAATAGTCAAAGTTCCCCACCCATGAGGTGCAATTAAGTTACAATACTGGTCACTACTCAGTACTCTCTTAAGGGGCAGGGGAAAATATACAGGCCATGCACCCCTCAGTCACAAGTATGATACAATTTCAACAGTCACTATGCAGTACTCTCTTCAGGGGTAGTGGAAAATACAGAGGCCATCCACCCCTAGGTCACAAGTAAGTTACAATTTTATCAGTCACTACTCAGTATCCACAGAGGGGTTTTTTCATCTTGACCCAAGGTAAGCTCTCAAATACCCTGGTTCCCCTTCCATGGTATGTTCCCTGCTCCTACCTGAATCCACCAAATTGTCACCTGGGTTCAAAGGAAGATAGCTCCCAGTTCCTTGTCCAGCTCTCCATGCAGTTCCTTCTCCATATTAAAACTCACATTGTCCAGTCCACCTCAAGTTCTTCACAGTTTCTGTTCCTGGGAAGACAAAACTTAACAGAGCCACAGACAGACAAAGTACCGACACCACAGTCCTTCTTCCTCTGGCAGCTCCAGATGGCCCTTGGAAGTCTTCAGCAGCTCTGTTCTCAAAATCAAAATCACTTTCTCCATGGAAGTTCCAGTCCAGCTGCAGCAGCCCAGCCTTCAGATGCTCTCTGAGAGAAATTCTCTCTCTCTCTCTCCAGAGGCAACTGCTCTGCCTCCAGATGCTTGTCCCAAAAAGTTCTGACTGTACAGCTTGTGTTCTTCCTTAAATACAGTATAGCTTCTCCCTGTTCAGCCCCTTCCTGTTATGTTAGCAATAGGGGTTTATATCTTCTGTTTCTTTAATAGAGGCTTAATTTGAAACTAGGGTGCTAAGTACCTCTTAGCTTTGCATTACAAAGGGATCTTCAGATTTCATTACTTTTACAGAGTGGTTTGCCCTTTCCTTCTCCAGCTTATTTTCCGGATGAGGAAACTGAGGCAAACACAGTCAAATGACTTGTTCAGGGTCACACAGCTAATAAGAGCCCAAGACCAGATTTGAATCCATTTCCTGACTCCAGCCCTGGCACTTATCCACTGCACCATGTAACTGTCCTGAACTGTGGATTAAGCACCTGTTTAAAGCACCTGTCCACCCTAGGTGAGTCAGTGCCTGAATTTTGACTGGCTCTTTTGTCTTTGGTCTTTTGTGATCTCAAGTGATCAAGCATCATTTCCTGAGAAGCTTGAAGACTACCTTGTGAGTTCCAGAGGTTCAGAGGTCTAGGATCTAGTTGGCAGAGCTAACCAGGAGCAGGGGACTTTTCCGCATCAGCAAAGATACCTACAGACGGGGAAGTAACTCAATTCCTAACTTGTTAGAAGACATGGACTTTGAGGGAGATAATATAGAACTCAGGTGAAATATAAAATGCCTTATCAGGTGTTGAGGTGGTTTTAACTGTTCAGCAGTTAAACTTCCAAGGGGTTCTAGATAGTACTGCTGCTTGTTAAGTTTGGTTCTGTCAAGTGCCTGCTTGTGAATGTTCAGTGATTAGCATTTCTATTGTGTTGGAAATAAATAGATTTTTTTTATTAGATTCTATTGTGTTGGAAATAAATAAATAGTCCCATTGTTGTTTGTTGTTTGGTTGTTTTTAGTTTTATCTGACTGTGACCTCATTTGGTATTTTCTTGGCAAAGATACTAGAGTGGTTTGCCATTCCCTCCTGCATCTCATGTTACAGAAGAGGAAACTGAGGCAAACTTAAGTGATTTGCCTATGGTCACCCAGCTACTAAGTCAGATTTGAACTCAGGTCTTCCTGACTCTAGGCTAGAGCTGTATCCACTGCACTACTTGTCCCATACCTGACAACTGTTTTACATGGTATGCCTTTCTACTTCTTGCCTTTTTGGAGACCACGGACATCAGCCCACATCTAAACTCTAAGCAATTTTGCTGCATGGAGATGGGATGGGGACATGAAGAACCAAAGAGTGTGACAAAAGGGACCCTAGTACACCTTCTATTTTAGGTCAGGCTTCTCTAGGACTAAACCCCCCAGAATGAACTCATGAATCCAGCGCTGAGGAGCCCCCAGTGAAGAAGGGAATGAGTTAGTGCCCACCTTTACTCTACTGGGCAGTGGTTCTAAAAGTTAGAGAAGGTCAAGTGTTCTGTAAATACAAGCCAGTATGTGCTATGGCTTTTCACATGTGTAGCTGTGCTCCTGTAGCCAAGATGTAAACTCCCAGAGGGCAAAGTCTGCAGAGATTATTTATTCTGCATCCCCTTTTTTGGCTTGGTCACATAGGACCTACTGAGAGTACAATGAATCTGGTAAATGATCAGTAAATAATGTTCTCCTGCTGGATTGCTGACCGTGGCATGAAGGTGCTAGTGGGATTGAAAGCCACTTCTCTGTTCCAAGGCCAGCATGACATACATTTTTCTGGCCAAGGATTTTGACTGTCCAGATTATCTGACTGTCTCAGAACAGAAATGGATCTGGGACTTAGGGCAAATGACTTCAGAGGCTAAATATGCAGTACAGGTATTAAAAAGAAAATTGTGTATTATTGGATATTAGCCGTGATGGCATTTTGGTTGTCTTTCCTGTCTAGCGTGTGGCTTGTTCTCTGTCAGGGGTCAACATGCACACATGGTGAACTCCACAGGATCATAGACATAGATCTGACTTCAGAGGTTACTTAAATCTGACCCCCCTCATTTTACAGATGAAGAAACTAAGACCAGGGAAGGTTAAAGGACTTAGCCAAAGTCACAAAGGTAATAAGCATTAACCAGATTTAGCACCACATATGATAACAAAAGTGATGATGATGCCTAGTATTTTTGTGGTGGTTCAGTCATGTCAGACTCTTCATGATCCCATTTGGGGTTTTCTTGGCAAAGATAATGGAGTGTTGGTCATTTCCTTCCTCTTCTAGCAGGATCTCAAGTCCCTTCACTACCCTGATGACCATCTTTGCAATGTTTTCCAGCTAATCAGTTCCTTTCCTAATTTTTTTTTGGGGGGGGGACCAGAACCAAACACACCGAGATATGGTCTCACTGATGCAGGACTATCAGCTCCCTCCTTCTGGACACTGTTCTATATGTTTTTTTTAATGCAGCCTATGTTCCTGTCCAGTATTTTACCTGCCATATTATGCTGTAGACGTATATTGAACCTAGAGTCCACTAAGACCCTCAGATCATCATTAGGTAAAATGCTCATTAGTCACACTCCCCATCTTATGCATGCCTAATTGATTTTTGAACTCAAATGTAGTACTTTACAGTTATCCCTACTAACACTGGTGATATGAAAACTCCTTCTTTAAGTGCAGATCAGAAACTTCTATGTAGCTGAGAGTCTTAGCTACATTGAATTAATTGATTGGGGTTATACAGCCAAAATGTGTCAGAGTTTGGATCTGAAGGAAGGTCTTCCTGATTATGAGGTATTTTCTCTATCCACTACACCTCCATACCTCTTAGATACAAGCTATGCTATTAATATATTAGGAAATTTTCCTGGAGCAACTCCAGGTGAGTGCAGACTAGCCAAAGAGATGTAATCTGGGATCAAATCTGCTTTATCTGAACCCAGAGTGTTAGGGGCAACCTGAGCCATGGGTTATACAAATAACGCATGATCTGGCTTTCAGTGTGCAATACTGCAGTTTAAAACATTTCCATGGCTCTCTTGAGGTCTGCCACTACCTACCACATGCCTTATTCATTTGCTTGTTTATTTTAAATTTGCCACAACTTATGGAAATTCAACTGTGTGCAAGGAGGGGACAGTGAAAGTCTGTGCCATATAACAGTCTTCTCCTCTCCCCCTAAGCCCTCCAGAAGGAGAAATGACTGCCTTGGGACCACCTACCTCCTTCTTCAGTAGCAATGCGTGAATTTTTCAATCCTGCACACATAAAGGATGGAGAAGAAATGGTTGCAGATAGAACAACTTGGCATGTACCAATTATACAGGCTGCAGGGACCTTTAACCAGGTACTTATCATTCCTGTGAAGTGAGAAAGTCCCAACAAGGCGAGGCTTCCCAGACAGAGAGCACAGTTACGAACTGACAGATTAACTCCTCACCTTTTTGGCTACATCTGTTTGTCAAAGTAACAGCACTATGAGGAATAATGCCATTTAATGTGAAGAATAACATCATCTATAGGAAGATAACCATGCAGTGTGCGCTTTTTTGTGTATAAATGTTGATTCTTCTGCGGTGTAATGTTAATGGGATACAAGCTCTTCCCCACTCATTAATAGGCCCATTAAGGGAAGCTTGCTTAGGGGAGGCTTGCTTCTGGGAAGGCTATCACACTTTTTGTTAATTTCTAATTAGGCACTGAGTCACAAAGGTTGTGATTCTAAAAAGGGTATATATACTCTGAGGTTAGTTAGCATTTTTCTTGGGGGCTCACTCTATGGAATAGAGTTCTTGTGATGTGACCAGATGAAACTCTGGATAGCTGTTAAGGAGCCCCTGCCATTGAAAAAACCCAGATGTTGGTGCTTCTCTCTCAGGTAACTCTGCATGTATTGCCTTGGTCAGACAGTTGGATCCGTCTGTTGATCTGTGCTAATTTCTCAGACAGTTAGAAGCCCTGTCCGTTGGTCTTTATTTCTCCGCTTGTATTTTCTGTTTTCTTTGTTTGGATTTTCTCTGAAGTTCAGGGTACTGACTTTTCCCCTGAACTAATGAATATAATCAAAAAAAGATTGTTGACTCCTTGAATAACTATCTTTCCTAGTAAAGCCGATTTAAGAACCTGTGCCAGTGGCCATCCTGGGTATGCCAGTGTGGTTGCTACTACATATGGTTAGGGAATACCACTTGTTCTATGCTATGTGGTTTTTTTAATTATTCTGCATTTGCAGCCTTGGAAATTTAGCTAAAGCCTTTAAAAATTTAAATGCCTCCAAGTATAGATGTCCCCATGCTGGTGAGTCCAACATGGCTCAGGAGCTTGAGAGAAGAGGCTATAACTCTTGTGTGGCTTGGATGGCTATAACCCTGTAAGACTAAGCAGTGGCTGTTCCAGGTGGGGGATGGGGGTGATAGATATGGGAATATGATAGAAAATGAGCAGCCCCAGGCAGGTTTGCCCTTTTTGCTTTGTTTTGGAATGGATCTGTAGCCTTCTTAAGAGAATGAGAATTCTTCAAAGGGAAGACAGAGAAGAAGAAGAGTTCAAATGGGCAGGAAGAGAATCCAATCTATGTAAGGAGGTTGAAGGGTAGCAGAATGTGACACGGAAGGAAGGGGCAGCTCACTTGGTAGCATAGTGGATAGAGTTTTGGATGTAGAGTCAGGAATGCTTGAATTTGAATCCCTTCTCCTGCAGTAACTGGGTAATGGTGGGAAATCTCAGTTGGTAACAATTCTGAGTCTCAGTTGGACTAAAGTCTCTTGTTCTAGATCTGTGATCCTAGAAAGGAAAGAAGGGGAAACAATTGCATGTGTTCAGCTATGTTCCAACAGAGGCTATATCTGGATCCTCAGAAGGAAGAGGAGAAAGGGGAGGGGTATGAAAGAGGAGGAAGAAAGGAAAAAGAAGAAGAAAAAGAATTATAGAATTGAAGAAAGTTACAGCTATAACTTTCTTTTTCTTTTTTCTTTTTGAAGGGCAGTTGGGGTTAAGTGAGGTCAAATGGCTAGTTTTGTGTTAAGTGCCCAAGGCTGAATTTGAACTCAGGTCCTCCTGACTACAAGACTGGAGCTCTACTCACTGTGCCCCTAGCCACCCCAGAGGATAACTTTGACAAAATCCTATTCTAACACCACTACTTTATTGTGGTATGGCTATAATCTTGGGGTCTAGAAGTCTATGCTTGCAGAAACTAAGTTCCTTTGGTTTCTAGTATGTTGGAAAGAATTTGAATGTAGCCCTGGCAGCAGCTCAGGTCTGTTTTCTGAGGACCTGTCTAGCGAAATATGTACAGGCTCATGGCTAGCAGGTTGTCCACAGTTCTTTGGCCATGACAGCCTGCATAACAAAGATAAATACAAAATGCTCCTCATTCCTATGTGGCCCCCTTCTATTTCTATAGTATTGGGGGCAGTGGGGCAGAAAACTGGGCAGAGGGTGGGTGCTAAGAGTTACATAATTTTTAGATGGTCTATAAAAACATATTTTTGGGAGGGCAATTGAGGTTAAGTGACTGGCCCAAAGTCACACGGCTAGTTTTTGTGTCAAGTGTCTGAGGGCGGATTTGAACTCACGTACTCCTAACTTCAAGGTCGGTGCTCCATTCACTGTGCCACCTAGCTGCCCCTGGTCTATAAAATTTAATGTGACTTGATTCTCCAAAAGCAAGACCCTTTTCCGGTGATAGACAAGAACCATGCTTCCACATCACTCTGGCTCTCATGGATTGCTCATCAATAGTTTCCAGTCCAAGATCTACTTGGACATTGTTTGGGCCCTGAGGGCTCAGAGGGAGCATAAATAGCAGTTGTTTTGGCCACAGATGTTGAGGGTCTTCCCATCCTAGACTGATTTTTTTTTGACTAGGTAAAAGAAGTCATTCTTTACCTCATTTCTTACCTAGCCTTAATCACCAAATGGGCATTGTCTCAGTCACACTGAGACCTGAGAAAGACCTTAGATTAAAAAGACCAAGGCCTCCCACTGCATCCAGGCTATCTCTAGTTGTTCCCATCTAGATCTTGCCACTAGACTCAGATGGCTCTGGAGGAGAAGGTGAGGTTGGTGACTTTGTGCTGCTCTTCCGCACTTAAATTCAATCCACATGTGGCCCTCTAGGTCCTCAAGTGTGGCCTTTGACTGAATCCAAACTTCAAAGAACAAGCCCCAGGCTCCCCACCCCTGATCTGGGTATACTGATGGAGGAGCTGAACCACATCTATCTTAACATTCTTGCTTTAAATGAATGAGAGGAGATAAGTTTCATCTAAAAGGAAAGATATGAGATGCATATTCCCAGAAGAGGCAAAGGAAGGAAGTGATTGAGCTGAATTTGTCACCCAAGGATACGAAAACATTCTCTTAGGGTTCATGGTGGGGAGCTAGGTGGCCTGGAATCAGGAAGACTCACATACGGGAGTGCAAGTCTGGCCTCAGATACTACTAGTTGTGTGACCCTGGGCAAGTTAACCCTGTTTGCCTCAGTTTCCTCATCTGTAAAATGAGCTGGAGAAGGAAAGGGCAGATCTCTCCATGATCTCTGCCAAGAAAACCCAAATGGGGTCACAAAGAGTCGGACACAACTGAAGTGACTGAATGGTAGCAATGTGGCTCATGGTAATTTGGGCAAGAAGACTCTATGGGATGGGAACAATCGCAACTGTGGACCTCCATCAGTGCAGAGGATAAAGGGGTAGAGAAGGTCTGTGAAGGGATTGCTAAGACCTCCCATTCCTCCCAATTAAATCAACATATACTTTGATCCTTATTGATTTCAGTGCCAATGTGGAAATAGGTGAGGGTTTAAAAAGGGGGGCAAAGGCTCGTAAAAACTTCATGCTTTGACGTCATGCAGGCTTTCCTTGACCAAGGAACTGAGAGGCTGGACGTAGCAATCCCTAACTGAGATTTTAAAATGAAATTTTCTTCATTCTAACAGATAAAAGAAGATCCGTTGCTGATGTGGGAGCTGTCTGCACATTAGCCGCCTGTATAATCAGACCTCTGACTGGTTAGAACACAAGTCAGGGATTAGCAAGAGCAAAATACGAGGGACTGGGAGGAATAATGAAGACAGGACACAGCAGCTGAAACAATGAAATTCTGAGCCATTTTTAAAGTAATTGCTAAGAAAAGATGGGCCCTGGACAACAGAAACAGCTTTGACTACAGGTTACAGGGATTTAATGCAGAGCTTTGGACAGAAATCAATCAGTGTAAAAGGGAGAGCAAAAGAAGCCTAAAAAGCAATTCCATCGGCAAGTGCTTGACTCGCTTGCCAAGTAGAGGCAGCAGCCACAGGCTTCAGGTTTATAATAATACAAACTAATTTGTAAAGTCTGATGAAGAAGAACGATGCGAATGGCTAGCATTTATGCAGCGCTTTAAGGTTTGCAAAGCACTTCACAACTACTTTCTGCTTTTATCATAACAACCTGGGGAGGTGGGTGCTATTATTCCCCCATTTTTACAGGTGAGGAAACGGAGGCAAACAGAGGTTAAGTGTCTTGCCCAGGAGCATGTAGCCAATAATCTGAAGGGGAATTTTAACTCAGATCCTTTTAATTCCAGGTCCAGTGCCCTATTCACTTCACCACCACGCTTCCTAGAAGGATGATAGATTATAATAATTGCTGTCCCCTTATAAAGCAGAGAGGGGGCAGAGGGGTGAAGCAGTTAAAAGAAAGCTTGACAAACTTGGAGTTAAATAAAGTTATTCTGAGGGTACGTAAGGATGAAAGTGAAAGGAGCCCAATAAACAGAAGAAAAATAGAAAAGATGTTCTGTGTCATGAACTGTTTTAACAACCACATACCCACTTGAACTCAATATCTTAGGCCTAGATGAGCTTATGGAGTGGTTAAAAATGTCACTAAAAAGAACAAAGATGGAAAAAGCAGCTAGATGGAGCAGCTAGGTAGCACAGTCTATGGAGCTCTGGGCCCCGAGTCAGAAAGACTCATCTTTGTGAGTTCAGTTGTGGCCTTAGACACTTAGTAGCTGTGTGATCTTGGACAAGTCACGTAACCCTGCTTGCCTGAATTTTCTCATACGTAAAATGAATGGGAGAAAGAAATGGCAAATTACTTTAGTATCTTTGCCAGAAAAAACCCTAAATGGGGTCACAAAGAGACAGACACAACTGAGCAGGATCAGCCATAGAGGAAACCTGTGCTGACATCTTTACAAAATCCTCAAGAGAATCATCATCATATGCACTGAGGACATCTTTGATGAGAACTTTAGCAGGGAACAGGCAGACTTTTCCAAGTGATATTCTGTGGTGAACCACATCTTTACTGGCTCACAGTTGGCTAAAATTACAGGATCCTACTGTGCTTGTTTGTTGATTTTGAAAAGGAATTTGGCTGGGAAGAACAGAATGCTGCCTTAAAGACTTTCTTTTTTAACAGAGTGTCTACTATCCATACAGCAAAATTATTAGAGATTCTTTGAAAGATCTAACTATAGAAATCATCTTTGTTCAGTGACTCTCTGATCGTAAGCCTCAGGCAGAGCATTAAACAGTAAGACGTATAATTACCACCATGATGGAGGAGATTCAGCACAGGGTCCAAGTTGAAAGGGATTCCCTGCGAAGGGTGAGGTCCTTCAGAAGCTCCTCTTTTGAATGCCATTGTGCCAGTTGTATCAATCCATGTGATATTGCTGAGCCTCCCAGAAGAATCCATAACCAATCACGAGTTGAGCTTGGCCACTCACATTAAGAAACATCAAGCTGATGAAGAACATCTTTTTACCAGGTTATGCCATGCAATTGGATAAATAGTCTATAAAGTTTATCTATCAGTATGAATATCTAGAACCTACAGTATGAGTTTAGCTTGACCATCCTCAGCTGAAAGACCAAGCAAATGAAGAAAGTTTATTTGCCAGAATATGATATGCAATTGGATGAACAACCATGCACACACACGTATGTACATAGATACATGTATGTGGAACAGATAGTACAAACTGACATTGGGTTGGACCCACAGGTAAATAAGAGGAGATGTGACAGGATTGCCTTCAGGAAATTGCATAGTTCCTTCAATGACCTCAAGATTCTCTGGAATAGAATAAGCATTTATTAAGTGCCTACTGCATGCCAAGCACTATGCTGAACACTTTAGGGATATTATTTTGAAGAGGTCAGGGAAACATAAATGAGAAGGGGTGGGGTCCGGAGTGCTCGAGACCCCAAAACACCAACACACTGGGTCCTGCTGAATGAATTTGACTCAAGTCTTCTCTCAGCCAAAGAAAAGCAAAGTTTATTAAAGATTCGCCATATTGGGTAGACTCTTAAGGAGCCTCAGTATCTATGACAGGACGCTTATACTGGACAAGGGGGCCAGAATCATCTGACACAGAGTGAGTCTGTGCTAGATTGGCATTCTCTTGGAGGCAAGATGGATCTGATATACAGAAAGGTTGTGGGAGGTATTTAGGGGTGGTCTAGGGGAAGAGTTTGGGGAGGGTCTTCAGGAGGAGTCAGACTCCAGTAAAGAGTGATTAAGGGTTGGAAATTGCTGGAGGCTACCTGGAGACTGACAGGCACAGACGATGGTGGACTAGGCCAGTTCAAGGATGTGATATTTTGGGAGGATCAAGGGTGGGAAGTTGCTGGACAAAGGAGGGCTAAGCTAGTAACAAAGATTTGGGCAGTCATGATGAAAGGCTTATGGCCTCAGGTAAGTGGGAAAATTCAAGCAGAGCTCAAGGGGGTTCCCAGTGTACCTCATCAATCTGATCCCGGAAACAAAGACTCTTATTTTCAAAATGTCAATATATTACTGGTGTTGTTATTTGATTGCTAAATATGGAACCACAACCCCTGAAGAACTGAAAATTAATGAATATTACACAAAGGATATTGGAGAGACAGTTCATGGTGGGAGTGATCAGGCTGCCACGTAAAGAAGGTACTTTGAAGAGCAAGAATAAGAGATATCATTAGGGAAATACATGCTAGGAAGGAAGAGTGGGCTGGTTACCTGACATGGGCAAGGGATGCAGGTAGACAGATGAAATGGTTCCAGGACTTGTCAGACAAAATAGAGGAAAGTCACCAGCATGTTGGGTGGACATCATGTGACAAACTTATGGGATGACATGGAGAAGAGTCATGCAAAACAGGGAGGTGTGTGGATGAACTGTTTTCTTCATTTTTGGAGAAAACATCTAGACTGATTTGATCATTCATCCATTTGATAACTGAATATTGAGAGTTAGAAAGGACCTTAGAATCATCTAGTCTAGCTTATATTTATTTAATTATAATATTATGTTTATTTTATAGATTAGTTTTGTTAATGACTGACAGAGATGAGATTTAATTTCTGTCTTCTAACTCCAAATCAGTTTCTCATGACTCATAGAATAATGATGAAAATTCAAAGGCATAACTAAAGGAGAATAGTAGTGACTATGTTGATCCTTCACAACCAGCTAGGAACTTTGTCATCTTCCTGGATTCTCTATCTGGTAGATGATGGAAAGCCTCTCAAGATTTGTAAACTTTGATAACCACCACTCATTTCTGGTGATTTAAGTGGATGCTGATGATATTTCCAAAAGGAAATAAAAGAGAATCACTAGGGATTATGAAGAAACTAATGATTTTAAGGACACACTTTTTATCATATAATTGTATCGCCCCAAAACGTTCTTACTAAAGTTTATCCTATGGAATGGTAAGTTTGCACTTTGGTCATTTTTGAGAAACATAGCTCAGTGCTGAAGGGCTTGGCAGTTTGGGATGATAAGGGAGGAAACCCTAGATGGTCTCTTATTCTCCCACCTCCCTGCCAATAGAAGATGGTGGTGGGCTTCTTTGTTATTCACCATTGAATTAGATTTTGTGCCAAGACTGAACACCCAACTCCCAGCCAATGGGAGAAGGGACAGCCAGGGGGAGGGAGCTTGACTGCAACACTGTATAAATTCTTGTTTTGTCCTTTGTAACATACCTCCTCTCCTTGATCCCCACCATGGAGAGGATCACCCTCTTCTTGCAGGAGAAGGGGGTGGGAAGAGAATAAAACTTCCTGTTCCTTCCTTAAGATACCTCTGACTTTTGATTTTTTTTGGGTAAGGGATTTTGGGGATCCCTGTATCCCACATAGGGGCAGCCTCAATGCCTCTGGAGTTGCTGGGCTCTTTAATTGATGAAAGGAAGGTCAGGAGGAAGCTGAATAATGATAAGTGAGTAGATGGTTGGCTTTGGAAGATAACCCTTCATGATTTTGTGTCAGCAGACCCAACTGGACTCTATTTCAGGTGCTGAAAGAGCTAGTGCATCTCTTCCAGGCCATGTAGTCTATTAGATGTCAATGTGAAGATGGCTAAGTCTAAGAACCACCCCCACCCAGTCCTGTAAGTGACACAGAAATGATATCAAGAAACCTAGCCACAGAAATAGGAGTCTCTAAAATGAATTAACTCCAAGTTTCTGAGGAAGATACAAGCTGTGCTGAGAAGAATAACAATAGACAGCTGATGAATATGCAGATTATTAACACCAAAGCCATCAACAGCCAGGATGGTGGTGATGGTGATGATGGTGATGATGGTGATGGTGGTGGTGATGATAGTGATGACAATGATGGTGATGATGGTGATGATAATCACGGTGGTGATGATGATGGTGGTGATGATGATGATGGTGGTGATGGTGATGATGATGGTGGTGATGATGATGATGATGGTGATGATGATGGTGGTGATGATGATGATGGTGATGGTGATGATGATGACGGTGGTGATGATGATGATGGTGGTGATGGTGATGATGATGATGGTGATGATGATGGTGGTGATGATGATGATGATGATGATGACGACAACTAGCATTTATATAACATCTGCTGTATTCCAGGCACTGTGTGCAAAGCACTTTATAAATGTTATCTCATTTGATCCTGGAAACAAAGACCAATCTTTTTTCCATGATGATAATCTCTGGGCACTTTTACAAATAAATATTATTTATTTTATCTTTACAGCAACACTGGGGGTAGACACCATTATTATCCCCATTTTCCAGAGGAGAAAATTAAGGCAAAGTTTAAGTGCTTTGTCCAAGATCACAGGGCTGAACTTGAACTTGGATCTTCCTGATTTCAGGCCCAGGGCTGTATCCACTGTACCACCTAGAAACTATGCTGCAACATTTCTAGTGGATAAAATTTGATAGAGATGTTAAAATCCAACATTTGGGGTATTAGAAAAATCAATCGTGGGGCAGCTAGGGGGTGCAGTGAATAGAGCACCCACCCTGGAGTCAGGAGGACCTAAGTTCAAATCTGGCCTCAGACACTTAACACTAGCCGTGTGAACTTGGGCAAGTCACTTAACCCCAAATGCCCTGCCTTCCCCCCTGCAAAAAACAAACAAAAAAAATTAATCAAACAAATCAACATAAGAGAAATGTGGTTAGACAGTAGTTTGTATGAAATGATTTTCTTCTTTGTATATTGAAATGTTTATGCTTGGTGATAAGTTCATAATGAAAAAGAGAAGAAAAAGGTGTGTATCACCTCATAGCTTTGAAGCCCATCCTGAGCCCAAAGCTGCAGCTAATAGCTAACTCAAGCTCAGCCTGCATCCACAGAAGCAGCGCACAGAATGGAAGAGGAGATGTTTGTGCCTCCTACTCTGCCTGCCATGGTCAGACAGCTGAAGTGCTGTGATCAGTGCTGGTGTCTAAGGCTGTCAGGTGATCTGTTCTCAGGATTGGAACAAAAAGAGACCTTGCAACATTTGATAGAGATAAGTTCACAAAAGCATGGGAAGGATACACTGCAAGAATACAGAACTGGCTCTGGTTGGTGTAAACACTGCACTCCCCTCCTCCCCCCAGCACTTGGCTTCTATAGGGAAGCATGTCTGGCCAGCATCTGTGATGGATTTATGGGTATGTTAACTCCTAGGTCTAAGAGGCACTGATCCCTCTTGGCCTGGACTTTTCATGCTCTGTGAGATCAAGAAGCTGCATAAGCAGCTCAAGCCTTAGCCCCTTGGACCAATTAGATCTTGGGGTCCCTTCCTTGCCTCTTAGGTAAACATTAGCCTGAACTATGAGCCAGGGCTTACATCCATATTGCTCCTATCACAGAGGGCAACCAAGATGGTGACTAGACTAGGGAGTGTGTTCTATGAAAATGGGTTGGAAGAACTGGGGATGAAGTCACAGCTGTCTTCAAATACAGGAACTGATGTTATGTATAAGGGGATTTAAACTCATTCTGATTGATTCCCAAGTGCAGAACTGGAAGAAATGAGTGGAATTAGAGAGGCCAATTTTCTTATTTCAGAAAAACTTTCTTCACAATTAGAGCTGCTCAAAAGCAGAATGAGTCACCTCAGGAGACAGTGACTTCTTTATCCCTGGACACTTTCTTTTTAATATTTTATTTTTTTCTTCCATTACACGTAAAAATAATTTTTAACATTTGTTTTTAAACATTTTTGAGTTCCAAATTCTCTCCCTCTCCCTTCCTTCCCCCCACCCGCCACATCGAGAAGCAAGCAATTTGATATAGTTCATACATGTGCGGTCATGCAAAATGTATTTCCATGTTAGTCAAGTGGTGAAAGAACACACACCAAAAATGCCAAGGAAAATAAAGTAGAAAGAACAAGTGTGCCTTGATCTACATCATACTCCATCAGTTCTTTCTCTGGAGGCAAATAGCAATTTTTTTTGGGAGGGGCAATTGGGGTTAAGTGACTTGCCCAAGGTCACATGGCTAGTTTTGTGTTAAGTGTCTGAGGCCAGATTTGAACTCAGGTTCTCCCAACTCCAGGGCTGGTGCTCTATTCACTGCGCCACCTAGCCGCCCCTATGAATAACATTTTTCATAAGCCCTGGACGCTTTAGAGACTAGGCCTAATGATGACTTATCAGTGGTATTAGATTTCTATTAAGTATTCAGTGGATTCAGAGGTAATTTCACCTCTGAAAATGCTCCCAAATCTGAGGTTTTATATCATGGATTTTATATGTACTTTATTTTTTATGTATATTTAAATTTCAACTTTAAAACCAACAAAAAGTAATAAACATACATAACAAAAAAATAACATTTCTCATAGAACCAAAGTAATTGTTGTTGTTGAGTCATTCAGTCACATTAGTCTCTTCATGACCCCATTTGGGGGTTTTCTTGGAAGAAACACTGGAATTATTTGCCATTCCTTCTCCAGCTCCTTTTACACATGAGGAAACTGAGGCAAACAGGGTTAAGTGATTTGTCCAGGATCACATGGCTACTATCTGAGGCCAGATTTGCTCAGGTCTTCCTGACTCCAGGCCTGATGCTCTTTCTACTGTGCCACTTAGCTGCCCCAGAACCCAAGTAATTAACAGACAATAAATAACCAAAAATGTATTTTAATTGGTATCCCTTTCAAGTCTCTTTGAAGTCCTTTTTCTTTGTAATGCCTGTGTGGTACATGAGGTATCCACCCACACCATAACACCATACACTTCTTGTATGGATGAATGGACATCTGAGCTGGCTCCCCTTCTCCTACCTGCTGTCTTAGTTTTATAGCTGTTAAGTTCTTTATAGACTTTGTCAGACTTTTATTTGATATGTTTACTACAAATATTTTCTCTGTCTTTTTAAATTGTCTCCATTTTGCTTTAAGATCTAGTTTAACATTCTATTCAGCTTATCTTTTTGTTGAATTTATCATATTCTGATAATGAGATACTGTGATCTGCTATTTATTTTTAGGTATTATAAAAGTTTTATTTATTAATTGTACTTAAATTATTATGCATATTTATGTATTCTCTTTTTAATAGGCCTTTTTATCTTAATATAATGCCATTATTTAATATCTTTTAATATTTTCTGGCTTGAATTCAATTTTGTCCAGTATCACTAGTGCCACTGTGGCTAAATTGCCAGTAAATTTTAGGCCATCCTCTTATTTTGAATCTATTTAAATATTTCTAGATTAAGAGTATTTTTTTAAAAAATCAATGTAATGTTATGTTCTCATTTTTACTCAAATGTAATGCCCTGATTAGAATCACTTGCCATTGCTGGCTGGTTGAATTCCCACTGGCATGGATGTTACTATTCTCAGGATCCTGGGAGTAACTCTGTGGGTGTCTGTTCTCCTAAACACTGGCTCATAGGCTGCCACTGGTGTGCTCCCACTTAGCAATTAGCCAGTAGACCCAGTTCTTTAGAAAAGGCATTTATACAAATGTTACAATGAGAAGAGTAGTTACAAATAATTTCCCCCAAATCGTTGATAGACTTTCCCACAAAAAATGTCCAGAGACTATTGGGGGAAGGAGGTGGGGTGGGCATGGAAGTGGTCATGGAGTTAAAGTACAACTGTAGTTTTAGTGAGGCAGATGCCTAGGGGACACGTGAGGACAAGGCAACTCAGCTTCGGAATTGCCAGACCTTGAAGTGCTTTTTCTCCAGATGGTCCTCACCAAATTCACTAGGAGTTTCTCTGTTGTTCAGCTGTCTAGCTTTTTTGCTGGGCATTGTGTCTCTGTTAGATTGTTAGGTCAGCCAGACTTTTTCAATGGGCTAGTCTAGGCTGTGTTAAGCCAGTCACTTAGTGGCTATTCTGAATCCTCACCAGGCTCTAGGACTATGTGGGATGGGGCTGAACTGGGCTGCTCTCCCTCTGGACAGTTCCAGGTGCCGTCAGATTGGGCAGGGCAGTCTATTTTGCTGTTGGGCAGCTACTACCAGGTTGGTCCAGGCAAAGTGCCTGGCTGCTGAGCTCTTCTTAGCATATGATAACTGCTAGATGGGTTTTTTTGCTAGTCTTCAGGGCTAACTTAGACCTTTCCCCATGGTAAACCACTGACTGCATGGAGGAGGGGTGCTACAAAGCCCTTTCAGCTAGATCAGCTACACTTAGCTTAGAATCAGCAGGAACATCACCTTTGACTCCTTCAGAGACTCAGCTTTGAGCCTGTTTTCCACCTTCTGGAAGGAGACAGGAGAAGAATTGCCGCTCTGGAAAAATGCTCTCTCTCAAAAGCCCCTTGCTACATCATGTTCCCTTAGGATAATTAGTTTCAGTTCAGTAATTTTCACTTCATGTATTTCTTTGGAAACCTTATATAGATGAATGGTTAGGGACAAAGGAGAGAATGAAGTCTGTGCTCCAGAAGTTCATTGCCTTTCTGGTCTCCTTCTTATGGAATTAAGGTATTCAAGCCTCCTACCCTTTCTAGACTGGGAAATAAGCTGTAAACCTAAAGATGTCTTTCTATTTTCATTGAAATATCATGACTTTTCCCTTTTATTCTGTTCATACTTAACATTATTAGGTTTGAAATAGAATCCTAAGGAGATGGTAGAATTTTTAATTTCTTATTTCTCATTTTTAAAAACTTAGATACTATATCAAAAATCAAATTTCTTCAAGCGAGTTCATCCCTGATCATTGACACATTACATCCTACATTTAGACTTAGAAAAAACAGGGTTTCCATGAAACTTTAGAAAATTTCAAGGACAACAGAATTTCTGAACCAAAGTCGTGATAATTTAGATGTTTGCAGTTGCATTGGTGAAAAACTTAAGCTTGGACAGGGTCAAGTTTTACTAGCACCTTTTCCTGAAAGAACATCTGGATTCAATACTGCAGTACTATCCACAGGTACTCTTGTTAGGACATTATTATTATATAAAAGGACAGGGTGGCTTCAGTGAAGAGAGCGGATGTGGAGTCGGAGTGACCTGCCCCTTGTGACCTGAGTAACCTTGCACAAATCACTGAACTTCTCTGGGCTTCAGTTCCCTCATCTGTAAAACAGAGGACATGGACTAGCTGGTCTCTGAGGTCTGTTTCACCTCTAAATGCTATGATCACGGACTTTTCCTTGTGATCATCCCCTGCTGTGTTGCACATTCGTCCACCAATTTAGTTACACAATTTTATCAGGAAAATTTTACAGAGAAATTTGAGGTATGGACTATGTACAAGTTAGGCAAGTCATGGGCATAAGTTATAGTTTTTACAGTTCCTTTGTTTCTAGTCCTTATATCTGTTCCCATGCTAGAGCTATATCTTGTAAAAACCTCATACTTATAGGGTCTAAGTTTCAGAGATGTATTGGTCATTGTTGAAAAATGACGTCTCTGGGAGAAAAAAGGAGACACGCACACGGCTGGCTGGCTTTTAACCTTAATCTTCAGCATTACCATTTTCTCAATCACTTTCTGAAGTATAGAACCAAGAAATAAAACAAGAAATCAGATCCAGATTTGTGTGCTGCCCATCTCATCAGTGTAAATGCTCACACCAAAAATTTAACAGTCGTGCAAGCCAGCCCCAACATGGCCCTAGAAGTGATCTGATCCAAGCTTTCAGCCACCTTGTTGGCGACTGGACCCCCCTGTCCACTCTTCAGTTCTAGATTAAAATGGAGTCGGGTGTTGTGGTGTATGCTTGTAATCCCTGCTACTGTGGAGGATGAGTTTGGTGGATCTCCTGAGGGCAGAGATTCTGGTACAAAAGGACCAAAGCCAATGGGATATCCACACTATTGTTGGCATTTAATACAGTAAGCTTCTGGGAGCTGGAGTGAAGGACAAGCATTACTAAGTGCCTTGTACTTTAGTCAGTTAGTCACTTATGACTCTTTCGTGATCCCTTTTGGGATTTTCTTGGCAAAGATGCTGGGGAGGTTTGCCATTTCCTTGTCCATCTCATTTTCCAGATGTGAAAACTGAGGCAAACAAGGTTAAGTGACTTTCCCAGGGTCACACAGCTAGTAAGTATCTGAGGCAGGATTTGAACTCAGGTCTTCCTGACTCCAGGCCCAGCACCCTATTCATTGTGCCCCCTTGGTGTACCAGGTAAAAATGAGATATTCGTGAAATCTTTTGTCTTCTGACCTAACTGGGTAGATGATATTGCCTACTACATTTACATATCCTAAAGATTTTTCTTTACTTTTCTCCCTTGCTGGTTCCCAATCTTTCTGCTCCTAATAAGTTCATGTTCCCTAAGGATTGGCTCTGAGCTCTTCTCTTCTCCTCTCCCTCTCCTCTCCCTCTCTTTCCCCCTCCCCCTCCCCCTCCCCTCTCCTTTCTCCTCTCTCCTCTCCCCTCTCTTTCTCCCCTCTCTCCCTTTCCATCTCCCTATCCCTCTCCTCTCTGTCTCAAAAATTCCATCTATTCCCTAATAATCATCCCATGGCAGATGACTCAGTTCTATTTCTCCACTCTCAATCTATCTTTCAAGATTCAGCCTGGTCTTTCCAGGTGCTTGACATATTGAGAGAGCTTTTGAGATGATGCCTTGAATTATTAATCAGTGCCATCCCTACTTTAGTTGTTGGCTCCACAATGTCTGTAAGATAATAGGCAAGGACTAATGGGGGTCATGCATCCATTCTCCTAAAGGAAAACTAAGCTCTTAGAAGTGCCAACTTCAGTAATTTTGTGTTAAGAATTTAGTTCTTAAAGTGGATTAACCATCTCCTGAAAGACAGATGATGGAGACAAGAAGTAGAGATACATAAATCTGGACATGGCTACTGTGCATATTCCTTTTACTTGACTTATTCCTTATAAGACTTTTTTCATCTTTCTGTCTTAATATTTAATGGTGGGAAGAAGACTTGAAGGGGGATAGCAATAATTATGCCAAAAAGAAAAAGATGGCTAATGAAACAATTTTTTAAATGCACAGAAAATTGAAGAGTGTTCAGAAGGAAGCACAGAGAGTAACATGAAAAATTTATTATACACTTTTAAAAATGAATTAAATGGAAATTCAAGGTTTTCATTTAGATGCTTTTGTGTGTACTGAAACGTGTATGGATTTGTTTTGGTGTTCAAGTTTTGGTGTTTAGAACAAAAGTTCAGAACAAAAACAAGTTCTAGTTTTGTTGCTAAAGTTCAAGTCAAGTTCAGAACAAAAACATTTTGGTGTTTAAGTTCAGACCAGAAATATTTTTACTAAAAAATAAATCAAACCAAATAAAACAATAAAAAGAACCAAAATAAAAAACCCTTAGGTCTTCAAGAACCATTTGCCAGTAGAGAAGTGGTCAAAGCATATGAACAAGCAATTCCAAAAAGAAAAATTACAATCTATTAAAAAGCAAAAGAAGGAATGCTCCAAATCACCAGTAATAGAAGTGAAAATTAAAACAGCTCTGGAGTTTCATCTCATACCCAACAGATGTGCAAGGATGGAAATACTCAGCATTGGAGGGGTTGTAGAAAGATGGTCATACTAATGCATTGTTGGTGGAGCTGTGAATTGGTATAACTATTCTGGGAAAGCAATTTGGAATTATGCAATAAATTATAAAATGTCAATGCTCTTTGGCCCAAAGATTTCAATGCTAGGCACATATGTGAAAGAGGTTGCTGACAAAAAGAAAGCTGTCATGTAGACCAAAACATTTATTGTAGCCCCCTCCCCTTTATTGGAGCAAAATACTAGAAATAAGGTGGATGTTCATTATTTGGGGAATGGATAAACAAATTTTGATACATGAATATAATGGAATATTATGGCAAGAAATGGCAAATATGATGGTTACAGAGAAGCATGGAATGCTTGGATGATTAAATGGACCAATGCAGCATGAATTTGTCAGAACCAAGAGAACATATACAATGACAGTTACTGTGTAAATGAAAAGGATGAAACCACAAAAAAATTGAAATTGAATGTTGTAAAGAACAAAGTTGGCCTCAAAGAAGAGATATAAGAAAATTCCTCTCCCCTCTCCTCTGCAGAGGGATGGACTATCGCTTATGAGGTTAGATTTTTTTTTCAGTGTGTTGATTGTTTTAGCTGATTTTTTTCTATTCCCCTTTTGTAAGAAAACGGTGGTAAGGCATGGATCTGGGAGCAGAGAGAAAGGGACATTTAGGCGATGTACAGTTACGAGTTATCAATAAAAATCTATTTAAAACATTAAAAAGTTAAGTCTTTTTCTTGAAAGTGTCTAACCTTTGTTTTGAATGAACTTAGGAATTTCTCCACCCTTGCTTGGCTGCCCGGGCTAGAGAGTTTGAAAGGTGAGAAATGCCCAGGTTCTAGGCAATGCGGGATCACTAGAAGAATGTGAGACTTGTAATCAGAAGAAACAGCTCAGATTCTGCTTCTGATATGAACCAGAGAATGAGCTAGGTGGTGCAGTGGATGACTGTGCAGTGGCTGAGCCTGGAGTCAGGAACACCTGAGTTCAAATCTGGCCTGAGACATACTAGCTATGGGACCCTGGGCAAGTCACTTAATCTCTATTTGAAACTGCAAAGTATGAATCATAGTAACACCTATGCCCGGGTTGTTATGAGGAATGAATTGGATATTTGTAAGGCACACGTCCTAGGCACTTAATGAGTACTTATTTCTTTCCTCCCTTCATTCTTTACTTCCTTCCTCCCTTTATTCCTTTATGACCCGGGGCAATCTATTTAACCTCTCAGCCTGTTTTTCCATCTATAATATGGGAAGAATAATGTCTGTAGTACCTATCTTCTAAGATTGTTGTGAGAATCAAATGACATTTTATATTTTTATATATCAAATGACATTTTTATATTTATATATATGTATATATGAGCTTTGAAAATGATAAGTCTTTTATGAATGTCATTATTATTCTGCTTCATTAAGATGAAGATCCCACTATCAAATCAAATTGTCCCCTTGTCTTACAGTGTTCTCTTCACAAGCAACAGTAATAATAGTAGTGCATTTACACAGCATTTTAAGGTTTATGAAATGCTCTTCTCACAACCAAAGAAGCCCATAGATACTCCTGTTTGACTGACTCCCAGTTCAAAAATGTTAAATGACTTGTCCAAGGTCACAAGGGACCAGGGGAAGGTGGCTTTCCTTATTAAAGTTACTGCATCAGGAATCTTTGTATGCTGCACCCCAGTAACAGATATTGCTCAGGTGAACCTATCTACGTGGGGTGCCCTGGATCCTGAGGCCATGGGTTTCCAGTAGGAAGCATAAAGTGGTAACTGCAGAGCTTTGCTCCCACAAAACTCACTCGGGGGTTCAGCACAGATGATGGACAAGTCGCTCTCTTGTTTGTGGGACCTGGTGTCTCCTCATCGGCCGAGTGTGTCCACTGCAGAGCCGGGCTTGTCTGCTGTACCTGTATAGCAAATTCTTCTATGGACTCTGGTGTCTGGATCCCTGGTGGTTCTGATCTTTTGAAGTTCCCTAGGTCATTCTCTTGCTGTTAGGCATTCGTCCTAGAATCAGGAAAGAATCACCAGCAGAGACAGAAACAGAAACAGAAACTTTATGAGTCTGAGGCTACTTTATGGGTCTGGGCCCCTGAGGTTTACAGTATTTCTTCCTCCTCAAGGAGACCAGGAGAAAGGTGTTTCTCTGTAGAAGCCTTTGTATGAACACTTAGCTCTAGCTCAACAGCCATTTTTTATTTTGTTTTATTTTATTTTATTTCATTTCACTTCTGAATCCATCCCTTTTATCATCTTACAACACAATACTATTCTATAACATTTACATAATTATTCACTTCATTTCATTTCACTTCACTTCACTTCACTTCACTTCACTTCATTTCATTTCATTTCATTTCATTTTATTTTATATATTTTTTAACCCCAAAGAAAGCTGATAAGAAAAGTCACTTTTTCTCTGCAAACTCTGAAGCAGAGGGCAGGTTCCTTCATCACACATACCTATGTGGGCTGGCAACAGGGAGAACACACTGTTCATGCCTAAAGAACTGGGCCTCTGTTGGATAATCTTAATAGGTACAGTTTTAAAAATTGAAAATCTGCCTTTTTCCCTCCCCTGTCTCCTTCCCCTCCAATTGAGAAAGCAAAAACCAAAACCAAAAACAAACAAAAAGAAAACATATCAAACCTTCCTATCACAAACATGTATAGTCAAACAAAACAAATCCCAGAATTAGAGACAAAAAAGAAAATAAAAAGGTTTAGTTTGCCCTCTGAGATTGTCACCTCTGCATGTGGAGATGGCTAGCATGCTTTACCATGAGTCTTCTGGAACCATGGTTGGTCATGGTTATTCAGAGTTCTTTCAGAGTTGTTTATAATGGCTCTGGAGGAGAAAGTGAGGCTGGTGACTTTGCACAGCTCTCCCCCACTAGGTTCCAATTCACTTGCTCATCTCCCCGATGTCACGGTCCTCTTTGAGAGCAAAAGACAAACCACACAATCTTTATTATAATATTATTGACATTGTATAAAATCTCCCGATTCTTCTCATTTCATTCTGCATGAGTTTATAGAAATCTTCCCAGGTTTCTCTGAATCCATCCCTTTTATCATCTTACAACACAATACTATTCTATAACATTTACATAATTATTATTCCATAATATTTACATAAAACCAGGATGCCTACGACTCAAGCCCTAAGGGGTTTGGGACTTGGAACTGGGACTGTGCTCCATGGGAAGCAAGCTAAACTATGAGCCTAAAGCTCTTCCTCTTCCCTAGAGGCTAAGGTGGTTCAAGGGAGGAAGAGGGTTAAGCCTCTCTTGTGTTGGGGGGTAAATCTAAGTGTCAATATACCTTTGAAGTAAATATTACTTTGTGAAAGCTAATATAAGGGTTGGCTAGGTGGCCCAGCGAATAGAGCAACCACCCTGGAGTCAGGAGGACCTGAGTTCAAATATGACCTCAGACACTTAACACTTACTAGCCACCTGATCTTGGGCAAATCACTTACTCCTAATTGCCCTGCTTTTCCTCCTCCAAAAAGCAAAAAAAAAAAAAAAGAAAGAAAAAAGAAAAAGAAAAAGAAAAAGAAAAAGAAAAAGAAAAAAAGAAAAAAGAAAAAGAAAGCGAATCTGCCTATTAAATAGCTAAATTGAAAGGAGTTGCAGGTGCCCCACTGTTACAATTGAGGGAACGTCATTGATGGGTAGGGTGGCAAGGTGGCCCAGTGGACAGACAGTGGGACCTGGAGTCAGGAAGACTCATTTTCCTGAGTTCAAATCTGGCCCTGGAAATTTACTGTGTGATCCCGGGCAAGTCACTTAATCCTGTTTGCCTCAGTTTCCTCATCTGTAAAATGAGCTGGAGAAGGAGATGGCAAACCCCTCCAGTATCCTCAGCAAGAAAACCTCCAAGGAGTCAGGCACAACTGAACGCCGTCAGTGGGGGTTAGAGCCGTGGACAGAGAGCTATACCCCTTCCAAGCCCCTTTCAGGTACCAGTTCTCTGTTTTGACTGTCCTTGGATTAGCTATGAAAAAACATTTTTATCATGGAAAGAATAGTTTTCTACCTTTTAAAAAAAAAAAAGCAGATTCTATAATGCTGGAATAACTTGTTGTTTAAATGTTTGCTAGATCTCGCTTGATTACACGTGTGTTTTTATAAGGCTTCCTTGACGCTCTTTTCCTTTTTTCATCATTATCACTGCTCACCCTCTTTCTATCTCTACAACCAGAAACCCTCCCTTGTTCGCAGTTGGTCTTTCCAATCTCTTCTGCTTCTGCTTCCTAACGCATCTCTACGTTCCAGCATGACTGTTCCCTGAGCGTGCCTCATGCTTTTACATTTCTGTGTCTTTTCTACTCCTTCTTCTGCCTGAACTAGAGTTTCCCCACACCACCATTTATTTGTAAATCATACAGAAAGTATTAAGGATTTACTATCGCTTGGACTTTGCTATGCACTAAGGACAAAAAATGAAGGTTAAAAACAGCTTCTACCTTCAGAGAGTTCACATCTTAATGGAGGAGACAACACGTAAACAACTTTTTGGTGGTGTTCAGTTGTGATGCCTTTTGAGATTTTCTTGGCAAGGATACTGGAGTGGTTTGTTACCTCCTCCTGTGGATTAAGGCAAATAGAAATTAAGTGGTTTGCCCGCACAGGTAGTGAGTGTATGAGGCCGGATTTTAAATCAGGTCTTCCTGTCTCCAGGCCCAGCATTCTATCTACTGAGCCACCTAGCTACCTTATGAAATATTACTCTGATGCAAAAAATTATGAATGTGATCAATACAGAGAAGCATGGAAACATAAATGAACTGATGCAGAGGGAAGTAATCAGAGCCAAGAAAACCACACACACAGTGCCCACAACAATGTAACAGAACAATCACATACACAAAATTAAAAGTCAGTGTTGCGCAATTATAGAGAAAAAGCATGGCTTAAAAGAAGAGATATTAGAAAACTCCAGCACTTCCTAAGAGTGGAAGGTCTAGAAGTATCACACATTGCACCTATTTTCAGAATTTTTTCAATGTATTTGTCAGTTGTGCTGACTCTTCCTCTTTTTCTTTTGTGTCTTTAAAATACTATTTGTTCTATTGGATGGCTCTCTGGGAGAGGCACGGGCAGGGATACCGGGGAAAACTCTGGTGATGTGAAAAGCAAAAGATATTAAATAACAATTCTTTTTTTAAAAAAGAAGACTGTGGCGGTAGTCCAGGCAAGGAATGATGAGGATCTGAATTAGGATGGCGGCTGTGAATGGACAGAAGAGAAGCTAGACAAGAGACTTTTGTAACTGTAGAAATGACATGATTTTGCAATGGATTATGTTTGTAGTATGTATAAAGAGAGAATGGTAGATAGATAAATGGATGGCTAGATAAATAATGAGGGGAGGTAAGACAGACGGACAGACAGAGACAGAGAGAAAGAGAGAGAGAGAAAAAGAGAGGGAGAGAGAGAAAGAGAGAGAGAGGGAGGGAGAGAGAGAGACAGAGAGAGAGAGAAAGAGAGGGAGAGAGAAAGAGAGAGAAAGAGAGGGAGAGAGAGAGAGAGAGAGAGAGAGAGGGAGAGATAGAGAGAGAGAGAGAGAAATCATTTATTAAGGGCTTACTAAGTGATTTATTTGGTTAAGTTCTGGGGAATGCAAGCAAACAAAGCATCAGTTGCCAACAAAGAGCTTACATTCTAAGGGGAAAAACAACATATATAGAGAAAGTGGGGGAAGAGGAGGAGGATTGCTTTGTTCATGGCGTGGTTTGGAGCTGATAGCCACGAAGTGAGGGGAAGCTTGGTTCTGGACAAGATAAAATGAGAGCTCACCTATTACAGCCCTGAGGAATTGGGGAAAAGGGTGCTCCAAGTTTCTGCTTAGGAGAAGGCTGTGATGATGGCTGAAGTGGAAGAGGCATGGTTTGGAGGTAGTGGCCAAGACGTTGTAGTGCCCCCAAAACAGTAACTAGGAAATCTGGAAGAAATGAGAGTATTCATGGAAAAATAATGAGTTTTCTTTTGACAGGTTGAGTTTGAAATGCTACAGGCAGAGATGTCTAAAAGGCAGTTGGTAATTCAGGACTTTCTGCCTCCCTCCTTCCAGCTCAAGTGATCTTTAATTTATTTTAAATTTTGAACTAAAAAAGAGAACAATACAAAGAGCATTTCCATGTATAGACTCTAGGCACTGAGAATTGGACATGAATTGTTCATCTCAATTACAGTCTCTTTACATGACTAAGTAATGATAAATTCAGTATTTTGCTTTTCAAAGTTGTCATGCTTGTCTTTACTGCCCTCTGAACTTTCTTCTGTGCATTAAAAAACAACACTTCAATGACCCTCTTTTCTTTCTTTCTTTTTTTTTAAACAGTATTACTGGTAGTCCCTTCTTCCCTCTAAATCTTCTCCCCCAAGTTGAAAAAGAAAAAAGAAAACACTCGCAACAAATAGGTTTAAACAAATCCCCACGTTGGCCACGTCCATAAAGGGTGGGTCTCATTTTACACCTTGAGACGTCACATCTTTGTCAGAAGGTCAGTGGCAATTAGTTATTTTATGGATCAAAATTCTTCAGTGTCTCAGAGTTGTCTTTCTTTGCAATATTGTTATTGTATAAATCTCTTAGTTCTGCTCACTTCACTCCATATCAGTTCATAAAAGTGATCTTCCTATATCTGAACCTCCACAGCACCTCTCATATGGTACCCATGACATTCTGCCTTATACTGTAGTTCTCTGGGGGTGTCCAGGTGGCACAGTAGATAGAGCACTGGGCCTGCAGTCAGGAAGACTCCTCTTCCTGAGTTCAAATCTGGCCTCAGACACTTCCTAGCTGTGTGACCCTGGACAAGTCACTTCATCCTTTTTGCCTCAGTTTCCTCATCTGTAAAATAAGATGGAGAAGGAAATGCAAAACACTCCAGCACCTATGCCAAGAAAACCCCAAATGGGGTCATGAATAGTCAGGCACAACTGAGCATTTTCCTTCTAGATTTTAAGATTCGTGAGATCAGACACAGCCTTCTATTCTCAAACTTTTTGATTTTCTCAACCATGCACTCTTTTATCATCATCAAGTGAGTCTGATTTAATTGACAATCATAGTATAAGCACTATTTTTAGGCAAGGCTACTCACTGTGGTTTTCTACCTCAGTACCCTTTTGAATTATACCACTACAATATTATCTGGTATTTGACAAAGACCTGAGAATGCTAACATTGAATCTACAAACAGATTTGCCAAACAAATGTAATGAATTGTGAATATAATTGGCTGATGGTGTGGTTGGTATAAGATGATTTTTTTTTGCCTTTATGATAAAGTATTCATGAATGGATTGCAATCTGCACAGGTGGCAGATTTACCCATGCTCACAAGCATGGGTACACATTAAGCTATGAAATATGAAAAAGGCTTACTGGATATTAATGATGGTTTAGTTTTTTGAGGTGTGGTAGTATTTATCAATTCCTGATTGACCCAGTTGTTACTTCCCCCTTTCCCTTCTTCTCCCCCCCCCATTACTCAGCAGGTAGTCCTGCTGCTTCCCACCTAACTGACCCACTGTATGTGCCCAAACTCCAGAACTCCCTACAGTAGGAAAAAGCTCCATTATACATAATCACAGGGTTGGTTAAAAACAAAAATAAAATTTTCTTACAGCTCACTTAGTCAGTCCCTTCTTGTTTATAGACCTTTATAGTCACTCAGAAATAGCCTGCAGTCTTGAGTTTAAAATGTAACTGGACCTGGTAAGAGCATTAACCAGCTAAATTGGTTTGTCCAAATATCATAAATCATCATCATCATCATCCGTGTGTCATCAGTTCAGTGAATGGTCTGCTGTTTATTGCAAACATTTCTATAAATAGCCTGGAGGTGAGAGAGAGAAGGGAAGGAGGGAGGGAGAGAGAGGGAGAAGAACAATTTTTATTCAGTCATGTCTGATTCTTCGTGACTCTGTTGGGGATTTTCTTGGCAAATATACTGCAGCGACTTGCCATTTTCTTTTCCAGCTCTTTTAAAAAAATGAGGAAATTGAGGCAAACAGGGTTAAGTGACTTGTCCAGGGTCACACAGCTAGTGTCTGAGGATGGGATATTTTCCTGACTCTAGGTCTGGCACCCTATCCATTGTGCCATCCAACTGCAGATGGAGAGACAGAAACAGAGACAAAGAGAAAGAGAGAGAAAGACATAGAGAGACAGCCAGTGCCAGAGAGGAGAGACAAGGAAGCCAACTAGGCTCTTGCAGTAGTCCAGACATGTGGTGATGAGGGTCTCTACTAAAGTGGGAGCCTTGTGAGTGAAGAGGAAGGGACATGTGCGTGTTTTCATGTGAAGGATGAAGAGATTTGGCATTGCATATATACCATGAAACTAGTACGGACCCATGGACAACGTGGGGTCATGAGGCTGACAGTCAAGACGGTAATATCCTTCACAATACTGGGGAAGTCCAGAAGGGGGAAGGGAATGAGCACTGTCTTGGACATGGCCGATTGGAGATGAGTGCAGAGTATCCATTCTGAGTTTTATAGAAAGCAGTTAGTGATTTGAGATTGGAGCTCAGGAGAGAACTTAGGGCTGGAAATATGGATCTAGGAGTCATCTATATCAAGATTAATCCGTGGGAGCTGATCATCTTTCCAGGAGAGTACAGAACAGTGATTCTTAACCTGGGGTTCATAAACTTGTCTTTGTAAGATGTTTGAATAATTATTTCAATATAATTGGTTACCTTTGTATTCCTATATACTCTATTTTATGCATTTAAAAACATTAGTCGGAGAAACATTTAAGCATTTAAAAACATTCATAGGCTTCACCAGATTGACAAAGGAGCCCATGGCACAAAAAAAGTTAATTACCCCTGGTATGGAGGGAAATTGTGAAGGGTCTGGTACACAATCTTGGGGGATGTTCATGTTTAATAGGTATATAGAAGGTTAACAGAAACCACAAAGTCCTAGGAGACTTACAGCTTGTGGTTTTATTGAAATGATAATTTAAGAAATGATTTATTGTGATTTCTCGTTGACATTAAATTGGTGGGTCAGGGGAGTTGAATTCTAGTTACAGCTTATAGCTAATTGGCCTTTTGACAAATATGAGACTAGAGATGACTGAGTATCTATAATCTCTGGAAGAACAGGTCTTCAGAGAATCTGGGCACTACTAGTAGGACATCAAGACAGCAACCATGGTGGTCTGCTGACCATAATTCCCCATCTGAGTGAACATCCACCCCAGATTTTACCATCTCCCATTTGATTTTTAGCACACTGACCTGGATCTATACCCAGTTGATCAGGGGTTCTTAACTTGTGGTCCATACACACCCCCCACCCCACCCCCCACCAGAGGCCTATGGATAGATTTCAGAAGATCCATGAACTTAGATGGGAAAAGATTGCATCTTTATTTCCATTTAATTTTGGGGCTTTGGGGGGGGGTTAATACATTTTATTTTATGCCTTTAGAAACATTATTCTGAGAAGGGGTCCCTAGGCTTCACAGGACTGCCAGAGGGGTACAGAACAAAGAAAAAGTTAGTAATTCTGGCACTGGATCCATGTCCCATCTGGTGCTGGTGGAGAGGCAGGAAAGATTCCTTTGAAAGGAAGTCCTTGAGTCCTTAAGATTTAAGATGTAAGGGTTACCCTCTAATGCTTGATGGAAAGATTTGGGCTAATGAAAGGACCTAAGAATGAACCATCCACCTTCAACTCCTTAAAAGGGAAGGGCCTTTACTGATGCTAGCCTAGGACTTTTGGGCCTGAAGAGGATCCTTGGGTGGACTTGGCCTTTGCTATATGTAGGAATCATGGGAATTAATGCTTTGGTGACAGGAGTTCTTCAGCTGAAGGAACTTCAGAAGAAACTGTTACACCAGTCCAGGCAAAAAGATTCCCACACATCCATAGACTTAATGAGTGAGGCAACATCGATCTGCTTTCATTTACGTCTTGGTGGTGCTTTCTATAGGAGATCAAGATACTAGTTAATTAAGTCGTGGTACATGAATGTAATGTAATACTATTGTTCCATAAGAGATGATGAGCAGGAGGATTTCAGACAAACCTGGACAAACGTACATGAACTGATGCTGAGTAAAGTGAGCAGAACCAGGAGAACATTGTACACAGTAACAGCAACATTGTAACAATGATCAGCTGTGAATGACTTACATGAACTGATGCTGAGTGAAGTGAGCAGAACCAGGAGAACATTGTACACAGTA
>CM053594.1:356848400-356887433 GCA_028646575.1 Pseudocheirus occidentalis | reverse complement strand
GGGGGCGGTAGGGTTGGAAGCAAAAAACTGGATCTAGTCCTTATCCATGGGTGGTTTGCAGTGTTTTTAGAGAGAAAAGACAAAAACACGAATCACTTAAATTACAATACAGGTCGACAACCTTTGAATAACGACGTATCGACTGTGGTGTGTTGTATATACATGTTGACGTGAGGTACAGGGAGAATGAGAATATGGGAATGTCACATAAGTTCTCTGTCATTGTGGCACCTCGGTTTTAGTGACGCTGGGAGTGCCGCTGATAATGAGGGTGGGAGTTTAGAATGTATCAGACTGGCTGTTTATGAAATTTGTCTCACTACACACAGAGTTTGCAATGAAGTAATCATTCGCTTCAGAGATAATACATATTGCTGTGTTTTTAAAGTTTGCCTGTGTTGTTAGTTTCTTCACAGAATTTCATATGAGGGAAAATTCATCTAGTCAGGTTTCTGTCATTTCAGTGATGTCACTCAATAAGCCATTAGTGATGGTATCATATTTTAAGAGGTGGTAACTCTCTTATACTCCTTCTTCAGACATACTGAACGGCACAGTCTTCTATATGCCAGACTGTCCTCGGTGGTGAGATACAAAACCAAACGTGGGGGCAGGAGGCAGGGATCCAAAACTAGGAAAATAAAATATAACAAGTACATAAGAGGTACCAATAACAGACCACATAAAACCCGAGGGAAGAAATATTACTAGTAATTGAGAGATCCTGGGAGAGGTTCAGCTGGTCGATGGATGTTTAAGGCATAAGCAACTCAGGGATGGGGCACCTGCAGCCTCAAAGTCACATGCAGCCCCCTAGGTCCTCAAGTGCAGCCCTTTGACTAAATTCAGACTTCACAGAACAAATCCCTTCAATAAAAGGATTTGTTCAATAGAACTTGGACTCAGTCCAAAGGCTGCACCCAAGAACCTAGAAGGCCACGTGTGGCCTCAAGGCAGCAGATTCCCCATCCGTGTCATAGAGGCAAGAAGGTACACGGGGCATGTTAAGGAACAGTGAGTAGTGGAGGACGGATATGGGGTTAGGGTGGTACCAGCTCAAAACCATGCTTGGAGACTTTGGGCCTGATTTGGTAGGCAATAGGAAACCACCAAAGGATTATTGGAAACCATTGCTTTCTCTCTTCAGTTTGCAGTTTCCTACAACTACCGAGATCTAAGAATTCTGTATCCTGCTTTTCCTCAGTAACTATACAGATTCAGAAAAGCAGCTCTTTCTACTGAGCCTTGTGCTGTGATTTACTAGCCACGTGACTTTTGTCCAAGTCATTTAACCTTTCAGAGTCTAATTTTCCTCATCCATAAATAGGAATAATACACATATTACCTGCCTCAAAGAGTTATGAGTAACTGTATAAAAAGTGCTTTGTAAACCCCTACTGTCTATATAAACCTGAGTTGTTTTTATTAGCTTTGGGCTCAAAAGTCCACATTTTGCTATTAACAGCATATGTTAACAGTGATTTGTGTGTATATGTTTAGGGTAAATGGGAGGTGCCATTGCCAAAAGTTCGTGCCCAGGGAGAAACAGAAGTGTTGAAGGTTATTCGTACAGGAAAGAGAAAGAAGAAGGCTTGGAAGAGAATGGTTACTAAAGTCTGCTTTGTTGGGGATGGCTTTACTCGAAAACCACCTAAATATGAAAGATTTATTAGACCAATGGTAAGTCATTTGCAAGAATTGTCTGGTTCAGAGATTGATGCTAGTCTTCCAGATCTGCATGAAGTTTTTAAAATGTAATGCAACACAGAGGGAAAAAAGATTAAGAAAAGATAATTTTTTTTCCACAGGATTTTTTTTTAACTTTTTTGTCCTTAGAAGGGGACAAATTAGAATTAATAAAAGCCATAGTTCTATAATTCGAATCATTTACTCATTGAACATTTCCAGGAATCTATTTCTAATTTACCACATTAGAATTATTATTTTCTACATATTGGCTTCTCTTCTGCGAATTACTCTCCTGAAATTGGTCACTATAAAAATTGTGTATTACTCTTTCAGAAGAGGCTTTTTAGGTAATATCAGAGATAAGACTTTTGTAAGCTTAATTCTTGATATAAAGGATTTATGTTTCCATTTTTTTTAAAAGTACTGAGGAGGTTGATGATTTTTTATTAATCACGTTATTGTGATGTACATTTTTTTAGCCTAATTTTCCCCATCATAAATAATAAATAATACTTAGGCAGTTTGGTAAGACTGATTCTCCACAGGGCTGTTAGATAATTACTTTTCTAGACAACTGCAGAGGTAACAAAATAGTTCCACACTACGGTGTTGTGTGTCTCCCAGGCTACTACCCCTTCAGATGTTTGTAGGGCAGAGGGCAAGAGCGATTCCTCTCTCTTAAATGTTCAGTACAGAACATTTGGCTGATACCTGTTAATATTTAGAAGAGAGAAAAGTACATTGTAACTGCAGATACTGATGGTATTAGAGATTCTGTTATCTTCTTAAACTAACTCATAGATTTCCACTTGATGACATGTGTTTAGCAGTTTAGTATGTCTGAGGTGAAAGATAAACTTTTCAATTGGGGCGGTTTGGGGAGCAGAACATGCTCTTTATTTAAGTTTTTATACCTCCTTTACCTTTGAGTACACAAATGTTGAAAAAATGGTTTCGGTAGTTGGACATTAGCTGTTCACATTTTTGTTTTTAATAGGGTTTGCGTTTTAAGAAGGCTCACGTAACTCATCCTGAACTTAAAGCCACTTTTTGCCTACCCATACTTGGTGTGAAGAAAAATCCCTCCTCCCCATTATATACAACTCTGGGTGTTATTACCAAAGGGACTGTCATTGAAGTGAACGTGAGTGAGCTGGGCCTTGTGACACAAGGAGGCAAAGTTATCTGGGGTAAGTAGCATTCACTGTGCTGATAACTGCCAGTGATCTGTGGTTTGAAAATAAGCACGGAAGATCTGATGTTTAAACGAAGCAGCTAGTATGTAATACTTTTAATGCTCACTGGAATGAAGTTTTATTAAATTTATATCGTATCCATGAGGAAGACCAATTTCTACAAAAATTATATTTATATTCTGTATTCACAGCTCAACAATAAAGATTTTTTGATAGAAGGTACTATTCGAAAGGAATGATTTTTTTTTTAATTAGTGTTACAGCCACATCAGATTTTATTTACCAAAGCTAAATTGTCCAGAATTTGTCAATGATAAGATGTTTTACCTTAATTCAAAAAAGTTTGTGATAAAATGCTTTTTGAACAAGTACTTTTAGCATGAACCATCTTATTCACATAGACTTTCTACCAAGTCAGCGTGGAAAATTGAAATACTGAAACATACCTGAATCATGATTCCTTTTTCTTGTTTATTAAGACCTAGGAAGGTCTTTGTTTCCTCCTCACTCAGTGCCCAGAACATTTCTAAATTAGTCCAAGAAGCACATTCTCTCTACGCTTCCTGAAGCTATTGTAACAAAATTTTATGCTCAAATGTTTGATAACTAAAAAGGCATCATGGTGAGGTAGAAAGTACTGAAACCGGCATTGGAAGTTCTGGATTTGAATCTTGATTCAATAGAAAAATCAACTTCTTTGAGCTTCACTTCCTTAATCTGCAAAATGGGAATATTTTTACCATATATCTCGCAGGGTTGTGAGGAAAGCATAAATGTGAGTTACTAGACATCCTGAATCTTAACCTTCAGCTAGATCTGTAATTTACAGGCCTGCCCATTCTCTGGTGCTCTTCCCCATCTAGTGTTGGCCATAAAGGTGCTCCAACATTCTCGGGAGGTCAAGAGCGAGGAGTCTTCTCTGGGTCTCTTGATTTCCAGGGGTATGAATTGAACACACAGGCAACCAATCGATTATACCTTGCTCTAGCTACCTTGCTCTTGCTGCGTAACCCACTTGTTATTTCCCATATATATCTGTCTCACATCCTTTGCATGATGAATACTGTGTAACTCACTGACACTGGTTGATATCCATAAGGAGTCTCTTTGGGTAACTCAGAACTATTCTTTAGGATGTGGTGTCCCATTGTTGATAGAGGTAACATTGGATGAAGAAATTGTTTTGTTCTAATGGGGCCTTTGTTTCAGATTAGCATACAATTAAAAAAAAACTACCTCTTCCAGAAAAATTTCTCTTTTTAGAGTGTCTGACACATAGTTAGCAAGAATTAACACTTTTAATTCATTCATTAAAGCTGATTTATGCTCTTATTAACTATATATATATATATATACATATATATATATAAACTATTTTTAGTTTGCAAAATTTGTGAAGCTTAAGTTCATGCCTTATTTTACCTTTAGAGATTTGATTCTATTTACATTTGAATATTTTGAATATAACTAAAAAGTTGTTTTGCAGAGCTTTTATGTCACAAACTATAGTTCTTATTAATTCTAATCTAATAAATCACTCGTTCTCCCTCAATTTTTTTTAAAGGAAAATATGCGCAGGTTACCAACAATCCGGAAAATGACGGCTGTATAAACGCTGTCTTGCTTGTCTGATTGACTGAAGCTCTGCGCCTTTGACAGTTATTCAGAAATTCTACAATATACCAAGAAAACGACAACAGTCACTGTGTCGAACAGTCACAAAACCAAACCAAGGACCCAATTCTACACGTTGGTTGTTTTGATTTGAAATTGACTTGGCAAAGAGCTAAGACTCTGTTTTATTTTATGAGACTTTTATCCCATTTTGGAGTGGCAATAAAGAAAGCTTAGAGCTGCTCTGACATTGAAATCCTCTTTCAAGCTCAACAAGTACTACGTATGTTTGTCTCCACTTTGTCAAAGTGTTTTTCTGACCACTTAAGACTCACAAAGGGTGTTAGGTCAGTCTAAATTAATGGGTGCTTTGGGAGAACATGAGCTTCCTATTAAATTGAAAGTCTGACTTAAAAGATAGTTGAAAGGTTGAAAATTAAAAGTGACTGGACAGCTTTTTATCTGGTTTGTAAACCATGTCATTAGTTGTAAGGAAAAAGTACAGGAACAGGCTTAGGATGTGCCAGTAGGCTAATACGGATTCTTACCACTAGGAGAAAGCTTCATAGGACAAAATACAATGCATTTACTGCTAGTTCTTTTCATTTAATTAATTCATTGCTTTGCCAGAGTAACCTGGGAGCCATTACCCTCAGTAACAACTAGAACACTAACGCTTTACTATATTGTCAATAATTAAATATTTTGTAAAAGCTTACATTTATAATACACGAATTCACAAGCTATCTACAACTCCAGTGGAGTGGAAGTAGCCCTGAGTTCTTGAAAACGCCTTCAGAACCAGCTCTGACAGGTTCTTCTGTGCTGGCAAGGACAGGTACCATCCTAGGGCAAGACTGTCTCCAGTTAAAGGACCAGCGAAAGTGAGGGTATGGAAGCTCATCACCATAAGGTGGCTATTATGTAATTTGCCCATTCAGTGACAGGTGCATAGTGGGGAAAGGGGAGGAAGAGGCTAAGAAACACCAACAATGTGGGGTTACCAACCACTGACCGCACTGACGTGCTAAACGGACAGCCCGAGTCAGTAGTTTTTCCTTTGTTGCTATCAGTTAAACTAGTGAGCAAAAAGAAAGCCACAAGTAAGAAAAACAAGTCAGTGAATTGGATTCATCGTCCCTTCAACAGCACCAAGAAAAACGTATGGGATTGTTGTTCATCTTGTACAGCAGAACTTGCGGTGCCTACTTGCAGATGAGCCAAGGGCAGCTTTTATGCCAAGGTTTGTGGCAGATGGAGAGGCAGGGAAATAAGCACAGTAGGATCTTTTAGTCAGAAACTTTTAGCCAACTGCGTGAGAATGAAGTTGTAGGCTAGCATCTGTGGAAGCTGCCTTATTTCTAATTTGTCAAGGATGCTCTTGATATGTGTGTAAATCTAAGGTTTTGTTGGGGTTTTAAATGGAAGAATAGGCATGTGTACAGGTGACGGTTAATTCCATGTTTGGAGTGGTGATAGCCATGACTTACCCCAGGCATGTCATATTCTCCCACATTGGAACATTATTTAGGGCCAGTTTAGTTTCCTCTTCAAAAAACGGCGGCCATAGGTGACTGAGCCTAAGAAGAGATTTACTTAATCCTAAATTAGAAGTGTATTCACAGAGGCTACTGAAGCATTTACCCATGGTGGGTGAAACCCCTGGTCAGCCGGGCAGGTGCGGTAACTAATCTGGCTCTCTTGACAGCTAACAGTCTGCATGGGCCTGACTCCATGTTCGGCCTGAAGGGCCTTTTTATGCCCTGTGGTGACTGGGAAACCTCAGCAATACAGCCAGAGGTGACTGGGTAGCTGCCCTAAAGGGACAAACATCTCCAGCCTTGGGCCCAATAATAGCTTTGTGGTCTTTGAGGGGAGAACTAGGGGAAAGGGAGAAAATTCTATCTTAGTCCTATGACATCCCTGTCAGATGTCTTGAGAATTGGTGCAAAAGAACAAAATTCTGCACTTTAATGTCTTTAACATTATACAGAACATGCAACATTATAGTTAGAGTATACAGAAATCCCAAAAAAATGACAGTTCAACCAATTATTATTAATTATCAAAGACAAGCAAATGCTCACCAAGGGTTTTGCCTCTGAAGGAAGGTGTCCCAAGGAGCAGACCAACATTCCTAGAACGGTGATATGTACGGTGGTGAATAAATAGGTCATTTGGGAGAAGAGGATAAATCATGGTCATTCACTACAACTGGAAAGCAAGCCCTCAAAGACTGAGTTTTGAAACGAGGTGTGACCGGTTTCTCCTGACCATTCCAATTCCTATTCTTGGCGGGTTAACACCTCAGCAACTGAGCAATTACGTGGTGTGGAAAGTAGGGAACACAGACCTAGGAGGGGGCTGATGAATGTTTTAACTAACAACATGTTCTCTAGGGAAAAAGTACAATACGCTTTAAATTGAATCTGCATTAACATTCTCTCCATCACCTAACTCTAGGCCATCCCATTTACCAATTCCCCAGGTGTAAAGGCTCACTGAAAAGCTAATAGTTGCCAAGCGCCAGTCTAAATTGACCCTAGACCACCACTGCTAATCTCCCAACGAAATGGGGGGCGGCTTGGTGGTATAATGGAGCACTAGTCCTGGAGTCAGGAAGAGCTGAGTTACAATTCAGACTCAAGACACTAGCTGTGTGACCCTGGCCAAGTCATTTTAACCCTCATTGTCTACAAACAAAAGAGATCAGGGATATTTATTTCAGCAGTTGGAGAAGGGAAGAGGAAGTGCTGTGATACTATTAATCTGTCCAGAATGGGGCAGTGGTGTGGTAACTCCTAAAATGCCTTTCCCCTTTTGTATAGGAAAAGTTCCATCTATGATTTGTGTTGAGATGCGTCCTCAAGGTATCATTGATCATCTCTGCTTCCAAATCTATGCTTGGGACACAGTGGGATGAGAGTATTGGATTAAATAGAAATGTTTGCCAGTTTATGCAAAGTGAAGTAACAGAGGGTAACGGTCTGAGGTGCAGTGGAGCTATTTGGGCACAGAGAGGTATATTTATAAAGTTACAAGTGGGAAAATGAGGTGACCTCCTTAGCTGGTTTCAGGGGAAAAAGCAACACATTGATTCAATTATAAAGGTTTAGGATATTGGCCAATTCCAAATTGCTAGGAGAATGAGCTTGGTAATTAGTCTTCCAAAAAAGGGCCAAAAGCCTTAGAAATAGTTTGACTGTTCCCCCTTGATATTCTGCTTATGAATGCTACCGTCAGATTGCCGAGGGAACTTGGAATACACAAAGATCCTAATGTATGTATGACTGTAACTGTTCTATAGCAAACATCAATAAATTTAAAATTCCCAAAGTAAGAAAGTTTGACATTTACATAACTCTAAGAAGCAAATATATATTTGCTTATTCATACTCCAGATTAAAAAGTGTAGTTTCTATGAATCTTAAACCAATCACTATGAAACAAATCAGAGCAATAGGTTAGTAGACCATGAAGTAAAGAGGTAATAGCAGGGAAGTGAGGACTTCTGGATATCCTATAGGACATAGCAATTGGGCTGATGCTTAAGGGAAGCTAAAGATTTTTATGCTAGGCATATTTGAGGGAGTGCACATCACTCAGAGTTGGGGAAAGAGCCTATGCCTGTGCAAAAGGCACAGTTACACATGAAATGTCATATATGTCACGTGTGCGGAGCAACAAGAAGGTGAATTTGGCTGTACTGTTAAAATATGCAAAAGGAAGTGATGTATTATAAACCTGGAAACTTAGGTTGGAACCAGATAATGAAGGGCTTGAAATGCAAACTTGTTACAGGAAAAATCTCTGGGAAATCTAGAAGATAGGTGAATAGTGGAGATACTTTTAAGCAGGAAAACCAACTAGGAAAATACTGAAAAAGTTCAAGTGAAGTATTAGGAGCCTAAGACCTACGGTGGTGACCATCTGAATAGAGAGAAAAGGCAGTAATATAATTGATAAAATATGGAGGAGAGTGAAGAACCTGGGTGAACCCTTCTGTCTTTGGCAAGTCAACAGAGTGAGTTTGGAAGGAAAAGTCATGACTCTCAATTTGGATTTGCTGAGTGAGAATCCTCGAGGACATCAAGTTCAGAATGTTTCATCTGAAGTTGATGCAGGAGGAGAAAGGAGTCATCTACATAGAGATGATCGACAGGTCCTTAGGTCTGTGAGGGCTGATGAGATTGCCAAGTACACCAACAGGGAAGCATGGAATATGGATTGGTGATCCAGGAAAGACTGACAAGGAGGAGGGAGAAAAGGAGAGAGAAGAAATAAAGAGAAGAGAGAAAGAGTGAGCACAAAATCCTGACAGAAGAATAAGCAGGATAAGACAGTAGTTAGCGCTGTCAAGTCCTGCCGATTGGTTGAAAAGACCTGAAAATAGACCAAGATCATCTGCAATTTTTGAGAGGGCAAGGGCTTGAAAAGTAATAGGTAGAGGCACGGAGTACTGATAGTTCTTGCTTTCTTTAATGTGTACTTTTTTATTGAAATACATTTTATTAATGCCTTTGATCTTTAAACAAGTCATTTCCCACCCCCAGCTCTTCAGATGGGACCCCCTGTGATAAAGAAAAACATTTCAGCAAAAACATGCAATATAGGAGCCTTGACTGGCCACGCACCTCTCTCCCGTTTCACAGAGGTGATGGACCATGAGGTATGGTCAAACACAACGAATATGCTGATTGAATTTTCTGAAAAATGTTTACCTTCTTTTTGAAAAACATCATTACAATGACAATTTACTAGGTCATAGATGGAAGGATATATCTAGAAATGAAATTACATAAAAACAAGATCTAATTGAAAACCCTTTATAACAAAATCGGTTACTGTTACGTTAAAAGGATGTTATTCTGCGGTCTCTCTAGAAACTACGGATTCCCTCCAAAAAAGATGCTGATGAAATGCCAACCGGGGAAATGAACAGTCCCATAGAATCAGATATTCAGTTATTTCAAGTAGGATGTCTGAAAAGGAGAAAATGTCTCCCCACTCAAATTATACCTCTGAAAAGTAGGACCAGGGCTATTCTAAAATGATTTTGCAGGAACCAATAGGACAATTAATACAATGATGACAATGTAAAGACAGACAGCTTTGAAAGAACTCTAATCCAGACAATGACCAATCGCAGTTTCAGAAGGCCAGTGATGGAACAAGCTACCCACCTTCTGGCAACAAGGTGATGATCTCAAGTTGTAATGACTAATTTGACTAATGTGGAAATATGTTTACGTGATTGCACACGTATAACCTCTATCAGATTGCATGCCGTCTTGGAGAGGGAGGATGGGAGGGAGAAAAAATTTGAAACTCAAAAGTCTTACTAAAAAAATAAATGTTGAAAACTTTTTACATGTAATTGGAAAAAAAACTACTATTTACTAAAAAAAAAGTGTAATTGGGAAACATTTAACAAAATTAATCTCTCTGTGATTCACCCACAAAAGGCCAGAGCTTCTCAGTCTGGGACTCAGAGCCCACCACTGTTTATCTGGATTTTATTGAACTCATCTCTCACTGTTACCTCACCACAAAAGCTTTCCAACTGAAGCAAACTGGTTATACTCTTTTTTGAAAAGGTTCCTTATTACCTTCTTAGGAACTTTACTCATCCTAGCCCTGTACCAACCAACCTCCCTCCTCCCCTTGAATATCCCTCCTCTTAGTCTACCCATTTTTCAAGGTCCAGCTCAAATCCCAACTCCATGAAAACTTCTCCTTGCACATCAACAGTCTAGTCTCCGTCCTCTAAACTCCTATAGCATTTACCTATCCTCAGAATTCATGTGGCCCTTAGAACAAGCTACCTCCTATTTTTAGTTAATTTTTTGTGTGCGCACACACACACACCCCCTCACTCACTCACTCCTCTCTATTACACTGAGTTCCTTGACAGCAGGGCCTACTACAACCCTACTTACATAGCCAGTGAAGCACCTACTGATTGATTTAAATGTTTGCTTCTTGAAGACAATTACTTTTATAATACTAGAGGTATATGTACATTGTCGATCTTTAACAAATGCTTGCAAATGAATGAAAAAATCCGCTACAGTAATGGTAACTAATATTTAAATAGCAGTTTAAGCTTCGCAAGGTACTCTGCAAATATGATGTCATTGAGTACTCATGACAACCCTGGGAGATAAGTGTCACCATTACTCCACTTTACAGATGAAATGATTCCAAGAACTGCAATCATACAGTCAGACCCTAGTAAAAATAAGCAGTTGGATTCCATCCGGACCCCAGATGAAGTTCATTTTAATAAGGTTTGACTTGTGTTGTAGGGGATACGTGTTCCTTGGCTTCAAAGATTGTATCTCTAAGTATTTAAATGTCTCATGAAAATCATAATTCTTGATCTGTGAAAAGTAGAAAACTAATATATTCTCCCGGATAATTCAGGTAAAAGTCTTCTATGTTGTTTTGGTTTTTGGTAATCAGGTTAAAAACTTTCTCCTAAGTACTGCCTTAATTAATGTGGAGATAAGCTGCAAACTAAGCTTACATTCACGGTTTATTTTTTTCTAATCTGTAACAATTAAATAGAGATGTTATCATTAAGAGAACTAAAAAAAAGTCAATAAAATCATTTTTCATAATAAACCCAGCCAAGTAAACTACCAAAGTGAAGAGAAATCACAAAGCAAACCAAAAAAATAATTACAAAATATAGTTTTAATTAATACTTTCAAACACTAAAACAAAAAAGAAAACAAAAAACCCAGTACTTTGAAAATAAAGCAACATAAATATTCTAACAAGATTTAAATCATCAAGAACAGTAACATATGCTCAGTAAGATTTATAAACATTGTACCAACAAGGTTATAAAACACTAAAGAAGCTATGAAAAAGTTAAATTCTGTAAATGAAGATTCAACATGAGAAAAACCACTTATTTTAGAATAAAGCACAGAAGCTGAAACTTGGACTAATCTTTATTGCTTACAAGGGGATCTTAACAGGTACTTTTGTCATGATAAGTAATGCTTAGATCTAGTTAAATGAACTACTGTATGAAACACATGTTGCTGCTGCATAGAGGTTGTGTTCAGTTGTGATCCTTTTGTGTTTAAAGGTAAAGAATATTTCAAGATCGGCTTCTTGAGAACTGAGGTTGACCTTTAAGGACCGTAGATGTCGAAGAAAGCAAATTAATGTATGTAATATTTCCCCCTTTAATTAATATCTTCTGTAAGGTGCAAAGAAAGCCTTTAAGAAGGCAGTAAGTACAGCAGCAAATGGTTCCGAGACCCCCCTCCCCCCATATTAGAACAAAGTACAAAATGTTTAACCATAGTCTCATCCATAACTGAGGCTACATTACTAGTTAAACACTGTTCTGCTCCTAATCAAAAAGGAAGACAAATATAATGCTGAATACTTTTAAGTTTCTAAAATACTATTCCACAGTTGAATCATGCTAATGAAACTATTTACATTGAGTACTCTTCCAATTTGACTGCTGATATGACCAAACCTCAAAATTTCTTAACTCCAATGCATAAAGCAAAACGTGGAAAGAAGACGAAATAAATGTCATGTAAAACCTAAAAGGCCTTCGAGATCCAAAGAGAACAAATTCCCATTCTGTGTAAATAGACAACTTTCACCACCGTTGTCTTCCAAACTCACATAAAAAGCATTTCAGGTTCTACCGCAGCAGTCTTGGTTCTGTGCTGAACATAACCCCGTTAAAGCACCAGGACAGTTCATCTTTTCCACAATATAATTCTTTGCATTGCATGAAACACTAGGAATGTTAGAGTGAAGAAGTGTCTTAGAAGTTAAAATTCTAATGTTTAGGTCAAGTTACATTTTTAAAAAACCAAAATAGTCCCTATACCCATTCTAATGATGGTAGAGAGATCTCTCTATAGATATATATTCTGAATTAACTAGCATTTTCATCACCATTTTAAATTTTTTATGGAAGTAGAGTTTGTACTAATAGCATTTGGATTTATAATATATAATTTTCAAGTATGTATGCATATATACAAATGCAGAACTGAAGCCCCTTCTTGACACAAAGAAAAATCTCAGAAAGCAACTCACAAAGGATTATTAGGGCATGAAGAGACATTCCACAGAAAACAGAACAAATGACATTATTTGGATTGAGATTTGCATTACCACTCAGTTCTCCATAACTGCAAAATTTTGTGTGCTCCCTTATAAGAAACCTTCAAGTATCCAATTAAGTTCACAAAATTCTTTAATAAAGGTAAGCTCTGTCAGAAAGAGTTTAAAAAGCAGTCAAATTCTGTACTCATTTTAAGTTATCATACATAAAAATTACTGATTAAAGTTGACCTAGCCTTCCCCAATTTTGACCCGCAACACAATTCACACACACACATAAAAAGTAGCATTCTAAATGGTAGTAGTGTGTAAACCATGGCAGATATAACAAAAGCTCTGATGGGCTGAATTAAAAGAGCTTACTTTTTTTCTTCCTGAAGAAATGCTTACAATTCACTTGCGTATACAAGAGTTCCAAACAATCATGAATAGGCTTACATTGCTAATCCCGTGATCATATGAAAACTATACATTGAAAAAAATAATTCAAATGAATACAGCTTTCCATGGTCCAGTTTTATAAATTTAACGACCAAGTACACAAAGAACACAGAGCTGACAAACTAGGCGGAACCCCGAAGGACCACCCACACTCTTTGTAAGTAGATTGAAACAATATGGAATTCACTAAGCAAATTAAGAATAATAAAATATCTAAAAATGTAAACTATAAGACCAAAAGCAGGTTCTTAAACTTACTTCAAAATAAAAAGAAAATTACGGATTAAAAATGTAAGCTATCCTATTAACAGATCTTAAATAAGTGTCATCCACTGTAAAAGTCTTAACAAAATATCTCTAATCTAACTATTACAAAATATATAACTGAGAGAAATGATTATTAATAAACAATGATTTGGGGAGATCCAGAGTTTTCCCCCTTTTTCCTAAAGTCCTGATTTTAAAAGCTCAGTTTCTAGAAGGACATTGCCCATAAAGAAACTGGATTAACTTTGTTGCTCAGATCCCACCCAGGTACCATAGTTGTGTTCTGCTCAGGCTTGGGTGGGGAATAAATTCTTTGAGTAGATTACCCAAGGCTGGGGTTAATTTAAGAAGTAAATAAACAAAGTTCTGGTCCTGCCCCTCATTGTAATATTCATTCTCTCATTAATTATTCACCAGTCAGGGTTGATTCCCAACCTGGGGAACACTTACCTACTCTTCAAAGGGTATATAAACTGTGAGCCCACCACCATGATGGTCTTTGGTCTAAGAGAGATGGCCAAGTGACCACCCTTTTATTAATAAACATGCTGGCCTTATTAATAAAATTATTAAATATCCAGAAACTTTCTCAAACTTAAAAAAAAAATTTATGGCAAACACGAAGGGATCAAAGCCTTGGGCTCTAGATTCTTAATAAAACCTCCCCTATCTTAGGTGCATGTAGAGAGTTCTATACAAGGAGAGTTCTTGGTTAGGACTCTGGCTGTGAACTGACTTTACCTTTTATCAGTAACTAAATTTCATCTGGGTCATAAGTTTATATGTTTCTGGTCTATCTGCTTTTAACTCTGCTGCTCCCTAATTTTCACTGTCCTCTTGAACAGGCTTCTGTGGACAGAGTTTGCACAAATGAAATCCTCTGCCAAAGAGAGCTGTGAAAAGAAGTTCTATTTTTAAATTGAGTTTGGGGGGGTGTTTAGTGGTGATCTAACAGAGATGTGGAGAACCACCTGAGTAACTTTGGGGTCCTCTTTTGTGATCAGAAACCTGATCATTCCAGTTTTCTTATTAATTTTAAAGGTGTGACCCAAAATTTCTTGCAGGTAAAAGTTTCACTGAAAGCCCTAAGAGGGTTTGATAAAACAGGTAAGCTGTGAGAGTACCAACTCTTATAAAAATTGTGAATTTAGGGGAACAAAGTAAAATTCTTCCCAAGAAGGCTTTGAAGGAAACCCTCCTCTTAGGGTTTTGAGGCAGAGGTGTATCAGAAGGAATTATAAGAAGGAATTAGGCTAACTGAAGGATTGAGGAAGATGATGGGGGAAGAAATCTGCCCTGAACAGGAGGCAGACAGAAGTAGAACAGCAGCACAAAAAGCTCTCCCAAGCAAGTAGTTTTTAATCTCGACTTTGATTTTTATATGTTTTTGTCTGTGTTGTCCTTTCTTAAGATATGGCCTGTGTTTTCTAGGTGGGGAGAACTGAAAAAGGAGGGTGAGCCTCAGGAGTTAACAGTTTAGGAGGTGGAATCAGAGAAGAGATCTCTAAGTTGCTATTTTCTTGGATTTAGCAACTTTCTAGACCAAGCAGTGCAAAGATAGCAAGAGCTGACTGGAGAAAGCTAAGAAGCACCTTGACAAAAGGGAATTTGGTATTACTCCAAAACTGAATTGGATACCAAAGCTAAGGTTTGTAGATTATGTCTGAATGAAATCTTGGAACTGACTATCTTTGCCCCCTCAATATATTTGACTTCAGGGCAATGTGTTTAAAACTACAAAAATAAGTTTTTGGCTTTTAAGATACTTCGATCAGTTTTTCTATCATAGCCTTGAATGTAATCATTTTAGAATTTAAATAATTCATTTAAAATGTATATTAACACTGTAAAAACTTTTTATAAGTAATGTTGATCCTGCGTTAACTCTCCAGATTTTAAAAGATGAGGAACAGCAGGAAAGAAAGGAGGGTGACTTGATTTTTAATTTGGAAAAATGTTTCCATTGTTAAGTAGACAGTCAAGCCTGTTAATGAGCTTGGAACCCAGAATGGAGGACACCACGCATTCCAAGCCACTCTTGTTCTACTGGTGCCAGTGCTGTTTCAGACGCTCTAATGAGGGGTTTAGGGGCAATCTGATAAGCAACTGTTCCTAAGTGAGATAGAATTTGTTATAACAAGCAAAATCTTACATACTATCACTTTAAGATCTTTGGCAGTGGATTAGCTGGAAATAGTGAATCCCATAATGTGAAATGCTTTGAATAAGTATAGCCCTTGTGTAAATACAATACTAAATCAGTGATATTATAAATTAAGATACTTGTCTCATTTGGAAAATAGATCCAGATGTGCATCATTCCTATACTATATGGGTCAGAAAGTTTGTTAGTAAGCAATTATAAGTGATTTATAAGTGGCTAACATTCATTTTTATTGTATTAGAAATAGTTAGAAATGTGAACTCTTTTATTCTTATGGGTTATGGATTGAATTGTAAAAAGACTGATGTAAATATGTAAAAAAAAATCAGAAGTAGTAGACTAGTAACTGAGTTAGGGGGTCAGATGTATTTTAAGATTTCAGGATCTAGCCCCAGTGCAGTGAATTAGACTGAAGAACTAGACAGTACAAAGGAGAAGACTTCTGGAAATCAGTATGTAATCAGTGTTCTTCAGGAGCAAGGTTAGATAATTATCTGGCTAATCATGTCCACCCACCTTTTCAGCATAAATCTGTAAAAAGCCCTTAATAAATCTAAGGCTACATAAATATTAGACATGGCAAAATCATGGTTATTATGATCTATGATTATTATATAAGAATCTTAAATATTTTCCTGGTACTGTTCAGTTGTTTAATTATGATTTAATTCTACTATTTACTTAACTCCCTAGGTAAAAGCTCTTAAAGATTTCTGCCTGGAAAAACTGGCCACACCCAGCCAGCATTAAATCAAATTCCTTAGGTCTCTTTGCCTGGGCCAACTTAGAATCTTGGGATATCTTAGTCAAGCACAAAAGCTAACCTGGTAATAGGTGTGAATTCAAACTGTAATTGTCCATCTCTTTAAGGAAGAGGAAAAAATTATACAGAGCTGAGACTTGTCACCATGTGTGTTTTAGAGAGAGGAAAAGAAATATATGAATTTGTAGATAATAATCTTTTTTCTTTTAAAGTGCTAAGAGTACTAGGCCTTGGAAATTAAAATGTTACCATTTGCAATTATAAATCCAGATGTAAACCAAAATCTGTCCTGAAGGAAAGGTAGATTCCTTTGTATATTCCAAATAAGAATGAGGTCCGAGTGTGCTCTCCCATCAGGAAAAAAGTGTGTGTATGTGTCTGTGTGCATGCGTACAATTGGCCAGTGTTTTTCTAGGAGTCTAACTGAATTATCACATATTTGCTATCTATGTGGGATTCCAGAATTAATTTCTAATGACATATTTTATAGTACACTGAATTTATACTTTAGGAGTAGACAAAAAAGAAAAGGATGTTCAGTAGATTTTTAAAGGCCTGGTAAACTCTGTTATTGTAAGAAGGCTAATTTAATTGAGTATATATATTTTTGGCTTAGAAAACTGTGATGATTAGAAATTTTGTTTTTAAGACTGGGGTTTTTTTTTTTTATATTACTTAAAGACAATTTGTACCAACTTAGTTTGGATGAATTCCAATTTTAAGGAGATAAATGTCAGTTTAGAGATTGCCAATTAATTTACTTCCTAAAAGTCTACTGATTATCTTTTTATCAGGATAAACTTTAAGCTGTTTTTAAGAACGGGAAATACTTTTAGGCAGAAATGTATATAAGTTAAAAAAAATTTTTTTTACAAAAGCTTTTGATATTTTAGAAAGCCAATAAACTTTATTTGTAAGCCAACGTATTCTAACAACTTGATGATATTGATAAGTATTGTGTAATTAGTGAGACTATTGTTTGAGGAGAAACCTTTTTTGGGACCTTGAATATTATTTTTTTTAATGAGGCAATTGGGTTAAGTGACTTGCCCAGGATCACACAGCCAGCAAGTGTCAAATGTCTGAGGCCAGATTTGAACTCAGGCCCCACTGACTCCAAGGCTAGGGCTCCATCTACTGCCCCTAGGACCATGAATATTCTTTTTGGACTCTCATTCTTCAGTTTGTTGTGTCCCTGGGGGCTTAAAAAAAAAAAAAAAAGGTCAAGGCAGCAGCTCAGTGGGAACATGAGATTTAAAGCTAGTGAATATCTATCTGTGTGTCTTTGGGAATGAGGCAGGGAGGTAACTACCTCGGAAAAGCTAAGACCGGACTCTTCTTAATTCATTTTCCCATACAAGAAATCTGTCCAGCTGCTTCCATATGCCAGGCTACCTATAGTGGTGCAGGCCTTGAGGATCTGGTTTGATGCTGCTATAACCATGTCCCTGCTTATAACTTGCAAATGTTGGTTATCAGGATGGACAAAGTACAAGTTTGCTATTGCGATACTGAATCTGTTATTAGATTAATAATAAGGCATCTGAATTACTGTGTTAAGCTGTAAGTGGGAAAGATTTTGCTGTTTTGATCTTAATTTGCTGTTATTCCATGGTCTAAGCCAAGAGTTAAATTAATGAATAAGATTCAGTTCCTGAAGTATTGTGTTCTTTCAGAATGATATGAGTATAATTAGACAAAGGTAAAGAAGCTTGTGAAACAAAGATATAAATTTATTAAGAGGTTAAACTCAGAACCTCTTTTCCTTATGTTTTAAGGAATAGGATTTCAGTACAATTAGTTATGTTAGTTTAGAATAATAACTTATGAGCTATCTTGTGTCACCTTTTAGTGGGAAATCTGACTTTATTCATACTTGTTATTTAATCAAGAATTAGAACGTAGGAATGCATGCAAACTACGTAGCAGTTGCCTTAGGGATGGCGAGGTGACACAGTGAATAGGGCACTGGCCCTGGAGTCAGGAGGACCTGAGTTCAAATCCGGCCTCAGACATTTAACACTTACTAGCCATATAACCTTGGGTAAGTCACTTAACTCCAACTGCCCTGCCTTCTTCCCCCCTCCAAAAAGCAAAAAAAAAAAAAGAGTTCCCCATTGTTTAATGGGATTCTGAGAGCAGTAGTCTATGGTTATGTCCATTTGAGCATGCTTAATAACTGAACATGTTTTACTATATAGACAACTTTCAAATAATCTGTTCTCCATATACAATATATGATTATTAAATCCAATCATAAGTCTTTGTTATTAAACACCTTAAAACAAAATCATTTATGTAATGTTTAATTTAGGGATGAAAAAACATTGACTTATCATGAATATTAGTTATATCAAGATAAGTTGTGATTTTTTTATGATGAATCTCTTATGGTTATGTTCATATAGGGATGTGTAATTCCTGAGAGCTGAACCCCCCTGATGCTCTGATTACTGGAGCTTGCTATTTAAGACCCTGTGGGGCTATAACTTATATTATTCTGACTCTGGATCCAGAACATCAAGTAATGCTACTGAGCCAATGAATCTATGATGCCAGCAACCCTTTGGGCCTTTATATCTATAACAGCAGGTAGAGTTCTTATGAGAAAGGCTAGGTCCTAGCCTCTAGAAGAACAACTATTGGCATGGGCTGAGGTAGGATTCTCCTACTCAATTTCCCCAATATGAAGTTTCCTCTTGAATGGAAAATATACCACCTGGCTGACTTTAATTCGGGATCATTGCAATTAGCGAGTGATCTATGTAACTTTTACCTGGAGCTGACTTGAAGTTAGGGAAGCATGCTTCCTTATGTCCCTATTCTTCTATGGCATCTTGCTATACTCATGTCAGATGGTCGGCATGAAAACAATATGAAATCTTCATTTTTTAGAGCACACCTGAGCTACCATAATAAGAGTCAGGTATAAGATCTGAGCCTATAATTTTAGACTTTTCCAACTAAGATGAGTGTTTGGCCTTGTCATCTGTTACTGTGTGTGTGTGTGTGTGTGTGTGTGTGTGTGTAAAATAAGGTCCTTAAATGTTCCAAAATATATAAGGATGATTGAGTATTGATTCAACAGTTGATGAGATCAAGCTGTATTCTCTAATTATTAAGACTAGATCAGAAACATCTTCAGTTTTGTTTGAAGGAAAGAATTTATGTACAATCAGTTTCCTTAGAGAATAATTTATGGCAACTTATTTGATATGCACTGTTTTGAAATTAAATGCTCAATATATTTATACATAAATATATATTTATATATGGGGCCTTTTGTTACAAATGAATTTAATCTGGCAACTTTTAAATGAATTCACTTTTTTTTGTGCTTTTTTTTCGGAGGGCAGTTGGGGTTAAGTGACTTGTCCAAGGTCACATGGCTAGTTTTTCTGTTAAGTGTCTGAGACCGAATTTGAACTCAGGTCCTCCTGACTCCAAGGCTGGTGCTCTATTCACTGCGCCACCTAGCCGCCCCGAATTCACTTTTACATTAGAGTCCATCTTCTTATAACAAGTACTCTATTTGTAATTCCTTAGAAGAATCTGATCCCCCTCATCAGGGAATGAACAATGAGAAATATAAAAACTGGGTCCTAATTTTGTTTGTTTCATATATATAGGTGACAAGCTGCCCAACCTAAAATTCTAAGTTGCCTGGTCTAAAGTTGATTTTCTAATAGAGACATAAGGTTTAAGCTGACTTTCATTATTTGACCTAGTTACTGGCAAAGTAAAAATCTTATTTAAACCAATATTGTAGGAAATTTTGTAGGCAGAGAAGAGCATCTCTACAAGTGAACTGAACCAGGAAAAACCTGCCCTGAGGCCACTACCAGAAAGCTGCATCAGATGTTTCAAAAGAAGCAGAGGAACAAGACTGATATTTTAGTGCTGGACCCATTGCACCTTTTTTACCTGCAAGACCTTCTTATCAATCTACTTGTGATTTTTTTCAAAGCATCTGTTCATCTTCTCTGTTCCTCTGACATGGTCTCCCCTAGTAAATCCCATACTTAGAAACTCTCGATGTCTTAGCAGTTAGTGATTCTCACTGAGATGATTGCACCTCTCAACAGCAAATAGGGGGATGAGAGAAATGGTTATTAATAAGCAATGATTTGGGGAGGTCCAGAGTTTCCCCCTTTTTTCTAAAGTCCTGATTTTGAAAGCTCAGTCTCTTGAAGGGCATTGCTAATAATGAGATGAGCCGAGAGACTAATTTTCATGTTTGGATCCCACCCCAGTAGGGTAGCTATTATGTTCCACTCAGCTTTGAGTGGGGCATAAATTCTTTGAATAGATTCCCCAAGGTTAGGGTAAGGATGAGGTTAACTTAGGAAATAAATAATCTTAATCACAGTTTAGATCCAATCCCTCACTGTAATATTCATTCTCTCAATAATTGTTTAACAATCAGGGTTGATTCCCAAACTGAGAAACACCTGCTCTTCAAAGGTATGAGCCTGCCACCATGATGGTCTTTGGTCTAAGAGTCCAGTAACTACAAGATGGCCAAGTAGCCACTCTTTTATTACCCAGAAACTGTCTCTTGAACCTTTTCAGCTGTCACGTAACCAACAGATGGGTGCTGCTCATCTTTGATTGATACACCATTATTAGTCTTGATCATTCAAGATTTTTTATTTAATAACCATTTGTTAAGAAAATAGATAAATGGCCAAAGATTTGGCTCACCCCTGGCAATAAACAGTAAACATGAAAAAGGGCAGAGAGTGTTCAGAATCCCAAAAGTTAAATAGTTTGTTTGCCTTGAGTATCTGTGATCTCTGCAATTTTGGATTCTCTTTCCAAAATATGAATCCCCAAAGGTAAAAAGTCATTGAGTTTAACCAACATTATCTAATTATAGATTGAAGAAAGATTCCCAACCAAACTTCAGTATCTCTTGTAATGATACAAAATCAAAACATAACCTGAACCCAGATGGGTCAAATGGCTTTTCACAATCACTACATAAGGGTTCTTGTCTGGGGGAGGTTAGGTGGCTCAGTGAATAGAGCACAGGCCCTGGAGTCAGGAGGACGTGAGTTCAAATCCAGCCTCAGACACTTGACACAAAAATGAGCCATGTGATTTTGGGCAAGTCACTTAACCCCAATTGCCCTTCAAAAAGAAAAAAAAAAAACAATAAAAAAAAACAAACCCAAAAGGGTTCTTGTCCTAATATATCTACTGCTTTCTAAATTGCACATGCATATTCAAGACATTGATACTGTCACAAAGTAATTAATGTAATGTTTGGTATTTTAAGATTGTTTTCATTTTTAATTAAAAATGTTATGATAACTAAGTAATAGTTTAGGGGTGGTAAACAGTCTTAACTCCCTAGAATCAAGTCAGCACAAGTAGGTCAATAGTGACTGCATGAGTCCCAACACCATTTGCCTACAAGCCTTCAACCAGGCCCAGGGGCCATAAGCAGAGCCAGAGTGAGGGCTGAAGCGTCCGGCACAGTTCATAACTCTGGCTTCCATGATAGATCCTTCAGCCCTGCTCACACCAAGGTCAGCCCCATTCCAGCAACTACAAGGGCAGTTAACTACAAGGCAGGTGAGTAAAACTCATCCAAGGGACAAAGTTAAGACTCCAAAATAGCTAACAAGGACTGTAGGCCAGAAAAAAAGGCAGTAAGAGGAAAATTTTCTGTTAGAGGGAGACTTAACCCAAAGGTCTGGAGACGTGTTTGAGAACCATGGGGAGATTAGATTAGAAAAACTTTATGGGGGCAGCTCGGTGGTACTTGAGGAGCTAAGTGGCACAGTGAATAAAGCACTGGCCCTGGAGTCAGGAGGACCTGAGTTCAAATCCGACCTCAGATACTTGACACTTACTAGCCATGTGACCTTGGGCAAGTCACTTAACCCCAATTGCTCTCCAAAAAGCAAAAAGCAAAACAAAAAAAAAACCGAAAAAATTTCTATAACGAGAGTTCCAAAGCCAAGTCAAGGGACCTCACGACAGTGAAAAGATTTCATTGCTCTTGAATTTATGTGATTTAATAGTGGGGCAGGAGAAGCTATGCTACCAACTGGGCTGGTGACCGTACTCAGTAAATGGACTCAAAGGCGGTACTTAGTCTCTTGTCCTGACACAAGCAAAGGCAGAACTCCAATGAAACTAAAGCTGAGGTCTTGAAATGAGGTATACAATTAATAAGTGAGAAATTTCAACATAGTATGGGGGTGAAAACTGAAACTCCCTTTAAGGCTCTTAGCATCTGATAAGTGTTAGGGACCACAAAAAATAATTTATAGCAAAATAACAAATTTAATATAATTTGTTTACCCAACACCAAAGGATCAATGCTCCTATCACTGGGAGTATCAGATCACAACACAGAAGAATGACTCAGGAATTGATGTGTGTGTATGTCTATATACCAACACAAAGGGATGGAAAAATAAGCTTCCATGATTAGAATCAGAAGCCAAAGTATCACTATTTACATACCTTTGACTTAACATAGTTTTATGGTCATGCTGTCAAACAATTAATTATCTTTTTAATTCTATTTTAGTGATATTTTTAGATTAGTTGTTGCTGTTTTAAGCATTCCTATCTTTTAAAAACTGCTTGGAAATGAATTTTGCTATTCAAGAATAAGATTGTGAAATACTTTATTTTGTATGAAAACATCTTAGTATAAAAGTATAACTTGTAGTACAAAAGATGATTTCTGTGATAAGCAGTGGAAATTCTGCTACTTTCACAGCAGCCTTTATTTTTGTCATATAGTTTTTTTTTTAAAAAAGTAATGGACATTTATCTCCACCTGCTAATGATGAAATCATCTCTTTTCTTCCCTAAAAAAAAAAAAGATAAACTCACACTCTGATTTGGTGATCCAAAATAGGAATGGGTTAAAACCAAAAAGTTTTTATATATGGCGCAGGAAATATCTAGGAAAAAATCAAGAAGAATGGTGAATCTTGATTCCTACAAGAGGGGAAAAAAAATGCATCATAAATAATTCCAACCTGAAATTTTGGAACAACAAATGTGTTTATCCTTCATCCCATGTGGTTTTGTTAACTTTAAAAAACTACACCAACTCTGTTACAAAGGGGATTCTTAAGACTGACATTTCTTCCACTATTCAAGCTAGTTTAGCCTTTTTCTTAGTGGGTCCTTTGTACCCCTTGGCCTTTCTTCTTAAATTCCGCCTGTCTATTACTGGCGCTTCAACTTCTACCTCCTCAGAACTGCTGTCTGCAGCCTTCTCGGGTGACTGGGTGAAGTGATCCTGAGGCTCTGAAGATGCTTCAGACTGTTCTTCCGACTGAGTCTTCTGTCCTGTATTTTGAGCATCTTCAAGTTCAACCACTACAGGGGAACTCTGAGAAAGGGTTGTTGCTGCTGGGTTTTCCTGAGAATCAGGGACCATTTCTTCCCCCTGATCTTCCAATGAGGAAGATGTATTGGGTGACACATTTTCGGAAATAGATTCTTCCGATGTTTCACCTACCACAGAGTTTGAAAGACCGTTATCAGATGGTTCTTCCTTCGGTATTGTGGCAGCGCTATCAGAACCCGACAAAGGAGGTTTCTTTCGTGTAGCTGAGAGAGATTTTTCTTCGGGGCTTTCTTTTTCATCATGCGGGCTTTTGTCTGTCACCGTTTTGGAATCAATCATATCTGCAGCCTTGGGGAAAAAAAACCAAAATTAAGCACTAAATAAATGGATAGATCAGTTCTGCTCTAAGAACTATGATTCTGAGAGAGCTAGACTCTAGCACTTTCCTTTCCCCCCACATTTCTAGAGCCTGAGGCTTCAAACTGACCACCATCTGAATTTTCTCAAAAAGCTGCTGGTTCAGAAATAGAAATATAAGGGAAGCACTAGAAGGAAATAAAAAGTTTATCTGGAAGTGTAAGTTTTGAAAAGAGCCATCAAACCCACAAAAACAAATCAGAATCTGATTTTTTAAGATAGCGTAAAATTTCAACAATGTGGATAATAATTTGAAGGAACTTGTAGGTAGGCTCAAACTCAAGTTTATCTTTGCCCTACCGACAAAGGAAGGATTTGTTAGCAAAATAAACTTACGCCTAGATGGCAGGGAGAACATCTGCATCCAGAGGAAGAACTGATAGGTGGAAGTATGTATAGAATTTTACATGTATGTGCATATATACATGTATTTCCACATATATACATATGTATGTATGTGTACACACTTATTTGTGCCTGGTATGTAGCCATCTTTAGAGGAAAGGTGGGGGAGGGAAGAAAAAGAGGCAAAAAAAAAGTTACATGATAACTTTATTATATATTTAAAAGAAAAAGCAAGTCGTACAGAATAGATTTGCAGTTTTGTGTGCGATCCTTTTTTTCTGTGCTACCACATTATGGAATTGCTTGTTTGATTTTTAAGTTCAGAATAAAACAAATACAATTCGTAAAAGTTGGTTGACAACATATTTTTCAAGCACCTGTGTATATTCAGAGGACATTCCAATTAAGAATTTTTTTCCTATTCTTTAGAAACACTAATCTTTTAAGGCTTTTTCTCTTAATACCTGGCCGTATTCTGTCCCAAGTATTCCAAAGCACTAAGTTAAACAAAATTCAGCTTGATTCAACTTTCTGTAAAGATTTTTTTACAGGGGCAGCATGGTGATACAGTAGATATGGTGATGGTCCTGAAGTCAGGAAGACCTGGGACCTGGGTTCAAATCCAGCCTCAGACACTTCCTGTGTGATAGTGGGCAAGTCATTTAACTCCTATTTGCTTCAATGTCTTTATCTGTAAAATGGGAATAATCATAGCATCTACTTCCCAGGATTGTTATGAAAATCAAATGGGGTAATAATGGTAAAGCACTGAGCAAAGTTCCTGAACATAGTAAATGCTACATAAATGCAGCAATTTTTATTATTGCTAGTCCAAATTGGCGAAGTCTCTAATGACTGGTTTTATTGCATTCATTATGCTTCATGCACTAAATGGATATCCCTGTAGCCATGTTATTTTGCATAAATACACTCTTCCTTCAATTCAACATTTACTAAGGCTCTACTAGGTATCAGTGCTGGGGGTATAAACACAAAAAGTGAACACTGTCTACCCTCAAGGAGCTTACATTCTATTGGGAGGGTTCAGTATGGACAAAAATAAGTAAAAGGAAAACCAAAGACCTACAAGAATGCTCAGTGGAGGAGGGGATAAGCTCTCAAAGGAGGGCAGAACTGACTTGAGCTATAAAGGAAGATATGGCTTCTTGGAGATAAGAGTGCACTCTAGACAAGGTAAATGGTTGTGAGGATGCTTGGAGGTGGAAAATAGGGCACTAATTTTGGGGAATGGTACAGTCTGGCCAGAAAGCAGAGTTCCCAAAGGGCAGTAGTTGTATGAAAAAATGCTGGAAATCCTGGCAGCTCACTTAGCCTTCTCAGTTTCTTCCTCTGTAAAAATGGGGCTAATACCTGTATCTATATCACAATCATAGTGTTGTTATGAGGATAAATGAAATAATACAGAGGGCATCCCAAGACTCTCAAGGTCATTAAGCTACCAAAGCTTTATTTTATGAGCTATTGAAGCTAAAAACAGCACTGAGACTTTAGGGACACCTTGTATGTAAAGTATGATACAGATTTTAGCCATTAGTAAGAAACAGGATTGCACCGATGATCATCTTTGGATTTAATTTTGTTACTACATTAGCCAGGATAGGACCAAAGCCCAGGGAGTAGACCCTGGAAAGGGAATTCCACTATCAAGAACTTCTCTAAAACTAACACATAAAGTTCATAGAAACATTATTTTACCACAATGCACAAGATCAGTTCCAAATGCCAAATACAAGTCATACTGAATATGGCAAGCATCTCTTTGCACAAGGCGGACTAAAGCCAGTTTAACACCCGTTTCATTGTCTTTGAAAAGATTAACCAAAAAAAAGAGGCTCAAGTACCAGCAGAATTTGTAAGCTCCTTAAGGACTTTTTGACGTGTCTTTGTGTTTCATGGCACCTAGCACACATAGTAAGGTAGCTTTTTAAGTGCTGACTGAACTGAAATGAATTAATATAACTCACCAAAAAGAAAGATAAGTGCAGGTGGGAGCCAGATTGTGAACAGCCTGAAGCACCAGGCTAATTAAGATAAGTTAAGAGCCACCGAGGGTTTCTATTTAGGCCAGTGACATGTGGGCTCCAGTTCTTAGAAAGATTACTCCAGCAACTGCATGAAGGACTGATGGGGAGAGACTAGCAGTAGAGAGACTGACTGGGGGCTATTATAGTAGCCCAGGCAAGAGGTGAGAGGGTCTGAACTCTGATGACTGCTGCTCCCCTGGAAGGAGGGAGAGACATAAGGGGTGTTGTGGAGGGAGAACTGACAAGACTCGTAACCAAAAAGGGTTATTCTCGGTGGGTTCTGCAAATGTCAAAACACCTGTCAATCTATTTTCCTGGCCTACTGATGCTTTAAAATATAAACGTTTTTTGGTTTTTTTTTTTTGGAGAGCAACTGGGGTTAAATGACTTGCCCAAAGTCACAGGGCTAATAAGTGTGCCAAGTGTCTGAGGCCACATTTGAACTCAGGTCCTCCTGACTCCAGGGCTGGTACTCTATTCACTGCGTCACCTAGCTGCCCCAAAATGTAAAAGTTAATGCAAATTCTGAATCAATGGCAAGAGCATCAGAAACATGGTCATGACCTCACTTCCTTCCTTGTTAGGAAAGTTCGGCCTTTCCCCTACCTCATCTAGTGCCGCATCCTCAGGAGCCTTGATAGAGTCAACTGCAGGTGGACCAGAGTCTTCACTGGAATGACCAGATGGACATTTTGAATTTCCATCCAAAGCATCATGAGCAGGGTCCTCTTCAGGTTTCGGTGAGGCCTTTACGGTGTCTTCCATGACCTCACCATTCAGGGTTTCTAATTCAGATTCCTGTGGCATTATTAATTTTGATTTAAGTGAAAGCATACACAACTACAGACTATCTTCCTAAAAATAGGGAAGGACCATCCTGATAATTCAGTTTAAAATAAACTGTTCTTGTTACATCTAATATCACTAGTTAATCCATAAGATGTTCTTATGAGGTGACGAGTGGGGATTTTATACCCATTTTTAAATGAGATTAAGGTCTTCTGAAAATCAAAGAAGTGGTGCTAGGTTCCAAGATGAGACCTCAAAAATGAGTCTGGGCAAATTTAACCTTATCTTGATGGTAACAGAAAGCCATTACAAGTCTTTTGAGCAAGATAGTAACATGATAAAAGCTGGGTTTTAGGAAAAGTGCTCCATTCTGCACATTGCTTTCCGATTAGGCCAGTGAGGATATTATAGTAAACCATATGTTGTCAAATGATAAGATGCTGGAAAACAGTGGCAAGAAGTAGGAAGAAAAATGAGCCACGTCTTTGAAAGTAAAAGCCATAATAGAATTTAGCACATGATGAAAAGGGGGAGGAGATGAGGTAAACATTATAGCAATATTCTGAGCCTGGTTAAGAAATGTGGAAGCTGATGATACACAAGCAGAAATTAGAAGTTTAATTTGGGGCATAAAATGTCCAAGAGGCAGCCTAGGGTGAAATGGGAGCTGCTGTCTGGTTCAAAACTAAGGGGCATAATAAAGTTCAGGGCTCAACCCTTCTACTCATTTAACCCTCGTAGGTTAAACTATGTATAACTTATTTGCAAAATGAAGGGATTCCAAACCAGAGGATCTCTAAAATACCCTCTAGCTCTAAATCTTATCATCCTATGATTTGGGACCGCAACATGGGTCAGGACTGGAGATCATGATTTGGAAGCTATCTACGTAGAGCTGAGATGAGATCAGAAGAAGAGACATTTTTATAAACAAAGCAGAAAAAAGATACTAAGCCTTGGCAGTTGTCCATAGTTTAAAAACAGTAAAAAGATGACAGCTAAAAAGATGCAAGAGAGTGTAGAAATGAAAAAGAACCGTAAGCGTAAACTGAGCCTGGTAACCAAGGTAGCTAAGTGGGTGACCCACGCTTGAAAATTAAAGACTGACTAGAGACCACTAGCCTTACCAGATGGAAGCCCAATACAATTTCAGTAGAGCAGTGGGGACAGGAGCAAGAATTCAAGGAGGAAAGGGAGGGGAAAAACTGAAAGAAAGACGACTTTTCTAGCAGTCTGGTAATGAATACAAGGAGAAAGAGGATGAAAGAAAAAAAGGCAACATCATCCAATGAAAAACTTCCCAAGATAATAAAGCCTTGAGCATGTGAAGAGGAAGAGAAAGTTGTTAAAGAAGAAAGGGCTGGTGCTGGGGGGAAAGACTGTGCAACAGAGTGTCACACCCAGTGTTTGAGGAATACAGGGGGGAAGAATTATCGCTAAGATGGATTGACCCCTCCTTTCTCTAAGCCTGCCACAAGCGGGTAAGGAAAGTAAGAGGGAAAACCAAAGAGAAGTTGTATAAGATGACAAGCAATGGTGAGGGTAATGAATGGAGGTCATGCTAGAGAACTGGGAAATGATTCTGGCTTTTTATAGCAATTTTTCCCAGGTTTAATTATGTCCTATTCCTTCCACAAAATAAGGACGCTAATGAGGACTGAAAGTGTCTGATGACTAGCATGTGCATTCCACAGAAAAGTGGTTTGCATAAAGTGCATGATTTTTAAAAGCAGCTTAGAAAAGTGCTTATCTATTTGCTTAAAATATTTCGATAACTAGTGAATCACAAAACAATATTTTTATGGTCACGTGACATTGGAGTTCAAAAGAACTCTTAGGCAATGATAAGAAAATTGTGAGTCATATTTCAAAATTATTTTTCCTCTATTCTGGTCTGATTTAAGGCCCTTAGGTGAGAGATTTGGATACGAGCCTAAAACATAGACACCTTATTCTGGAGAAAGGGTTTCCTTTTACAACAATATCCATTGCCCTTTGACATAAATTATGCACACACACATATAACTGTGCATTGTTCTGATGTATATTTAAATTTCATATAAGATGCATTGAAATGCATTTAAATTCTGTAAACTACCTTAAATTATAAATGCATTTGGGGATCTGACTATTCAAATAAATCCTATGGCAAATCTAATTAGAAGTTGTATAATTAAATGCCCCCACCCCCATTCATCTTTGATTTCATTCAAATTTTCCACGGTAAAGTGTTGTGGGTTTTAGTTTGGGGTTTTGTTTTTGTTTTTGTTTTGCTCCAAATGAAGGAACCTCGATGTCTGCCCCCTTATTAAACTGTACTCATTTTATCAGATGGGTAAATCTGAATCGTCTATGGTATAACACCATATGGATATGAAATTCCATTATATGAATAAATGATTGCAAACAGTAGAGCATAAGTTTATTTCTTCACTGTATTTTTATTAAAAGGAGTAAAATAATTTTAATTTTTATGTTGTGGGCTCATACCTCTTCATCATCTTTCTTCTCCGGGACTGTTTTACTCAACCCTTGTGTCTCTAGGGCGTGTTGTTCTTTATCTTTTTTTTCCTGCTCAAAATCAACCACACTTTCATCTGGTTCATCGTCAAGTAACTCTTCTGAGCTCTCAGATGTGTATGCAGTAGATTCCAGTCTGGGGAAGAAAGTGATTTTTGTTTTGTTTTCTTAAAAGGGCAACAGAATAGAGAGATCTCAAGAAGTGGACAAGGCCTGAGAAGCCAAATAGCTCCACCCGTGCCCTCCCCACAAATGGATGGATCTCTTCTACAAAACTTCCCATAAAGCCAGCATTCAGCTGTTGCCTATAAACTTTTAGCAACAGGGGACTCACTACCTACAGCAAAACTCATTCCATTTTTTAAACTTCTGTATATCAGTTTTACCTTTTCTAACACAAATAAAATTTCGATCCCTGTAACTTCAATATGTTGCTCCTAGCTCTGGCCCTCTGCAACCAAACAGAGGTCAGTTCTTAGAAAGTCTTCTATATGCCAAATTACTCAAAGCAACAGGTTGCCAAACAAAGAAAACAAAGCAGATATTCACCAGTTGGGAAGCAATAAAATAGTGTATGAGTGTACAGGAATAAGAAATAGTATATAAGGGTACAGGAATAAGAAACAATAAAGGTGAAGCATGGGGATACCCTACTGGAATGGGTGCTGAATAAAGTAAACGCAGAATAATATGTACTGTGACTAAAATAACAAATGGTAAAGCAATACAGATCGTAAATAACTAATGATCAATATCTCGACCCCTCAAACAAGATGGCAAAACATACTCCCTACATTCCATCAGAAGCAAGGGAGAAAAAGACTCCTGATGGAAAATGCTAACCACATCCAGAGAAAGAACTATGGCATCTGAATGCAGATCAAAGCAGAATATTTTCTTCCCTCCCTCCCCCTTCTCCTCGCTTTTCCCTTTTGTTCTGATTTTTCTTTCACGTAACTAATGTGGAAATATGTTTAATATGACTGTACATGTACAGCCCATATCAGATTGCTTGCCATCTTGAGGAGAGGGAAAAATTTGGAACTCAAAATCTTATAAAAGTGAATGCTGCAAACTAAAACAAATAAGTGACTTTTGCAGAATGTTGTACATATTTTGCCAGACTTAGTCTATACCAATAAATTTTGCTTAAATGGCATTTCAACATTAAAAGTAAGGGTTCAATATTGGTGCGTGGACGTTGTGTGTAGTGGGAAATGGGAACGTGTACACACTATCAGGAAATTACTATTATAAAAACAAAAGTTATCAATAAAGCACCTCCTCCCAAGTCCTTCCTCTTGACACAATAATCCCTCAAATATTAGAGAATAACAGTTACGTCTTTACTATGTTCTCTCTGCCCTCCAGCAAAAATTCCTCAACTGATCTCTGATATGGCTTGATTTCAAGGCTCAATTCATTCAAGATGATCCTTCCCTTGGTTAGTGTTCAGGAAATTCTTGGAATCTGTCTGGCAAGCACTGCCTGTCCTCAATAGTGTGCTGATTTTGATGGAAGGAATAGGACCTACTTGAATTGGGGGAGGGGTAAGGGGGAGGAAGGGAACTGCTGTAAAATGCAAGAATGTTTAGTCATTTATTAATAGCTTTGACCACCTATGGCCCACCCACTCATTCTGAGGGACACAGGCTGCATCCAAATTTCCCCATTCTTCATAGCAATGCGCGGGCTGGCATATAATGCTCTTAATCAGTAAATCTGAGGCTCTTATATCATAAAAGACATGATAAATGCGATTAAATTGCCTGTCTGAGAGAATAAGTTCTCAATAGTCTGGTTTTCTGCTTTCTGACCTGTTCTATTATGTCAGTGACTGTTCCTAAAATATTAGGCCCAAAATTGGACACAATACTCCAGATGAGATTAAGGCAAAGTATGGGGCTGGGGCTGTGCCCTTCCTCATTCGGGACACATATTTCAACAGCCCTCCTCAAGATTTTCATTAACTTCTTAGATTGGAGGACAACACTGTTGGCTCACTAAATTGCAGAGTTCAATTATGAATTAATTATAATATCATAATCATTATAATCAATTATGAATTAATTAATTATCAATTAACTTCTACTTTTACAGATACACATACACACACGTATGAATGTTAAGAAAATTTAAGCATTTAAGAATACATACACACAATCATATAAGTATATATGTACACGCATGTATACACAGCTATGCATATATGTGCTTAAATTTTCTTCTTATTATATATACACATACAGAGTTATCGACTGCTTTCATAATAAAGTACAGAAATATTTTTTGAAACCATGAATGGCATCATGATTATACTTGAGGATGTTGAGAATTAAAGGACTTCTAGGGCCCTGATTCACCAAAGCAGGAAAACATAAGATAAAATGGAAATCAACCTTTAAAAAACAGCTGGGTACTTCAGATTATTTTTTATTTGTATTTCTCTTATTAGTAGTATATTTGGTGCATGAAAAGCATTTGTATCCTCTGACTTACTGGGAAGTGGATTTGGGTCTTACACAATAGAACTCTTCCAGTACTTCCCCATCAGACGATGAACTTCCTGAGGGCTGAGCCTGGGCATGACCTCTTTTTGTATTCCATCAGTCAAAGTATACATCATTAGCAATATACTTGTGGTAGCAATTAAAGGAGAACAAGATAGTTCATTGATTAAGGAGTAGATTTAAAAAAAATTGTAGCTCTTGAATGTAATAGAATATTATTTGCAATAAGAAATAATGAAGGGGTGGCCAGATGGCAAAAATAGAGCACTAGCCCTGGAGTCTGGAGGACCTGAATTCAAATTCGGCCTCAGACACTTAACACTTACTAGCTGTGTGACCTTGGGCAAGTCACTTAACTCCAAATGCCCTGCATTCTCCCCTCCAAAAAGCAAATAATAATAATTAAAAATAATTCAAAGGCACGAAAGACTTATAAGAACTCAATATGAACGGATGTGAAGGGAAGTAGAAAACTAGGAAACCAATTTATATAATGACAGTAATGTAAACTGACAGAACAAAACAAAAACTCAAAATGAATTGTATGAAACTGTAATGACCAAGCTCACTCACAAAAGAAGAAATGAGAAAATGTTACTTGGTATTTTCAAGGCAGAGGCTGGGAGGGGGGAAAGCAGGGATGGGGACAGACTATGGGTGTGGAAAATTGACTACAAAAACCATCAGATTTGAGCAACATGACTGTTCTTCTGCTGCTTCTTAAATCTTTGTTACAATGGATGGCCCCTGGGTAGAGAATGAGGAGGGATATAGATGAAATGGAACAAGTGTGTTCTCATCTCTTCTTTGGGGTTAATCTTGGCCATTTTAACTAATTTTGGGGGGTTTTTTTTGGAGGCAATCAGAGTGAAGTGACTTGTCCAGTGCTACACAGCCAGTAAATGAGTAAGGCTGGATTCGAACTCAGGTCCTCCTAACTTCAGGACTGGTGTTCCACCCACTACAGCACCTACCTGCCGCTTTAATTTTGAAGCATTCAATTGCAATTCTTTGGTTGCTGCTGTTGTTTTATCTTGTTGCAGTAATTCTGCTTTCCTGGTTCTGCTAACTTCACTTTGCATCAGTCCATATCAACCTTCGCCATATTCAACACATTCATCATTTCTTAAGGCACACTGACATTCTATTTTATTTGTGTCCTCTAAAGCATTTTGTAGTGGATGGGCACCTACTTTGTGCTGCTATAAATAAGTTTTTATATATGGAGCCTTTCTTCTCATTCCTTGGGCCTATACATACAAGTAGAACTGCTAGATGGACATGTCAGAGACTTTTTTCACTTTATTCTGTACTGCCTTCCAGGATGCTCAGGCTAATTTACGGCTCTACGGGGGACTTCAGTTTGCCTATCTGGCAACATATGGGCAATCGACCAATCTAGTCATTTTTTCCATCTGTGCTAATTTCCTGGGTACTTCAGATTATTTTTTATTTGTATTTCTCTTATTAGTAGCATATTTGGTGCATGAAAAGCATTTGTATCCTCTGACTTACTGGGAAGTGGATTTGGGTCTTACACAATAGAACTCTTCCAGTACTTCCCCATCAGACGATGAACCTGGGCATGACCTCTTTTTGTATTGCTCAGGGTTCAGCAAGTGCTTGGTGCACAGTAAGCCCTGAGTATAATGAAGGTGCATGGGTGGTCCTTTACCTGCTTACTGGAGCCCCAGATGAAGCCTGGGGGACGTTTTCATCCGCATCTTGAAGAGGGTTAATTTCTGAATCATGAAACCTCTTTCCAATCTTTGGACGCTTCAAATTAATGCTTCTTGTTTGAGTGTTAAGAGATGTATTATCAAGTCCTAAAAGACAATAAGCCTATCCTAAAGTCGATGTCAAGGATGACAAACTTCCAGCATACAATGAAATACAGGAACTAGATTTGTCTATATAGTGATTCTCCGCTTCTCACATTCCTTATTCATTTATGCCCAGTCATTCAAAAATAACAAAGACAATTCTACCAATATTATTAATGGTCTACCTTACAAGGATAGGGCTTCATGATTTCCAATTCTTTAAAATCAGGTTCCATTGATATGTTTGCTTCTTCCATCACCCTAATTACCCCAAATATCCTTTCTCCTTCTCCTCCCAGAGAGCCATCCCATGTGACAAAAAGTCATTTTTTTAAAGAAAGAAAAATGAGCACAACTGGTTGATAACCAAAATTTCATTCCATTATCTGCTATCTCCAAGTCAGGGGATGAGTAGGGCAGGGTTAAGCATCGTTTTTACAAAAGGGGAAGCAAATGCTCAGTGACATGAACTGAATGACCCAAATTCACATTTGCTAGTTTAGTGGCAGAGACAGAATCAAAGAACCTCCAGGTTCCAGAGGAGATGAAGAGAAGCTTAGGACACAGGAGGGTCTCATACATTGGGCAGCTGATTTATATAATGACAATAGTGTAAACTGACAGAACAAAACAAAAACTCAAAACGAATTGTATGAAACTGTAATGACCAAGCTCACTCACAAAAGAAGAAATGAGAAAATGTTACTTGGTATTTTCAAGGCAGAGGCTGGGAGGGGGGAAAGCAGGGATGGGGACAGACTATGGGTGTGGAAAAGCAGTAGTGTTTCTTACCTTCAGATGTACTTGCATTGGTGTCTGAGATACCTTTTCCCCTTACAGGATCAACCTAAAACAGAGTGATAGATTAGATTTCAAACTTTTTAACCTAGATTTTCCTTCTTTGAGAAATATGAGCTTCTCCAACTGAAAATGCTTTATATAATTGCTTTATCTGTACCTTTATGATTAAATATAATTGCACAATAATTTGGGTTGTTCTAAGACAGGGTAGGGGAACCTGCTGGCTTGAGGCCACATGTTCCCCACCCCTGTTCTAAGACACACATAATTTAAATGGTTATGATACTATATCGACTGTTAATATAAATTTTATCAAGTCACTAAGCTAAAAAAGCTTTTTTCTCCCTACAACATATGCACATATGTACATTCATAAACCCACTTTCAAAGACTACAGAGTTGAATTGTCAATGGATTTCAAAAAGCTACAAGGAACTCTATTTTCTTTCAAATTAAGCACTAAATATCTAAATATCTAGGAAAGCCAAATCTATCCTAATAAATAATTTTGCTTAAAAATGTAAGGAATTGGGGTGGCTAGGTGGTGCAGCGAATAGAGCAACTGGCCCTGGAGTCAGGAGGACCCGAGTTCAAATCTGGCCTCAGATACTTAACACAAAAACTAGCTGTGTGATGTTGGGCATGTCACTTAACCCCAATTGCCCCTAAAAAAAAAAAGCAAAAGAAAAAATTTAAGGAATGTTTCCAAAGGAGCTTCTGCGTTTATAAACTCAAACATGTTTAGTCCCAGTTTTATAAATACATGCTCAAATACCATATAACTTAGTGTTAAAGCCATAGTAGGCATATGTTCCTCATGGGCTCATATAATAGTAAAAAAAATAAAAAATAAAAAACTGTAAACTTATATTTTGGTTACAGAACAATTCAGAGCAGACTGATACAAAAAGACTCTACAAGTGACCTAAACAAAAGAATTTATCATTTCTTATAAATGTTGAATAACAAAATGGGATAAATTCATAGAAGATGGAAGGGACCTTTCTCAAAAGCCATCAAGTTCAACCCATATTAAAACAAAAGTTCACCCTACAACTTTTCTGATAAGTCTTGGCTTTCAAGACCTTTAATGAAAAAGAGGTGACTATCACCCATCCCGAATGCAAATTAATCTCTCTTATTTTGTATAGCATGTTCATTCAGGTTTACCTATATTCACTTTTCTTAAAGCAAAGAATATTTCTATTTCTCAATTCCACTCTTTTCTCTTACAATAAGATGTAAGCACACTATCATTTCTGAACAACTTAGCAGTGATAGTGGAAAATCTGTTGAATTTGTTTTGCTTTCTTCCAAATGCTCATTTTCACAGAAGAGACAAGAAATATTTGCTGAATATACTATAACATTCACAACTCTAAGCTGGATTGAGGCTTTTTGGTCACATGCACAAAAAACATCTTACTTTTAGAAACAATGTGTGCAGGATTTCATTACCTGCATTTCATTAGACTGGCTTTCTTCACATTCTGTTTCATCTTGGGGACCGGGTGCAGAGTCACAGTCTTCAAATGTAAGTTTTCTCACTTCACTCTGAGAAACCTCTGTGCTTAGAAGAATTAAAAAGAAAAAGAAAAGCAAGCCCCCTTAATATATTTGGTTATAACATCACCCTCATAACCATTATAACATTACATATATCACATTTGATTATAACAACCACCCAATCTTCAGGAGTTTTTTTCTTCAAACTCTAACTAAAAGATTCCCACAAGAATTCTCAAATAGGCATTTTGTACTTTGTGAATTCCAGAAGAATTCATGAATTTGGAAGACTCCACGGAGACTGTGCCCTTCGATCCCAGATGCCTGTCATATGGTAAGCACCCTACATCCTTTCTCTACCAATTCCTAATTAACATATTCAGTAGTTAGTTAAAAAGATGACCAGGTCACTTTGAGTCATTCAGGTGATTACTAGTAGCCTAAAGGTTAATATAGAAGAACAGAAAACTTTAGAATATCTTTGTAGTATTGGCTGTTGTACACACTGTGTGTTTGTTATGTTATGTTATGTTATGTTATGTTATGTTATATTTTATATTATAAATGGACATTACCTTTCTAAACTAGACTGGGATTGTAATCAGCTTGTAAACATTCTTACCTGCACATCTGAATGCTTCTCTCTGCAATGCACTAGTGATGGGTATTCTCTGATGCCACTGTCCGGTTCCTTCAACCTCCCAAAGAAGATCATGATCTCCTGGGTACTTCTCAAAATACTGTCTACAAGCTACAAAACATAGGTATAACAGTTTTTCTTTTTTTTTTAAATAAAGACATTTAAAAACACTACTTATGAAGAGTATGTGCTAGTGAAAATAATAAGAAAAAACCAATTTAAGTTAAAAAGGTTAGTGATTACCCTTGAAAGCTTAATGGTTTCAACAGAAGATAGCCAAGGGCGTGTGGAAGTATGCCATAGTAGAAAGAGCACTGGAACTGGAACTGGCAAGGGGTTATGATATTTAATATATACTGAGAAGATTAAATTGGTTATGTATCATTTTTATTGACCTTATTTACAGTTAACCGATTATGTCCTGTAACTGCCACAAATCATAGTTCTTTGTCTCTGAACTTGGTTCAGAAATTCAACTGGTCTGTAATGAGTTAAGTTTAAAAATCCAGTTCTCTTGCTAATCACTGTTCTATTCTTGCCTCAAGGAAATCTGCTATCTTGGGGGGATTTGAGTAGAAATGAGGGAATCTGAACTAATATCTATATACCACCATGCTATCCTTCAAGGATGATTTGTTTGCTTTCCAAAGAAATCTTGTCCACTATCTTTAAGCTTGCAGATAAACTCAACTAATGAACATTATCTCTTTTTTGTTTTGTTTTGGGGTGCTTTTTGGGGGGAAAGGGGAAGGCTAGGCAATTGGGGTTAAGTGACTTGTCCAAGGTCACAGAGCTAGTTAAATGTCAAATGTCTGAGGCCAGATCTGAAGTCAGGTCCTCCTGCCTTCAGGGTTGGTGCTCTCTCAGCTGAACCTCCCAGTTGCCCCTAGTCCAGGATCTTTTAAGTTTGCAGGTGAACTCAAATAATGAGCACTTCTTAGACACAGGAGGGAAGGAATGGGTTCTTGCTAATCACTTATGCCCAGTTTCTAACCAATCTTACCCACCATGACTCAGCTATGTAACCAGTCATGTTGTCCTCAAGCCTATGGCAAACTGTATCAACCTATTCTATTCTTTATTCTAGTTTTATATCTCATATCATATGGCAAGGTAAGGTCAAAATGAGTACATGAGATTAAGAGCTGATGGTGGGGGTCGGAGCCAAGATGACGGAGCAGAAGCAGCAGGGTCCTGCAGCTCCCACACAGCCACCCTAAACACCCATAAAATATGACTCTGGACAAATTCTAGGACTCTCAAACTCACAAAAAAACAGAAAAACACATCTCTCCCAGAAGGCAGCTCGCCAGCAGGGGATCATCGCGGCAGCCTGAAATCAAAATGGGGTCAGGCTCCAGGGCAGTCGGGAGGAGCCGAGCCTCCCAAGCCACAGCCTGAGTCTACTTCAGAGAAGATCTCAAGCACCTGGAGCAATCTTCACATCTACTAAGCCAGGATTACAGGTGGATGAAAGTGAGTGAAGCTTTCAAGCTAAATTTGGGGAAGGAAAAGCAGTGCGGTCAATCTACCCCCAGGGCAAGGAAGCAGTGGGGGAAGGGCAGGAATTGCTTCAGAGCTCCTGGCCTGCAGATCCAGCAGGGGGGCTGAGTCGATTGATCAGGGCCAAGTGCTCTTGCATTGAGCATCCTGGATCCGAATCGTGGTCTTGGGTGGTGGTCCTAGGGAGCACTTTCAGCAAGCCAAAGCTGGGGCGGGGGGGGAGGGGGGGGTGAGCCTGCAACAGCCCCCTAATAGCTCTGGCAGCTGGGAAAACCCCAGCTATTTGGAACAGAGCTTTCCCCCCTGGAAGCAGAGTTTCACAAAGCTAAAAAAAAAACAACCAATTAATTGACTGGCCACCATGAGGAAAAGGAAGCAAAATAAGAACAGCAATAAAACTCTAGAATCCTTTTTTTGTGGACAAAAAGGATCAAAGCATGGAACGGGAGGAAGACAACACAGTCAGAACTCCCACACCAAATGCTTCCAAGACACTTGAAGAATTCCTAGAAGCTATAGATAATCTGAAAAAGGACTTTGAAAAACAAATAAGAGAAGTGGAGAAAA
>CM053594.1:356835104-356847900 GCA_028646575.1 Pseudocheirus occidentalis | reverse complement strand
CCTCCCTTGTCCCCCACCCCCACTGGAAGGACAATCAATTCAATACAGGCTGTGGATGTGTGATTATACAGAACATCTTCATAGTGGACATATTGTGACAGTGATCATCTGTCTCTCCTTCCTATCCCTCCCCCCCATTAATGCTTTTTTTTAAGAGTCCTTAACAAAATGGACAAGAGGAAGAATACTTCACCTGAAAACACTACCAGTGCAAAGGAAAAAGAGAACAAAAAGTAGATGTAGCTGAACTGCACAAATATGGTCATAGTTGAAGAGGTTTAGGGTTAGGGGTGCTCGAGACCCCAAAATACCAACACGCTGAGTCCTGCTGAATGAATTTGACCTAAGTCTTCTCTCAGTCAAAGAAAAGTAAAATTTATTAAAGTCTGCCATGTTGGGTAGACTCTTGAGGAGCCTGGGTATCTGTAAGGCTTGCATTGGACAAACAGGCCAGAAGCATTTGACACAGAGTATATGCTAGAATTTATTCCCCACCTTCACAGAGCAAGTCTGTGCCAGGTCATTATATAGCACTCTCATCCACATGGGGGCAAGGTGGGGTCTTATATACAGAAAAATTGTGGGAGGAATTTAGGGGTGGTCAGGGGAAGGGATTGGGGAGGGTCTTCAGGAGGAGTCAGACTCCAGTAAAGAGTTTGGGGAGGGTCTTCGGGAGGAGTTGATGAGGTCAGATAACAGTTGACGTGGGTACAGATATTTTGGTAGGCTCAAGGGTGGGAAGTACAATGGAGGGCCAAGCTAGTAACAAAGATTTGGGCAGAGCCATAGTGAAAGGCCTGTGGCCTCCTGCAAATGCTTCATCATATGGGAAGACTCAGAGTTTAAGGAGGGTCCCAGAGACTGCACCTCATCACTAGTCACTTTAAAATAGGGTGAAATGTCTGTATGTCAGAATCTGTAGTTGTTGTTCAGTCATGTCTGACTCTTAGTGACCCTATTTGGGGTTTTCTTGGCAAAGATACTGGAGTGATTGGCCATTTCTTTCTCCAGTTCATTTTACAGATGAGAAAACTGAGGCAAACAAGGCAAAGTCACTTATCCATGGTCACACAACTAGTAAGCGTCTAAGGTCAGGTCTGAACTCGGGTCTTCCTGACTCCAGGCCTTGGGGGCTCTATGCAATGGGCCACTTAGCTTCCCACAATCTACACAACAGAACATTATAAAAACAAAGAAACATAAAAGAATAAGTCAAAGATGCATCAGCTTTTTGTTATTTGCAAACAACGAGAATTGTTAGAATGATAGAAATGGAGCATCTTTTACCTGAATGAATTGAAAATGACAATCAAAACATATTTCCCTTTCACCCCCTCGGGTGGAATCTTTAGGTTTATTTTTTTTCTTAATGGAAAGAAAGTAGATAGTGAAGAAACTTTGATAAAACCTGTGTAGTGTGAGTTGGGAGGGGAAACCTTTGTAACCTTAGAGGTCAAAGAAACAGTTATGGATTGTGTAAATAGAGACCTACAGGCTGCTCAGGCCAGGGTAAGTCTTACTGATTTCTCTCCTAATAGAAGCTCTTTCTATCTTAAATCTTTGCTGCCAGGAGATTCTGAAAAGAACCTCCTCAGAAAAATTCATTATCACACAGGAACAAACCTGATGTTTCCAACTCCTGAGACCCCACAGTGAACACTTTCTTCCCACAAACACCAGACATCTTGTCCATATCCTGCAACCTCCCAGATAAGGCAAGGACTTAAGCAGCCTCACCTGAGAGGAACCTTGATGGAACCTTCCCTTTGCCACAAAATGTCTCTCCAAGAGATACTTTACGTCCTTGTATCTTCCTGAGTTACAATATACCTGGCAAATGCCAATCAGCTGATGCTAATTAAACTTTTTCTCTTCTAGCCTTGTCTCTTAATGTATTGACCTCCAGTGAAACAGATCAAGCAGAAGGAATTACTCTCCAGGAGTTATTTTAGGACCTCTGGGGTTTGATCACTCTAAAAATCTAGTTCAATTGCATAATGTTCAATTACTAGAGAAGTGGTTAGTGCACGGAGAACTCTAAATATCCTAAAATCCTCTTGTTTTGAAGAAAATAATCAATGAAGACTCAACAAAATTTTTATGTGGATGAAACAGGCTTATTCTGGATAAAAAAAAATGTCTTTCAGGCCTTAAATTTCTAAGAAAGAAAAAACTCAACCTGAATTTAAAGTTTGTAAGTGATTGGGATGGGATCTAAACCTCTAAAAGGAAAATACCGTGTCTTTGGGATCTGGACCACAAAAATGAAAAAGCCCCTGGACTTTCCTACATGACCCAGGTCCCTGGCATTTGCCTGGCCCACCCCCACCCCACCCCCGACCTTCCTGGTCCTTCTCTGTTACTTCCCAAACATCCCAGACTCCTTGGCCACTCCTAGATCCTTCCCTGTAAAGAAGGTCCATCTTGTCCCACATTAAGTCACCCTGGTTCAATCTGACCCACTTGTCAATACAAGTGTCACAAATGCTCAGATTGCTTAAGAGTCTGGTCAAGTATACAGAGTCTTAAAATCTCACCCACTCAGACTGGTGTTCTAATAAATCTTATCTCTGGCTGAAAGAAGGCTGGAGTCAAATTCATTCGAGGCAGGACCATGTGTTGTTTGCCCTTGAATTTCAGGGTCCCAGCACCCCTAGACCTCAACCTTCACAAATTCTCAAATTCCTTAAGTCTAGCCAATGGCTCAGATTTCTAAAGAGTCTGTTCCCACTCCTATTGGCGAAACAATAGAACCCTGAAGCCCTAAACCCCAACATAAGGACAAGCCTAACATTTTTATTGGGAGGTAATACTGACAGAGATTTTTAATTAAAAGCAATGCTTGTTTATAGGCTCAAAATCCTTACACTCTGACAGGCTAGAACCATTCCTTTCATCTAGTTCATTGGTGGTCAAATAAGAAAATAAATATTAAAGGAATGCATATGACCAAAGCATCTTGTGCATCCAATACTCCGGGCCCCACTGTCCTTTCTTTTCTTATGGAATTCTTTCCCTAGCTCACCTCTCCAATCTCTCTTGAATCCATGCCCAGTTCTCTTCTCTCTTGTAAGTGGTATGCTCCTTGAAGCTACTTCCTCCTTGGATGACCGCCTCTCTGTCCAGGCATACCTCATTTTCTTACACTTTGTAGATACTGCAGTGTTTTGGGGGGGGGGTTTTCTCACAAATTGAAAGCTTGTGGCAATCCTTCCTTGAGTGAACATCATGTCTCTGTGTCACATTTTGGTAATTCTTGCAGTGTTTCAAACTTTCTCATTATTGTATCTATTATGGTGATCTGTGACCGGTGATCTCTGATGTGGCTATTACAATTGTTTGGGGGCTCCACAAACCCCACCCATATAAAATGATGAACTTAACAAAAAAGTGTTGTGTGTGTTCTGACTGTTCCGTTAACGGCTGTTCCCCTGTCTCTCCCTCTCCTTGGACCTCCTTATTTCCTGAGACACAATATTGAAATTAGGCCAATTCATATTCCTACAATGGCCTCTAAGTGTTCAAGTGAAAGGAAAAATCAATCAGTACAGGAAACTTCATTGTCTTATTTTAATAAATTGCCACAGCCACCCCAGCCTTCAGCAATCACTACTATGAGCAGTCATCAACACTGAAGCAAGACCCTCCACCAATAAAAAGATGATGACTTGTTGAACTCAGATGATGGTTAACAGTTTTTAGCAAAAATAAATATTTTTAATTAATGTATGCATGTTGACTTTTTTAGACATAATACTATTATATACTTAATACATCACAGTATAGTATAAACATAACTTGTATATGCACTAGGGAACCAAAAAATTCGTGTGACCCACTTTATTGCAATATTTGCTTTATTGTGGTGGTCTGGAACCAAATCCACAATATGCTTTGCCTGTATCTTGATAGAAAGTGTAAACATACCAGTCCTTTGAAATACACATTGCAGGGTACGCTAATATAGCAGAACACCTCACCAAATTTAAATTCCTCTATATTTGTTAATCTTATCAAGTTTGTGTCTTGCACGAGATATATTTTCATATTTAAAAAAAAGATTAAACAAGAAAGCCTCTGCTCTACTGCTGAATTCTGCTTGAATTTTCTTGACCTGAAGGATGGGGTGTCACCTATTGGGCACAGTTCTACTAGACACCATGGCTGGTGAAAGGGGTACCAAGAGAAAACATCTCCTCAGATCCTTGCACTCTCTGGTATAGATCCACATGCCATACTCCTCAAAGCTTCTTTAGTCTGGATTCATGTGAACTGATAACTTTTGAACTGTTCCATTGACTCTTTTTTTTTTTTTTTACTCTTGTTTTTTTGTTTTTGCTTTTTTGGAGGGCAGTTGGGGTTAAGTGACTTGCCCAAGGTCACACGGCTAGTTTTTTTGTGTTAAGTGTCTGAGGCCAGATTTGAACTCAGGTACTCCTGACTCCAGGGCCAGTGCTCTATTCACTGCGCCACCTAGCCACCCTTCCATTGACTCTTTTTTTTTTTTTTTTTTTTTTTTTTTGCTTTTTGGAGGGCAGTTGGGGTTAAGTGACTTGCCCAAGGTCACACGGCTAGTTTTTTTTTGTGTTAAGTGTCTGAGGCCGGATTTGAACTCAGGTACTCCTGACTCCAGGGCCGGTGCTCTACTCACTGCGCCACCTAGCCGCCCCCCTTCCATTGACTCTTAAGAGCCTTCGAGGGCACAGCTGGTCAGTGCTTGGCCAGTGGTATTATCCCTTTCAATTCAATCAAGGAAAATTTGTTCATACTTCATAAATGGATTATTTCACAGAATAACATCTTGAAAATTAGTTTAATACTTTGTTATTGGCCCCTAACTTTCTGTAGTTAGTTCTTGGGCTAAGATGATTGGTTGAAGGTCAACTCTTCTAGAGTAACCTTTCCATAGTAAACTTGGTTGGAATCATTGCATAATTTTTCCTTGGCAATATTTAATTGGTTTGGTCTGGATCTGACTCAGATTGATCTCCTAGAAGTTCAGAATTATTATTGGAATGAAATGAGATATTTCTAAGTCATTCAATAGTTAGCAAAAGGTTGTTTACTTAGCTATATCAGAGCAAGGATATTCAATAAGGATGCGCATCAGGGACAATACTAGTTGATTCAGATGAGGGTCCTCTAGCATCTGAGTGGTGCTACAGCTCCTTTTTGTTCTCTGAAGACCAGGAAGGGATGACAATGGCCCGAATCTTTGGTCCCCTGAGCCAATTAAGTCCCCAGGTTAGTTTCAATTCCTGGAAAAAATTAGCCCAATTTTCAGGAGGGATAGGGTATCTTACCTACTATGGGGTAAGATTTTGCTTCTGCAACACTCTGTCACTTTGGTGGTTAGATCCTTAAGGCCCTTTAGAGAACCTTTCACCCCTTATATGACTGGGAATGTTACTGGTCAACCCTCATCTTGCTGTGCAAGAAGCCTGACATAGACATCCCTGAAGGAGAAAGAAAAAAAAAAACCTTAAACAGAAAGACAGTGAAAACAAAACAAAAACATTGTAGTGACCCCCTGAAGAAGTGATCAAACGTAGAACAAAACCCAGAAATCACAGACTTCGCTTTCTTCCCCAGCTCTGGAATTACTTAGTCCAAGGTTTAACCAATCATTTAAACAATGTTTTTGTTCGTATGTATTTTTATTTATTTGCTTATGTGTTGTCCGCCCCCCCCCCCCACCAGACTGTTAACTCCCTAAGGACAGGGAAATTGCCTTTCACCTCATTTTGTATCCCCAGCACTTGGCTCAGTGCCTGCAACATAAAAGGCACTTATTAAATGTTATTGACTGATGGATGGGGAGGTGGACATGAGCAGGAATAGCATCTGGAACATCAGGACTACAGGAAGAATGATGCCACTTCCTGCATAATCACTGATCATTATGGGTTGGGCAAAATTATCCTAGATTACCATTTACTTTGTATTCCCTGGTCCATTGATCAGACCTCCTCCTCGGCTGGGGACCCTAAGGGAGGAGGGAATGACAAATCTTTGCTTCATTACAGGTCTCTGAGGGGCTGCCTCCCTTCTTGTTTTGGGGCCACTTTCCCTTGGTGTCCAAAAAGCAAGCCATTTCCCAGCAATCCCACCCCATGATTCCCTAAGCCAGTGGTTCTCAACCTTCCTAATGCCTTGACCCTTTAATACTTGTATGTGGGCATATCTGTATGTGGGCAGACCCGCCTGGAGACTGATAGAGGAGCAGTGTCTGGATTCCTAAGACCATCGGAAATATGTGTTTTCCAACAATCTTAAACAACCCCTGTGACCCCTGTGAAAGGGTTGTTTGACCCCCAAAGGGGTAGTGACCCACAGGTTGATAACTGTTGCACCTAAGCCCTTCCTAGTGAGTTCTATAGTATCTAGGTATCTAGGCACTATATCAGTAACAACGAAGAAGGGCCAATAAATTCTACCTTACAGAAAGCAAATGGCTATCATAGGCCTTCTTTTGCCACTTCACGTGCCACTGCCCACCATATTGGGCTCCATGTACCTACTCACTCTGCCATCTATTCTGTCAGGGTTCAATTTTATCCTCTGTTCAGGGGCAAGATAACTGCCTCTGTCTGCCTGCCTTTGTCCCTCTTTGCTAGGGAAAAAACACTGTTAAAGGTCTGTACTGCCCCGACCCTACTTTACTGGAATAGGAGTGCTCTGGATGCTGCTACTACTGGCACTTGACTCTGTTCCCTTATCCTGGCACATGACTCCGTCACTCTCTGCCCAGGCCCAACTCTACTCCCCTACTCCTAGCCACGTGTTGTGACCAGAATGTCACTGCCCTTAGCTGGTCTGTCATTGTTGATAAAGCCAAGAACCACCACATAGGATGCTCCAGGCAATTCCAGGCGATTCTGGCCGAGCATAGCAGGGCTTAGGTTCTTCTTCCTGTTAGTAATTGCACTCTCCAGTGCAGAAAATTCCTCCTGCTGCTAATCACCCCTAGTGAGGAACACAGGAGATCCTCATATCTTGAAATTTCAGGGCTGCTGCCAACTCAAGATCTAGACCTAGGAAAGATATACAGAGCAAAGTCAGAGAGACAGAAAACCAGAGACTCGTCTAGACAAGCTTTGTACGCTTCGTTAAAGCAGTATATATCTTTGTCAGAGTGGGTGATGGTGTCTGGGGACCCAAGTTATGCAGGGGTCTCTCAAAGAGAGAAAGACAGAGAATTCATAGTCTGAGACTGGAAGTGGTCTCTCTTAAAAACTTTTTAAATGGACCCTACCCAGCCCGACCTCAGCAAATCAAGTGGGGGTGAAATTGGCACATTTATCCATAACCCCATTCCAGAAAGATACCTGGGCTTCTGGGGAGGAATGAAGTATCTTCCTTTTAATACAAAAATTACCCAAAGACTATCAATAAATATTGCTGCCAAGCAAAAACTATCCACAAGAATGTAAAACAGTTTACTATATGCTTAGAATAGAGACCTACAATATAAAGAAAATAATGAAAAAAAAATAGGGAAACTACCCTAGGTGTCATCCATATCATTCAGTGTTGTTTTAGACCATTTAAAATAACTTGACAGTATAAAATACCCGAGTGTACCTGCCAAAATAGACACAGGAACTACATGAACATAAACATAGAACACTTTTTATACAAATAAAGTTAGATTCAAACAATTGCAGTAATATTTATTGTTCATGGATAGGTAAAGCCAAGATACTAAAAAAAATGACCATTTTACCTAATCTATTTATTCAATGCCATTCCAATTAAGTTACTAAAAAGAAAATCTTACTGACTTAGAAAAAAATAATAACAAAGTCGTCTGGAAGAAAAAATGTCAAGAATGTCAAAGAAACTGGAGAAAGATGTAAAGGAAGGAGAGTCAGTATTATCAGACCTTAAACTATATTATAAGATGAGAGTATTGTTGAAGTGCAAAATGGATAATTTGGATTATTTTAAACTTAAATTTTCTTGTAGAAATAAAGCCAATATAACCAAGAATAAGAGGAAGACAGAAAATTGGGAAGAAACTTTCATAGACAATCTCCCAGATAGGATTTGATTGTGCTGGAAGTCTACTGTGATATAGGAAATGAGTTAATTGATTTTGAAAAACATGGAAGGACTTAGACCAATGAAGGAAGACACTATTTATCTCCAGAGAAAGAGAGAACATGGAAATATGCATAGTAGAGTTTCACATTTATGTACATGAGTATATATGTATGTATATGTATGTATATCCATGTTTAATTGTAGCTTTTTGGGTGGGGAGGGAGTGGTACAGCAAAGAACAAAAGCAAACTTAAAAGGAACAAAGTGTTTATTATATAGTAGTATTTATTGTATAGGTTTTCCTGAAATGGAAATTGATTGTTTTATATTGAACCCTCTTTTACATTCTGCTGTGTACATGGAAATGTTCTCTTTCTTTTCTTTTCTTGTTTTGTATTTAAATTTAAAATGAATAAAAATTTACAAAAGAAAACTAGCGGACCCTAAGTGGCAAGCAGTCTTAAGCTACCTTATATAGGTGTATCAGCAAGCACCCCAGCATACCCAGGGCAGCTGCTAGCACAGGTTCTCAGATCTGCTTTTCTAAAGGATAGCAACTCAAAATGATTTAACAATCTTTCTTTAATCAAACAAGCATATCATTTACCTAGTTCAGGGGAAAAAGTCAATACCCTGAACTCCAGAGAATACAGGCACAAGTTGCAAACACAAGTTACAAGCAGACCAAGAAACAGATCAGCAGATGGGCTTTCAGCCATCTGACCATCACATCCATTACCTATTCAAATTACGAGAGAGGGAAGCACCAACATCTGGGTTTTTCAAGGCCTGGGGTCTCAAAGGCTTCACAGAGTCATGTCTGGCCAAATCACACAACTCTTCTCAAAGTGAGCCCCAAAGCAAACCTCACATCAGGGTGTGTATATAGGCTTCTCCTGCGTCAGCCCTCTTGACCCACTGTCCAATTACAAAGTAACAAGGTGTGGCCATTCCCAAAAAAACAAGCCTCCCACCACAGGCTCCATGTGACCACATTCAGCCTATTAGGGGGAAGAGTATACTTTCAAATCAGGGAACATTCTTGGAGCCACTTAAGCCACTTAAACAAAGGGGCTAGGGGTAAGAAAGAGCTTCAGATTCCCATTACAATGGGTTATCATTACATAAGCAGCATGAATGCAATAGAATTTTATAGAGAGCATAAGATAAAGGTTTATGCATCCAAAAAATTTATACATTAAAGGACAGATAGCAAAAAGGTGAGATGTATAGGAGGCAAAATAACAGAATTTGCAGACTAACCACTAACACCAGAACTGGAGCTACTTATGTGACATGCTCCTCTTAAGTAAACAGAAGTAATAAAAGCTAAGCCAGAAATTCTAACCAGCTAATCACCTGATCTAAATTTTGATGTCTTAGCTAAATTCTGCTGGCTCTAGCTATTTATATCCCCTATCAGAAATTCTCTTATCACACTTTGAATTGCTTCCCTTAATGCCTTATACTAAAGAATAACAGCCAGGTCCACATGGCACAATTCCCAATGGCATGCTCATTACAATATTAATATGTATGTGTGTGTATGTATAGCTATATAGATTATATAGGTATCTGTCTATATATACATATGTATACAGTATAAATGTATGTATATATGATGAGGTATAGGCTCTGGGACTCTCTTTCCCCCCCCCTCCCCCCACCCCCTTTTAAGCTCTCCTTGAATCTTTGAGGTACTTACTCTGGGAAACCTCTTGAAGTCTGATTGAATCTTCAGGAGGCATTTGCAGAGGCCATAAATATTTCATTGTGGCTGGGCCCAAACCTGTTACTAGACTGGTCCTCCATTGTCCATCTGCTTCCCACCCTGGAGCCTATCAGGATATTTTGCACTGATCTCATTAACTCCACCTGAAGTCCCTCTCCAAACTCATTTACTGGAGTCTGACCTCATTGACTCCTTCTGAAGACCTTCCCCAGGCTCCTCCGCTGAACCACCCCTAGATTCCTCTGTATATAAGACTCCATCTTCCCTCCATCTCAGTGAGAGTGCCATAGAATAGCTTAGCAGAGACTTGCTCTGTAAGTCTACCCCATATCTTTCAATAAACTTTATTTTTTCTTTGGCTGAGAAGACTTGAGTGGAATTCTTTCAGCAGGACCCAGCATGTTGGTATTTTGGGGTCTCAGGCAACCTTAACCTTCTTTGGACACTCTCTTCATTTTTATTCCCAGTCAGGAGTTTGGAGAGGGTCTTCAGGAGGAGTCAATGAGGTCAGACTCCAGTAATGAATGATTAAGGGTGGGAAGTTGCTGGAGACTACCTAGAGACAGACAATGGTGGACTAGGCCAGTTCAAGGGTGTAACAGATTTGGACTTAGATATTTTGGGAGGATCAAGGGTGGGAAGTTGCTGGACAAAGGAAGGCTAAGCTAGTAACAAAGATTTGGACAGAGCCACAATGAAAGGCTTATGGTCTCAGGCAAATGCCTCATGTGGGAAGATTCAAGGAGAGCTCAAGAAAGTTCCCAGAGCCTGTACCTCATCACTGTTGGGCTATAAGAAATGATGAGCAGGGTAGATTCAGAAAAATCTGGGAAGATGTATATGAATTGATAAAGTGAGGTGGACAGAACCAGGAAATCATTGTATACAGTAACAACAAAATTGTAATGGTGAAAAATTTAACTACTCTGATCAATTAAATGATCCAAGAGAATTCCAAAAGACTCCTGACGAAAAATTCTATCATTTTCAGAGAGGGAACTGATGAACTCTAAATACCAATTGAAGTTTTCTACAAATTTTAGAACTTTATTTTTCTTGGGTTTTTTTTTTTTGGCAACATGGCTAATATGGAAACGTATTTTGCAGGATTTTATATATGTAATTGGCATCATATTGCTTGTCTTCTCAAATAAGTGGGGGAGTGACAGGAAAGAGGGAAAGAACTTGGAACTCAAAATTTGGGAAAAAAATTCTAAAAATAAATAAATCATATCATATATCTAAGAACCAATTAACATCTGTGAAACAAAAACTATTCTAAGTAATAAAGACACCCATCAAGGATATCATTCCAAGCAGCTATTCCAATTGTTCTGGGCTGGATCCAATTTAGGTCAGTCCCCTGCTAGTTTAAAACCGACAATAAATTGATTTGACACCAGTCTCATAATCTAAGAAAGTGTTTGCTTACTAAGAGGGGAGGTAGAGTCATACTGCTCTAAGTAATGCTCCAATAGAGACACACCTTTTATAGCAGTGGTTCTCAACCTTCCTAATGCCATAATCCTTTAATACTTGTATGTGGACATATCTGCATGTGGGCGGACCCTCCTAGACATGGAGAGAGGAGTGGTGTCTCGGTTCCAAAGACCATCAGAAATATGTGTTTTCAGATGGTCTTAGGAGACCCCTGGGAAAGGGTGTTTCGACTCCCAAGGGGTCACGACCCACAGGTTGAGAACTGCTATTTTATAGGTTTCTAGTGTTACTCCATCAATAAAGAAAATACCTACTATATATAGAACACTTTGTGGGTAGAACAGAACATAATTTCCAGAACATTTTATTTCACAATTTCTATAGTTGAAAATATAGCGCTAGTAAATTCATTTTGCTTATATAGCTCTTTAGTTCAGTGAAAAGTCACTCTTGTTCTCCTTTCTGAGACTCAGTATTGTAATGAAATGAGATACTTATAAGTCACAGCAGTTGACAAAAGGAGATTTACATAACCGGAACTGGGGAAGGATGTTCAACAAGGATAAGCAGGGAAGGTCAGGTAGAGTTGATTCAGAAGAATAAAGCTCCCTTGCATCTGAGTTGCCCCTGGTGATCTTCCAAACAAGTTTCAGAGCTTACCTAGAGATCCTTGGGTTTATTTGTACCCAAGTGACTAGAAAGTCAATTAAGTCTCTAGGATGGATGGCTTCGATACTTTTTAAGGAAAAACTAGTCTAATTTGTATGGAGGTGGGTTAAGATATTGAGCCTACAAATTATGTGAATAAGAGCAAAGAAGGCAAGACGGTGGGGGTGACCAAAGACTGGGGTTTGGCAAGGTCTAACTAGAGATAAGACAAGTTTAATAGCCTTCCAGCTTCCATCTCTTCCCCCCTCTCTTATTCTTCTCTCCTTGCAACTGCCTAATTAAGACAAAGACTGAACATATCAGTCTAATTAAAATATTTTTGGTGGCTCAAAGATTATCTCAAGAACAAAATACAAAATTCTCAGCCTGGAATTTAAAGTCTTCACCAATATGGCTCCCTCCTGATTTTCTATTGTTCTTTTGAAGAGGAGCCCAAAGAGTAAAAGGTTAGGGCTGCTTGAGACCCCAAAATACCAACATGCCGGGTCCTGTGGAAAGAATTCCACTCAAGTCTTCTCAGCCAAGGAAAAAGTAAAGTTTATTTAAAGATATGGGGTAGACTCTCACAGAGTAAGTCTGTGCTAAGCTATTCCAAGGCACTTTCACACAGAGTAAGTCTGTGCTAGGGCATTCTAAGGCACTTTCACACCCCGTGGAGGGAAGATGGGGTCTTATATACAGGGGAATCTAGGGGTGGTTCAGAGGAGGAGCCTGGGGAGGGTCTTCAGGAGGAGCCAATGAGTTCAGACTCCAGTATGAGGTCAATGCTCAGACTCCAGTAATGAGTTTGGGGAGGATCTTCAGGTGGAGTTAATGAGGTCAATGCAAGAGTAGATTGATATTTTGATAGGCTCAAGGGTGGGAAGCAAATGGACAATGGAAGGCCAGGCTAGTAACAGGTTTGAGCCC
>CM053594.1:356821484-356835004 GCA_028646575.1 Pseudocheirus occidentalis | reverse complement strand
GCAGTTGCCTCCTGAAGATTCAATCAGACTTCAAGGTTTCCCAGAGTATGTACCTCAAAGATTCAAGTAGAGCTCAAAAAGAGGGGTGCGGTGGGTCCCAGAGCCTACGCCTCATCACTTTTATATTACTCCCCTCTGTGCATTTACCATTCCAGAAAAACTGACTTGCTGGCTTTTCCCTGTATACATCATTTGATTTCTGACAGTCTAGCTCTAACTCATCTTTCCTTTCCAGCTGGACATTTCACATTTATCCCCTTCAAGTGCTCCCCATTCCAGCCAAACGTGACACAGCATTCTGTATTCCCTTGTCTAGAGGACCCTTGTCTCCTTCACCACCACCTTGCAGAATTCCTGAATCTCTTCAAAGCACAGGCTACGTGAGGCCTTTCTTAATCTTCACCCCTCCTTGTTCACACTCTCTCCCTCTTGAAGTTATGCAGATGATTTTGCATACATCTTCTGTTTACTTTTCTGTGCACACACTGCATTCCTCCATCAGAATCCAAGTTCCTTGAGAATAAGGACAATATCATTTTTGCTTTTTTGCAAAAGTACTTTGTACATCGACTGTTTAAATGACTTGAAGGGAATGCACTTCCTTTTTCCTGGAAGGAAACACCATATGCACCAATAAGTAAGTAGAAAATTATCAGAGAAAGGAGAGAATAGGAGCAATGGGAATCAGGAAAGCTGCCCTTTCCACGTGGTCCCTCAGTCAAACCTCAGTGGAAGCTTTGGACTCTGAGAGGAGAAATGAAGGAGAAAGTGCATTCTAGGAACTGGAGAAGGCTCATAAATAATGGAATGTCGAATTTAGACACTGGTTTGGCAAGACTATGTAAAGCATGTGAAGAGGAATTACAAAGTAAGTGTGGAAAGGTAGACTTGAACCACTGGCAAGGACTTCAAATGCCAACTTTAGAAGACTTTTTAAGTCCTGAAAGTAGTAGTAGGGAGTCACTGAAGGTGCATGAGCAGTAGAAGGACAAGGTCAGACCTGCACTTTAAGATTATTCTGGCCGCTGTTTGAAGGATGATCATAAAGGAAATTTCCCCCATCCCTTTTAATTCCAGTGCCTTCCCTCTGTTAATTATTTCCTATTTATTCTGTGTAAAGTTTGCTTTGTATATCTGTGTTTGCATGCTGTCGCCTCCTCAGAGGGCAGAGATTCTTTCCCCCTTTGTTTTTTGTATTCCCAGTACTTAGCACTTAGCACATAATGGGTGCTTTAAAATGTTGATTGATTATTGATTGAGATAGAGTGGACAGAAGGAGTCTTGCTAGGAAGCTAATGCAGTGATAAAGATGAGAGGTGATCAGGGTCTAAATCTGGTGTCATGTGAAGGCAAGAACCGAAGATGATGCTGATGGTGCTGCTGCTTGGTTCCTCTCTGCCCTCGTGTAGGGAGTGCTTAGAAAGGAACAGCAGATCCCACTGAAATAATAGGGGAGCCAACATCCTAACAAGTATGTACAAAGCAAGCTACCTAGAGGATCAGTCCTATAAGTGGGAGACAATTATCAGAGGGAAGTGAAAAGAAATATAATAATGTAACACATCTTTTGAGCTATCCAGAGTTATATATTACAATTGTTACGTTATTAGAGATACTAGACCAGCAACAAAGAATGCATCCAACCTAGAGCTGAGAAAGGACAAAGAGACACAATGAGGACAGACAGCTTCAGGGAGCATTATCTCTTCATTTAAAAATTTTTCTTTCTTTTTTTTTTTGAGTTTTCAACATTCACTTTTATACGATTTTACGTTTCAAAATTTTCCTCCTTCCCTCCTTATCTTCTCCCTCCCCAAGATGGCAAGCAATCTAATACAGGCTATATATTTCCACACTAGTCATGTTGTGAAAAAAGAAATGAAACAAAAAGGAAAAACCACAAGAAAGAAAAAATAGCACACACAAAAAAAGAGCAAATAGTATACTTCTATCTGTATTCAGGCTCCACAGTTCTTTCTCTGGATGTGGACAGCATTTTCCATCATGAGTCTTTTGGAATTGTCCTTAGACCATTGTATTGTTGAGAAGAACTAAGTTGATCATTGTTACAATGTTGCTATTACTGTGTACAATGTTCTCCTGATTCTGCTCACTTCACTCAGCATCAGTTCACATAAGTCATTCACAGCTGATCATTGTTACAATGTTGCTGTTACTGTATACAATGTTCTCCTGGTTCTGCTCACTTCACTCAGCATCAGTTCACATAAGTCATTCACAGCTGATCATTGTTACAATGTTGCTGTTACTGTATACAATGTTCTCCTGGTTCTGCTCACTTCACTCAGCATCAGTTCATGTATGTCTTTCCAGGTTTTTCTGACGTCCACCTGCTTATCATTTCTTATAGTACAGTAGTATTCCATTACATTCATATATTACAATTTATTCAGCCATTCACCAATTAAAGGGCATCCCTTCAATTTCCAATTCTTTGCCACCACGAAAAGAGCTGCCATAAATATTTTTGTACACATGGGTCCTTTTCCATTTTTTTTTTTTACAATCTCTTTGGAATATAGACCTAGTAGTAGTATGAGCATTACCTCTTCAGAGCAAAGAGAAGTATAACCTTAAGGTTCTTAAAGTACCCTGACAAAGTGCTTAGAGCCCAGTAGAGAAAGAAAAATCTCAGGGGAACTTTATGAAGATTACAATAAGACAGAAAAAGACAGTCATCCAATTAGGAATGTGCTCATGTGTGCTCTCCAAGTTTGAGTCTAGGGACTATGAGTGTTCAAGAGAGAAATATGCCCCCAGTTTGGGGGAATGTTTTTGTTAACCATGTCCTTAGTAGTAGTAATGCCAGTTTTAAAAATCCAATTAATTCTGGTTGACTGTCTGACAGTCATTTGGGGAAGCACAGTGGATAGTGACTTAGGATCAACAGTGCTAGAAAATATTCCCAACTCCTTTTCTGGAATCAGAGGGACTGACTCCAAAGAACCTCAAGTGCTTAATCCCTTTTTGAGAGTTCCCCGTGTTTGGAGTTCATCTGAATGTATGTCTTTCTTTTAAGTTGGGGTTGCTTGTCCTAGTATCAATGAAGGAGAGGCATGGTATAGTTCAGGGTTGTCAAATAGAAAGGGGAGGTAATGGAAAGTTAACAGATATATGAGGATCCCTGAACACTACATATTAACTTAGTTAAAAAATGTAATGTTATCTATGCTTTATTATATTTTTTATTTCATTAAATATTTCCCAATTATATTTTAATTTGGTTCTGCCTGCAGTGGGGAGTGTTGCTTCTCTGTGGTAATGAGTAGAGTACTAAATTTGAACTGGGGAAGACCCCAGTTCAAATCCTACTTCAGAGACTTACTAGCTGTCCTCAATTTCCTCATCTGTACAATGAAGGGGTCTGATTTTTTGGTTTCCAACTTCTCTTAGACCTCTACTGAATTTGATATGCTATTTGTGCTTCAAGGACACCTAGAAGGATGGTGTCCAAATTTCCATTTAAATTGTCATCTGTTTTGGTGAGGGGGGAGAGGAAATCTAAATTTCCTGTATAAATTGAAGGGGGGGGACCTTTGTACAACCTGTGTGGGCATTTGCACCCAGGCCAGCTTCCTTTCTCACCTGAAGGTGAAGGGATTATTGAAAGTCCTGCTGACTTAGTGACTTCCTTGTTCTCAGTACTGCCTGTCACTCGAGTTGAGGAAGATTCTCTTATCACGCAGTCTATGGCTTTTGCATTACCTGCCATCCAGATTGTAGCAGGTCCTTATCTATAATCTCATTTCCTTATGATGCCACAATCTGGGAGGAGCTGAAATGCAGCGGTGCATCCCCTTTTATTGACAGTGGTGTATCCCCTCTCCAAATTGTCTTTATCTCTTTATGAAAGTTATCAATGAAAACTAACTCCATCTTGAATCCCTTGTTAATCTTAAGTAATCAGCCCCATTAACATATTGTTGCCTTGAAATATTTTTGTAATAAACTTTACATTCTCTTTTTCTTGAGTTTTGCCTTATTAATCAGGGCAAAAGCCAGAACAATTTTGTTTTCCTTTTTAACAGGATAACCTCCAGTTGAATCTAACTAGCCACCAAACCTAAGGGAGACCCTAGACATGAACTACCTAAACTTTCTCTGATTTTCCCTAAGACTCCAGGGTGTGAAGATGGAAAGAGGAAGAAAGTAAAAGAAAAGAGCCTGACTTCTGTCATTGAAAAAATCTGCCGATCACCTCCTGAAAGAGTTCCCCAAATGAAAACTCCAAGAAATATTGCAGCCAAATTCCAGAATTATCAGGTCAAGAAGAAAATACAAGCAGTCAGAAAGAAAAAGTGTAAACATTATGGAACCACAGTCAGGATTACATAGAATGTAGCAGCTTCTACATTAAAGGATCAGAGGGCTTGAAATATGATATTCCAGAAGGCAAAGGAGTTTGAATTACAACCAAGAATCAATTACCCAGTGAAACTGAACATAATCTTTCAGGGGGAAAGATGGACATACATTGAAATAGAGGACCTTCTATTATTTCTGATTTAAAAAAAAACAGCTGAAGAGGACATTTGATCTTCAAATACAAGACTTCAAGAGAAGCATAAAAAGGTAAAGAGGAAAGGAAAAAAAAACCCAACCATATTATTCAATAAGATTAAACTGCTTACGTTATTATACAGGACAGGAAGGTGATACTTGTATCTCTTGTGAATTGTATCCTTATTAGGACAGTTAGAAGGAGGTATATACATAGACAGAGGGTGTGGGTACAAGTTGATTTTGCTGTGATGATAAAAAAAAATTAATTAAGGGGTGAAAAAAGAATTGTGCTGGGAGAAGAGGAAAGGGGAAAGCAGAATAGAGTAAATTATATCACGCACGTGCAGAGGTGAAAAGTTGAGGGGGAAAAGGGAGGGGAGGAGAGAGCATTGTTTGAACCTTACTCTGAACAAATTTGGCCCAGAGAGGGAATGACATGTGCTTTCACTTAGTTATAGAAATCTATCTTACCCTCTAGGGAAGTAGGAGAAGAAAGGAGAAAGAAAAAGGAGGGCTGATAGAAGGGAGGGCAAAAGGGAGGGAAGAAGTAGTAGGGGGAAGGGGGAAAAGGGAGGAGGGCTGATAGAAGGGAGGGCAGATTGACAGAGGTGGTGGTCAGAAATAAAACACTGGTGAGGAGGGAAAGGGTGAAAGGAGAAAGTGTAAACAGGGGAAAAATAGGATAGAAAGGACACAAATAGTAATCACAACTGTCAATGTGAATGGGATAAACTATCCCATAAAACAGAAATGATCTAATCCTAAAGAATGAGTGGTTCAAACAACAAATCTTAGAAACAATCCATAACTTCACCCAAGAGAATGACAATAATGAGACAACATATGGGGTAGAGCCAAAGCAGTCCTTAGGGGAAATTTTGTATCTCTAAATGCTTACGTGAATAAAACAGAGAAAGAGGAGATCAATGAATTGGGCATGTAACTAAAAGAAAATAATAAAAAATTTAAAATCCCCAATTAAATACCAAATGAGAAATTCTGAAAATTGAAGGAGAGATTAAAAATATATTTTTAAAGGAAAAAAAGTAGAAGAAAGTCATAAGCAAATTGGGTAGATGGAAAAATGATGGATTGTGGATATATGGGAAGACATAAATAAATACATGGAATGAGAAGGCACAGAGTTACGATTTACATGATTTACATAGGTGGTAGGAAACTACATTGAGACCAAAGAACCAGGATCATAAAGACTTTTCACTCATATGTGACTAGTGATCATTTCTGAATATGAACATAAGGTATGTGTGTTATAGACACATGAAGTATGAAAGTATGTATGTATGTAAGTATGAAAATGGTGCTAAAATTTTGCAATATGAATATATATCTCAGTACTAATTCCAGGATACATACTGATAGAATATTCTGGTTTTTAATGTTTCCCACACGTAAAAGGTTTTTCAATTCTTCTCATTCCCTGGTTTTGAGTTTTTCCCATTCACAGTGCCATTTAGTAACTTAAAGTTTGTAGGTAGTTATGTATGCAACAGTGGTTCTAAAACTTTTGGGTCTCAGGACCCCTTTCTTTAGCCTCTTAAAAATTATTGAGGATCTTCCTTCACAAAGAGCTTTTCTTTATATGGGACAGTATGTGAGGGGAGTTGGAGTGCAGAGTGGGAGGGGTGGGTGTTGAGATTGATATTTACTGAATTCGAAATTTAACTGTCTTAGAAGTCTTATGAAAATAATTTTGACCTCAGAGACCCTCCGAAAGATGCCCACAGTTCCCCTGAGACCACATTTTAAAAATTACTGCCCTAAAGAGATAGAGACCATACAGGCTAGATAATAGCAACATACCGGGTCCTGCGGAAAGAATTCCACTCAAGTCTTCTCAGCCAAGGAAAAAGTAAAGTTTATTGAAAGTTCAAGTTCGCCACGTGGGGTGCTAGGCCATTTAAAGGTGCTCTCACAGAGCAAGTCTCTGCTAAGCTATTCTACAGCGCTCTTACCAAGCACGTCTATGCCAAACTATTCCATGGCGCTCTCACATCACATGGAAGGAAGATGGGGTTTTATGTACAATACGGTTGTGGGAGGAATCTAGGGGTGGTCCAGAGGAGGAGACTGGGGAGGATCTTCAGGAGGAGTCGGATGAAGTCAGACTCCAGTAGGGAGGGCCTTCAGGAGTCAAGATGAGATCAGAATCCAGTAATGAGTGATTACGGGTGGGAAGTTGCTGGAGGCTACCTGGAGACCAGAGACAATGGTGGGCCAGGCCAATTCAAGGGTGGGAAACTACTGGAACAAAGCGCATCTCAAGACCCATGACCGAAGGCAAACGTCTTCCCTGGGAAGGTTTACTTTCCCAGAGCCAAAGAATCAAGGAGAGCTCAAAAAGGGGGGAGGGGTCCCAGAGCCTACACCTCATCAACACTTCACAGAAAATCTGTCCCTTTTTCCTGAAATTTTTGATATTCAGGAGTTGATTTTCTTGTTCATTGGAAACTCTTTGGGTAACCAACTTTAAAATTATCTAACCTTTGAAAAGGGAAGCTGGATGACACAGTGGAGAGAGCTCCAGGCCCGGAGTGAGGAAGACCTGAGTTCAAATATAGTTTCAGACACTTAGCTGTGTGACATCAGGTGAATCACTTAACCTGTTTGCCTCAGTTTTCTCATCTGTGAAATAAGTTGAAAAAGGAAATGGCAAACCAGTCTAGTATCTTTGCCAAGAAAATCCCAAATGGGGACATGAAGAGCTGAACACAACTGAGACTAATGGACAATAAAACCTGTGAAAAAGACAGAATTGTCACTAGTAGAAATGCAACTTAGAGAATGTGTTGAATTTCTACAATTTAGCACATGTTTTCTCATTGTATCATGTATGTTAGGAATGTTTCTCCAAAGAAGCTGTAAATTCACTAAGGGCAGAGACCTTGTATAAATACTTCTTTGAATCCCTCTTAGGACAATGCCTCAATAGAGTCAGTGTTCAACCAAAGCAGCAGTACTTCTCTTCACAAAGAGGATACATTTCAAACTTACCTTTTGTTATCAGAACCTTCATTACTAGAGGTAGAAATAGCATTGGTTGCATATGGAAACATTCCAGGAAGTGTATTCCCTCCCTTCTTTCTCCCTGTGGTGCCATAGCAGGGTCTCTCCCACTCTATTTGCTCAGGTCCCCTTCATTGAAAGGATTTTTGTTTCCAGACCTGGACAGATAACTTATTACACTTGTTAACTGATTTATCAAGGTTACTGTTAACAGGATTTTACTGAGCCAGTCTCTAACCTGAAAATGAAGAAACGGCAGGCCAGAGACAAAGTGCCAGTAATCAGGTAGCCATTTAATTAATTAGTTTCATTACCAGGAACAGATTTGCAAATTGGGAATTCTCCTGATCAGAATTCCAGGTTGATGAAGTCAAGACAAAGATCATAAACATAAGTCACAAGTGGGAAGGGAGGGGGGAAGGTGGATTACAAATGATTGTTCTCTGTGCCAGAGTGGTTTCCCATGACAAAGCCACAAATGGAAGACAACACAATTCTGGAGGCCTGTGGGAGCAATATTGCTGGAGTCCTTGGGGGTCCTTACTTATTGGGTCACAGGACCAGAGTTCTGTGACAGGAACAGGTTTTCCAGTTCATCCTACTGTAGCCAGTATACCAAGAGAATTTCTAATCCCAATCAATCATCAAACATTTATTAAGTGTCTAATAGGTGCTGAACATGCAAAAACAAAAATAAAAAAAGAAACAGCTATTGCTGAAGAGGAGCCCAAAGACAATGGTGGGTCAGTCCAATTCAAGGGTGGGAAACTATTGGAACAAAGTGCTAAAGACTGGGCAGAGCCGCCCATGACCCCAGGCAAATGTCTTCCCTGGGAAGGTTTACTTTCCCAGAGCCAAAGAATCAAGGAGAGCTCATAAAGGGGGGAGGGGTCCCAGAGCCTACACTTCATCATTGCGAAGCATTTCACATTGAATGGGGTCTAAGTTTTACTGCCACCGGAATTTTTGTATGTGTTTCTGCCTTTCCCTTATTCCCCCCGACTCTTTTTCTTTATTAGTAAATCCAGCAACAGGACCAACGTGAGATTCCAAACTGAATGAATCAACACAATAGACCCCACTGAAAACAGCCCTGCCCTGCCCCTGTGCTATTCATTCTCAAATCTATCCTGCCCCAACTTTTCTTGTCACCTCCGTTCTCATTTTAAACTCAGTGTCCAGTATACTGCTTACTCTCAATATGCCCAAAACAGGACTCATTCTCTTTCCCCTAAACCCTCCCCTGTCCTTTTGTTGTTCAATCTGTCCAGTTACATCTGGATTTACTAATAAAGAAAAAGAGTCGGGGGGAATAAGGGAAAGGCAGAAACACATAAAAATTAAAGATTTTTACCCTCATTTCTTTTCCTTCTATTTTTCCTCCATCTAAACATTGCCTATAAGATTATTCACCTACCTACCCTGTTCCTCTTGGATATGTGGAACTCAAATAGAAATAATTCTTCTTGACCCTCTCTTCTTTTCCTTTTTAAAAAATGTATTAAGTATACAAATATTCTTTCAATCAAGAAATATTTTTAAGTGCCTTTAAGGCACTGTGCTAAGCAACACTGGGGATAAAAAAAAAGAGGCAAAAGACAGTTCCTGTACTCAAGAAGCTCAAAGGCTAGTGGGGCAGACAACATGCAAAGAAATACATACAAAGCAAACATATATCAGATAAGTTGAAGATAATTAATAGAGGGAAGGCACTGGAATTAAAAGGGATTGGGGAAAACTTCCTGTAGAAGGTAAGATTTTAGCTGTGACTTAAAGGAAGCTAGACAGGTCGGTAGGCAAAATTCAGGAGGGAAAACATGCCAAGCATCAGGGAGTCAGACCAAATGCAGCCAGCCCAGTGATGTTGGAAAAGTTGGAGTGTCTTGTTTGTTCAAGGGCCAGGAGGCCAATGTCAGTGGATGGAAGAGTAGCTCTGGGGAGAAAGGTTGGATGGGATTAGAAATGGCTTTGAATATGAAACAGAGGGTTTTGTATTTGATCCTGGAGGTAATTCCAATGCTAGAATTTATTGGGAGGGAATGACAAGATTCAATCTTCAATTTAGAAAAATTACATCAGTGAATCAGTGGAGGATGGATTTTATTGGGGAGAGATTTGAGGCAGTTGGACTCACCAGGAGGCTCTTGAAATAATCTAGGTGTGAGAGGGGCAGCGAGGTGGCCCTGGAGTCAGGAGGAGCTGAGTTCAAATTCAACCGCAGACACTGCGTGACCTTGGTCAAGTCACTTAACCCCAATTGCCTTGCCTTCCCTCCTCAAACAAACAAACAAACAAAATAATCTAGGTGTAAGGCCATGATGGTCTTCACCAGACTGGTAGCAATGTCAGGAGAGAGAAGGGAGAGTATTTGAGAGATATTGCAAAGGTGAAATTGACAGGCTTTGGCAACAGCTTGGATAGGGGGGCTGAGAGGTAAGTGGGTTTCCAGGAAGTCATCTATATTGTTGATCTCAGGGACTGAGAGAATGATGTTGCCCCCTCTGTTGTTCGTCCTTCAGGTCCTTCAGTTTTGAACAGGGCAAGTGATATCACATGATGATGTCTTGACTCCTGCAATGCTTTGGATTTAAGGCAGTTACACAAAGCTGTCAGTCTCATCCTCTCTTCCAGAGTCATCTGTGGCAGGATAAAACTCAAGATGATTGGTTACAGCCCGGACTGCAGTGGATGACCTTGGCATCTTCTGTTTGACCAAATTCTAAGTTCTCTATGTTGCCTGCTTCGTAACTTTCATGGCCTCGGGAACAAATTGTACTCATTCTGCCAGGGGAAGTTAGGGGAGTGTCTACCCCAAGCATGTTGCCCTTTAGTGTAACAGGGAAGGTAGGAAGGGCCCAGCTTGGTGATGCAGTGGATAGTGCAGTAGGCTTAGAGTCGGGAAGACCTGAGTTCAAATTTGATCCCAGACACTTACTAGCTGTGTGACCCTGGGGAAGTCACTTAACCTTGTTTGCTTCAGTTTCTTCATCTGTGAAATGAGCTGGAAAAGGAAATGGCAAACCCCTCCAGAATCTTTGCCAAGAAAACCCTAAATGGAGTCAGGAAGAGTAAGATGTAACTGGACAGATTGAACAACAAAAGGACAGGGGAGGGTTTAGGGGAAAGAGAATGAGTCCTGTTTTGGGCATATTGAGAGTAAGCAGTATACTGGACACTGAGTTTAAAATGAGAACGGAGGTGACAAGAAAAGTTGGGGCAGGATAGATTTGAGAATGAATAGCACAGGTACAGTAATTAAACATATGGTTCCTGATGAAATCACTAAGTGAAATATGATAAAGGTTGAAGAAAAGAGGGCTCAGGACATTACCAGAGCGAGTCCTAATTGATCTCACTCCCACCCCTCCCAATTTTGATTGGGACCTTGAAGTATTACTCCAACTGATCTCATTTTTGACTTCTTAACAGGTTAGTCATTCTGCTAGAGCTTCCCACCCCTAAAATCAACCTTTTGGATCTCTCTGCCCTTTTTTAGCTTCCTGGTTTCTTTCTCCAATTAGCTTCCCCAGCACCTTATCCCTGGGGATCACCAAAGAAACTGCATTTTCACTTGTGAAAATAACATTCATGATTAACTGACCTCCTCCTCCTCATTTTTTCCTCTCCTTACTCTGAGATAATTTCAGGGAAAGGAGCTCCTGTATACCAGACAGCTAAATGGGTATAACCAACTATTCAACAATTCAAACCAAGAAGCACCTCCTAGGTGCCAGACCTTGTGCTAAGACCTGAGGATACAAAAATACTAGTCCTTGCTCTCATGAAGCCCACAGTCTAATGGGAGAAACATGTAAACTATTGTGTACAAAGAAGACACAGATAGGATACATGGGAGATAATCAGAGAGCAGACACTACCATTAAGGGAGATCCCAAAAGGCTTTTTTCCTCCACTTCTGCTTTTTTAGTTGAACACAAGAACAGTGAAAATAAATACGCAATAAAAACAAATGTAATCATTACAAAGCTCTCCTCTGAAGTGCCTCAAAGAATCTTACAAAATATTTTGATGGAAATTATGATTCTTTTCCAGCTGGAGATACGGGTGCACAGAGGCAGGGTCGTTCAGTCTGAGTTTCAGATACCGACTTGGGAACTAGTTGGTCCATTATACTCTTTCCCTTTCTTTTAAAAATGATAAATATTAAGTTGTAGATCACAAAATTGCTATTGACTTTAATAGTGGGTAGTGTCTTGAAAAAGAAAAGATTAAAATGGCGCATTTGGGAGATTTGTTTCTAAATTTAAAAGTTGTACAGTGTGTGTACAAACAGAAATATGTTACAAAATACAAGACTCAGAAAGCTCAATTAAAATTAATCATGCAACAAATATTTTAAAAATATTTAACATATTACTGGAGTCACTGAAAAATATTCAAAGAAAGAAAAATTTGACCTTTCAAATAAAGTCGGAGTCCTAAATTCTTTCCAGTTCAGGACAAAGACTCGTAACTGAAAACCTGGGAGGCTCTTAGATGTCTGTTAAGTCTACCTGAATTCAAGAGAAACCAGCCAATATAGCAAAATTGAGGTCTTTGATCAGGGCCAGTGAGTGCAGCTTGGGGTGCTACGCGGCAAGTGCTGGGATACCCAAAGAGGGACTGGAAACAGGGCTTGTATAGGGTGCTAAGGCGGGGGGGGGGGGGGGGGATGGAAATAGCCGACCTGCGGGTGAGAGAGGTTACGCAGAGGAAAAGTGGCTGCAGGTGCTAGCGAGGTGGACATTCTGCGGTTTCCCCAGGTAAGTTGTTTTGCATAACTATTGAAAGTCCTGGGAGAAAGTTGGAAAATCCTTGCCGGGAGAGTTTAAGAGATTTACAAAAGAGTCAAAGGCTGAGTCTGGATAACCTCAGGCAATTTATGGGTACGAGAATTGGGAACTAGGTCAGATTCAGTCAACTGAGCTTGACACCAGGTTAAGTAAATTTTCTGTAGGCATACTATATATGAATACATTTTTAAAAATAAAATTTAAATGTGACAGTGTACACATGTTGATTTTTTCAACAAAACCTATGTTACCTGAAAAATCATGGTTACTGTCATGTTTATTCTTATTGCCTGAAGAGCATTTCTTAAAATTCCTTCTTTTCATGAGTAAAATTTAAAAGACAATGGTCCCCTGACCTCGGAAGAGACCTTTTCCGAGGTAATATCTGTTTGAAAGTCACCAGAATGTGAAAAAATGAAATAACTGACTGGGGAGGGGTAGCAGTGGGGGGTTCTTTGAAGTGAGAGTATTTTCAGCCTTCTTACAAAGAAGCCCAAGATTTCTCTTCCTCTTTGCATTCGAGGTGAAAGTTGGATTTGCTCCTCCCATTCTGATTAAAGTTGTGGGTCTCTTCCTGAAGGATGTGTCTTCTCTTAATCCCACTGGCGAAGATAGAAAAGACTCTCCCCATCCAGAGACTGAGGCTGGGGACAGCGCAGCGGGCAAGGTTGGGCAAACGTAGGTAGAATTCCGGAGTAGACATTCCCCTGCGGGAGGAGTTGATTATGACACAGCAGTTAGGATCTGGGAGACCTGGGAGGGAGGTATGTGGGGAAGCATCAAAAGCAGGAAAGGACGGGCATCCCAGACATTTTGACCTTAAAAGAAGAATATGCAAATTAAGCATTATATACATTGCAATATGTTCATATCGATTATTGCGCAGCCGGAGCAAGAAGGGATGGATGTCCTAGACGTATTAACAGTAAAATGAAGACTATGCCAGTCAGGCATAATATCCAATGCTATATATTCGTATCTATTTCTGCGCCAACGCCTTGGTCATTTCCCCCCCCACCCCCCCAGGCTGCAGTCCAGAGCTAGGGGTGAAGAGGGGGTAGGGAGTGGGGATTACCCCAGTTCCTGGCATAGACTACTACTTCGGGAGGCGAGAGGGACAGTAGTGATGGTGAAGTCTCTCCCATGGCAGTTTTCCCTTCCTCCCAGTCAGTGCCT
>CM053594.1:356788068-356821384 GCA_028646575.1 Pseudocheirus occidentalis | reverse complement strand
GCCTCCCCCGCGGCGGCGGCGGCGGCTGCGGCGGAGGAGGAGGAAGAGGAGGAGGAGGAAGAGCGATCGCCGCGGGCCTGGGGCGCGTCTGCCCGCAGCCACATCGGACGCCGCAGCGCAGCCGCCTCCAGCTCCATTCATTCTCCCAGGCTCCGCCTCCTCCCTGACTCCTCTCCTGTGCGTCCGGAGGGCGCGCCCAGCCGAGGTAAGTGAGCCTCGGGTGGCTTCCTTCCCGGGGCCCTCCACCCCTCTAGCCCTGGCCATCCCCAGCACCCCGCACCTTCTCCGGGCCTTGTTCTTAGCCTTGGCACTCCGGGCCCGGGGAAACGCTCTCCACGCCCTGGGGGCGGCGGCCGGCCAGTCAAGGCCGAGCTCCGGGAGACGGCCCCGGCGTGGGAGGTGAGGGGCAGCCGTGCGTCCGTCCCCAGGTGCGCCCAGCTTCGTGGAAGCTCCACCATTTTGTGTGAGGGGATTTCTCCTTCTCCATCCCACTCCTCTAGCCGGGTCTCTGCAGCTACTTAGCCTCTCAGGCATCCCTTCTCCCTTCCCCCTTCCCCCACACCTCGGCTCGGGGAAGGGGTGAACATACTGTACCCTTCAAGTCTCAGTCCTTTGGGGATATAGGACTGGCCATGTGGTCCTTTAGGTTGCTTACTCCATCAGTCACCTTTGAATACTCTTGACTGGTCACCCAGAGGTTCTTTGGGATTCCTGGACTTGTTTTTAAACATATATAAATGTATCTCGGTATGACTGGCTTCCTTTTTTCTGTATTTAAGAACATTCTGCGAAGAATCCCTGGATTAGTGGAAGGGAACTTGGGATCCAAAACAGCCATTTTTTTTTTCCCCTTCAGGTTGTGACTTCTTGACAATGCTTGGTTTTGTTTTTTTTTTCCGTGTGTGTGTGTGCGCGCGTGTGCGCGCGTGTCCGTGTCCGTCTCCATGTCCATGTGTGTCCCCAGTACTGAGCACAGTGCTTGGCACGTAGTAAACGTTTCATGAGTGCTTGCTCACTGGCTGATTGCCTGCTTCTTTACAATCTTATAAATGACTTATCAGGATCATCCTGTTCCTCAGGAAGGCAGTATATGGAGTCTTGAACTCTAGTTGGCTTTATGGATGAACTTATGAGTTGGGGTCATATTTCTTTCTATTTTTGCCAGTGGGAAGAAAGGATTAAGGAGTCCTTAGCTCAGCTAAAGCAGTCAGAATGCAGGAAATGGATGTAAATTGTCTTTTCTCTTCCATTCTCCCTATCTTCCCCTTCCCCCTACTCCCCTTGCCCTCCCCCAGACTTCCATCTTCTTAAAAATAGAATTAAATGAATGTATATCTGGGTTGGTGGGGTTTGGAGATTTGATTTTGACCTCCTGAAAGAGGAGAGATTAGAATTAAAATTAACTGGTCCAAATTTAGGGACCTTTAGAAGGAAGTTTGTATGTTTTGCTTGGTTCTAGAAAATTTTGCAGTTCATGTATAAATGTAGTATGTGCTCATCCTAAATTTATTGGGCTATGAAGGAGATGATAAATTATTGCTTATTTGGGCCACAATTTGGGTTATATTGAATAATGTAGGATTGTGTGCAGAATTTAAATTCTAGAATGTTGTTCATTGGCTGTTGCATAATGCCTACACTCTGTAGGTTAGTTTTATGGAAGATTCACCAAAATTAGTCTGTTCCAGGCACTGTTAGTTTCTCTTATTCTATATGATAAAGATTCCTAGTTGACCTTTGTAAGTGATAGATATGTCTTGGTTTTCTTCTGGAGTATTTACATGAGGAGGATTCTTTACTGATAGGGCAGAACCCACTGAGATATGTTTTGTTTTGGTTTTAATGGTTGGGGGAAGTGAGAAGAGTTGGGGAAAATTCTGTTGTGGTGACTTCCAAATACAAAGTTGACCTGCTACAATTTGCTGATAAAAATTTGTAGCTTTATTGTTAGAAGCTGCCATCTTAAAAGCAACCCAGGAAATAACAAATAAGCTATGAATGGCCACATTGACCTTTCAGAGGGACAGTTCTAATACTTCATGGGTTGTGGGTTCCTTAGAGGTTTTTATATTTTCCAAGTTCTTACAAATGATATTCTTTCCCAGATAAAAACTAAATAATAATATAAATTTGAAGTAGGAATATATAATTGTACTTGACATATCTAAAAAGGAGAACTGATTCTTTCCCAATAAACCTGCCCCTCTTCCAAATTTTGCTGTAATTTCCTCATGAGATCTTCCCAGATCCTAATCAGAGTCAGTTATCCTTGACTTCTTCTTCTACTTCATCCTTCCCTTCCCACCATTTCCAAGTTGCCAAGTCTTATTGATTAGTATTAGCTCTTAAACATACCAGTACCTTATTCCCTCTCTAGCATGGATTCTTGTAATAGTGCTCTCATTTAACATCTGCTTCCTACAGTCTCCTATTTTTCTTATATGAAGTTGTCAAGTATATTTTTCCAAATTACAGATCTGATCTCCCCTGATCAAACAACCTTCTATGGCTCCATGGCAAGTTAAAAAGCCCAGATTCTTTAGCCTGAGCTTATGCCCCTGCTGCCACAGTCTGGTTTCAGCCTACTTTTCAAGCCAAATTTCTCATTAGTCTCTTTTCATATCTAGTATGTTATAGACAGACCGGACTAATAGCTGTCCATTTCCTCCCTTGGTCCATTTTTCTCTTGTCTGGAATGTACTTCCTCGGCTTAGTTTCTCATAGAATTTTTTATCTTCTTATTTGTTTGTTTGTTTAATCACTTAATTAGGTAATTTAGCTTTTTTGGAGGGAGAAAGATACTTGAGCTGAGCCTTGAAGGAGCTGGAGAGAGCATTCCATGCTTCATCAAGGACAGCCTGTGCAGAGGCAGGGGCAGTTTGCCTAGATCCTTTAAGTATGAGAGTGTGGGAGTAATGTGGATTCAGTCTGAAAAGATAGGTTGGAGCTAGATTGTGAGGGGCTTCAAATGCCAGATGTAGAACTTTGTATTTTTTTTGTAAAGGTTCAAAGGAGATACCGGAATTCCTTGAGCAAGGAAATAACATGGTCAGACGCATGCTTTAAGAGTGTCAGTTTGGCAGCTGTGTGGGAAATGATTGTAGAGAGAAGACTGAAAGCAAACCAGTTAGCAGGCTCTAGAAACAGCTATAATCCAGAGAAGAGGTGATGAGAGGTTCTCAAGTGAGGGGGTATGGAGGAGAGAAGAGGGTGAATTCTGGAGATGTGGAGATAGAATCAGCACTTGGCAACTGACTGGATGGGGGGAGCAAAGGAGAGGAAAGAGTTGAGATGCCTTCTTTGGTAGAGGAGCTGAAAGGATGCTGGGATTCTTGAAAGAAACAGGAAAGTTAGGAAGAGGGATAGGCTTTAGGGGAGAGTAACTTCTTTTTTTTGGAAAATGTTGGAATGTTAGTGGGTCATCCAGTTGGAAACTTTCAGAAGTCAATTGATGATGTAGGACTGGAGTTTTGGGGAGATGAAAGATATATAGATTTAGGAGTCATTTGCTTAGACATAGCCTTTCTAGAGGCAGCTAGGTGGTGAAGTTGATAGAGCACTGTGCCTGGAATCTGGAAGACTTGATTTCAAATCCAGCCTCAGATACTACTACTATAGATAGTGCTCATACACACACAGAGACTGGCACACAGTAAGCCCTATGTAATCAGAGAGAGTAGTATCACAAAAAAACACAGGGAGTATCCAGGAGGAAGGAGTGGTCTGCAGTGTCAGAGATGGAGAAGGGTGAGTATTGGGAAGAGATCATTGGCTTAGAGTAGAACATGGGCATTCAAAGCCAGAAAGATAGGAGTTGAGAAGTGTGGATCGAGTGAAAATAGAACCAATGACTGTGGACAGGTTTTTTCCTCTAGGATATAGTTATGGAAGGGATCCAAGGTAGGCAGAAAACAGGGAGGGAATGTCAAGGTCAAGTGAAGGGGTTTTAAAAACTTTTTTTGTTTTTTGTTTTTTTACCAGGGGGGATATCTGGGCATGTTTATAGACAGCAGAGAAAGAGTGGATTAAAAGAGATTGAAGTTTAGAGAGAGGATGAACTAGGGAATACGCTCCTAGAGGAGACAAGAAGGAATGGAACCAAAGGCAAAAGTAGACATGTTAGTGTTGGCAAAGAGAAGGAGCACCTCTTTGTCAGAAGCTGGAACAAAGGAGCAGGAATTTGGAGATGTTATTGAGGAGATTTAAAATGTAAAATTTGGAAGAAGAGGGAACTCATGGATACCCTTTATTTTTTCTGTACACATGAAGTGATGCTTTGTGCTGGGAGGAAGAAGGGAGTTGGTGATGTATAGGTGCCTAGCTTGAGGAGAGCAGATTTTGACCATCTGTGGAGAGTACAACAGGAGTCATTTAGGGAAGAGTAAAAAATTTCTGTATAGAAGTGAAGGTTGGGTTGAAATAAGATGATGTAATCAGCATAGTTGTATGACTTCCTCCAGAGATAGTTAGCATTTCATATGTAGGAGTGGGGAAGTGACCTGGTAGGAATAGTTTAGGATTGTGCTGTGGAAAGGGGATGAGTGGTGGTGAATAGGACAAGGGGGCAAGAGGCACAGGAGTAGAGGACAGCATAAAGTTGAGCTAGTTACATATAACCCTAAGATTTCTTGAAATAGTCCCATCATAGTCATATCACACATATTGAATCTCTTACGGTTTCTCTTTTGTGTTTACCTTTTTGTGCCTCTTGAGTCTTCAAACAGAAGTCATATTTTCTATTTAACTTTGTTTTTTTCATCAGGAATACTTAAAAGTCTTTTATTAAATTTCCATTTTCCCCCCCTGAAGTTCTATACTCAGTTGTGCTGGGTAGTTGATTCTTGGTTCTAATCCTAGCTCCTTTGCCCTCTGGAATAGCATATTCCAAGCCCTCCGATCCTTCAGTGCGGCAACTACTAAATCTTATGTGATCCTGACTGATTCCACAGTATCTGAATTGTTTCTTTCTGGCTGCTTGTAAAATTTTCCCCTTGCCCCGGGAGCTCTGGAAGGTTTATAATATTCCTCAGTTTTCGTTTTGGGATCTCTTTCAAGAGGTGATCAGTGGAATCTCTCAGTGTCTTATCTTTAAGTCTCTTGACATCTCATGGAGTCATTAGATTCCCACTTAGAATTTTTAAGGAATTTTTTCTTCAGTGAACTTTTGTTTTTCTTTTTTCATTTGGCCAATTCTTTTTAAGGGGTTCTTCTCTCCAGCGGATTTTTGAGACCAGAGTCCCTGCTGCCTTATGAGAGATCACAAGCACTGTTCTCTGCCCTAGGACTGTGACTAGGGTCTCTGTTCCCTTTGTGGCCCCACACCATAGTGCTCTTCTTCACCTTGGGACTGCTACCCGAAACTATGGATGAGGAATGCAGTTGCATCTTGAACCCAGTGCCAGCAAAGGGTCCCCTGTAAACTCTTTCTGACCAGTTGTCCAACCGCCTTGCAGTCTGTGTGCTGAGACCTTCTGAAACTGCCTCTACTGCTGATACAACCATCTCTAAGGCTTGCTGATGTTGAGGGGGTAGTGTCCACTTCGATGTGACAACTTTCCTGTCAACCTCCTAAGATGTCTTGGGCTGGAAAATTGCTTTACCCTGACCTTTTGTTGACTCTGCAGCTTCAGAATTCAATTTCAGGAGTTGTTTTAAAGTTGTTTGGATAGGAATTTGGGAGAGCTCAGATGAGTTCTTGCCTCTACTCCACCATCTTGGATCTTCCAGTCCAAAGATTTCTAAGACTAGAATATGGGGTGATGGATAGAGGTAGAATGAATGGAGAGGTTTTAATGAGAACTAAGAATGGGTGAGGAATTGAATAAGACAGAAGGATGGCAGGTTAGGAAAGGATTTTTAGCATTCTGGATTTGGGTGTTGGAATATCTATTAGTGATAACTATCAAGGGTATGACCATCTGTCCCTGTGTGTGGTTGAGATAGAACAAAGGTGGAAGTCGTTGGAGTTGAGAAAATTGATTGAACTGGAAAAGCATAGTAGAGGCATATACATATATACATATAAACACACATATCTGAAATTGTGTGGACCTTGGAAGAGGCTGAATGAAGCAACAGAGGGACAGTCTGGCAGTAGAAACCAGAAGTCAGTGGGATGTCTACTCATTTTAGCCTATTGTGTCAGAAGCATGAGAGAAGGTACATCCAGTACTGGAGAGGATGGTGATTAATGGAGTGTCTTTTGGGTAAGAGAATGAAAAAATAGGTCTATTTTTGCAAGACAGTTGTTCATATCCATTATATTCATACAGTAGAAAATAATGATAATGATTATGATAGCATTTATATATTATTTTAAGGTTTACAAATATGATCACATTTTATTTTATCTTTGAAAAAGCTCAGGGAGATAAATGAGTCACGTATTTTCCCATTTTACAGATGAGGAAAACTGAAGCAGACAGTGGTTAAGAGTCCCACAGAGTCATCCAGCTAGTAGGTATCTGAGGCTGGATGGGTGCTCAATACTTCAGATCTAGAGTTATATCACTTCACCTTTGAGGGATGAGAACCTCATGATTTTTTGTCTTTCTGTCTCTAGCCCTTAGCATAGAGGGGAAAAAAGCAGCATTTTTTTTTTTTGGAAAGGGGATTTATTTTTTAAAATAAATTTTTATTGATCTTTTTTTTGTTTTTACATCCCCTGAATTTCAATCCCTTCCAGAGAGCCAACCCATATAACAATGAATACTCAAAGAAAGAAGAGGAAGAACAGGAAAAAAAAAAGCTAGCAAAGGCCTGTCTTTCTCTAGTAACTCTGATAGTGAGCATTTGTGTAATGTTTTTAGCATTGCCCAGCATGTGTACAGCACTGTGCATATGTTACCTCACGTAGTTCGTAACCACCAACAAGAACAGACTTAGAACTACCTTGGCCTCCCAGGTATTCCCTGGATAAAGGCTGGCCCTATGTAGGACCTTCTGTGTCTGTAAGCTTTTTGTTCCCACTAAATTCCGTGCTTTATCAGCCGTACTGCTTCATTGTGTGCCATGTGATAGAATGACTAACATAATTAAATCTGTGCTATTGCATTGTCTGTGGGATCTGGAAATGTTTTTCTTCAAGTCTTAGAGATTGAGCATCATTTGTAAAAGGCTGGGAAAATTATAGTAACTCACGTGTATGTTGCATTTCCCTTATAAAGAACTCTACGGGATTGGGGAGTTTAGTCTCTGAAGGGACTCAGAGGCCATCTGGTTGGTTAACCCACATTTATTAACCATCTACTGTATCCCAAGCATTGCATTTCAAATACAAAGAAAGGCAAAGGGCATAACATTAATGGTTTTTTTGTATCTAATCTTAGATGTGATTTTATTTTTTGTGTGTAATGTTCTAATTGCTGCCTGTATTAATGTGGGAAGAAATAGTACGGTTAATAGAAAACAGTTACAAGCCCAGCCTTGGAATACAATCCAAGATGATGCTAATTAGTATTACTCTGCTGTGTCCAGCTCTAGGCTGACTGGGGCAGGTGATGGTGGTGAGACTCTTGAATAGTGAAGACACCTGAATTTGGGGGGATGATTGGAAGGTGACTATTTGAGAAAAGTCCCGAATCCCATCTTTAAGGGAGCTTAGAAAGTGTATTCTGTTTATTTTAAATTATTGCCTTCCAAGTTTGGGGAGTAAGTAGGTCATACCTCAGTTATGAGCTAACTGGTGCTGTGAATAGATTGTTGCACTTACAGTCAGAAAATCTGGAATTCAGGTAGAAGCCTTAATGTCTGAATCTGTAAAGTGGGGCTAGCACCTTTCCATATAGGATTGTTGTGGGGATCACATAAAGCATTTACAAACCTGAGAAGTTCTATATAAATGTTAGTTGTCATTGTTATTGTTTTTAGCTTAAGAAACTCGAAATTAGAAATGAATATCCTTTTGTGTGCAAACTAAAAGCCCTGTCTTTCAGGTACTTAGTGCAGCAGTGGCACTCAACTTTTGGTTTCAGGAGTCTTGTATGCTTAAAAATTATTGAGGACTTCCCTAAAGGGTTTTTGTTGATATGTGTTATATATATATATATATATATATATATATAATTATTATTATACATATATATTGCTATTTACTGCATTACAAATGAAAAATCTTAGTCCTGTGATATCTTTGACACCGTGGATCCCCTGAAGGTTCCCTGGACCATACTTTGAGAACCACTGTTGTGTTGGTATTTATATTTCTACGTTTTTTGAAAAACTAAGCTGATTAGCTTCTAGAATTCCACTAGATTGCAACATCTGACATCTGGTGAAGCTTATCTTTGGATATTTTAATTGTGTGTAGTTCCCCTATAGCAGAATTCCTAAAGAAAAATCCTATAGTGTTGTACAAATGTCCTAGCTGGCAAGTTGACAGAATTTGGGCAGGTTTGTTTTGCTTCCCTTGAGTATGTTTGACAGAGTAGAATATGGCTTCTTAAAAGATAGTGAAAATTTTATATCGAACTGTGTAACCTTAAAATTTTCATTTCTTTGTTTTTGGAAATAGCACTTTTTTTGAGTTTTAATTTGAAATTTTACATTATGTAGATTTGGCAGGAATTATGGCTATTTTTGGACGTTGAACTCAAGACAAAACATATTTTCAAAATAATGAAAATGCATAAATTGAAGTAACTGATTAGTCTCTGCTGAGAGCTGAGATTTTTATTTGAAGTGACTATTATTCTATTTTTGGTGTTTTAAGAAGACATTGCTGACTTGGAATGATGCCTTTTTTATATTTGGGTAATTATCATGAATTGTAAAGAGTTTAAACACTGTCTTTAATAAAAGAAGTACTATTTTACGAGATTGGCTGTGTAGGCATTGAATACAATGAACACTTAAATTTAGAAATCACCTGGACCATCACTTCCCTACCTCCATTTAAAACTGTCAGTTTCCTACCCGTTTACCAACTCTATGTGCTTGAGTAAGCAAAATTTATACTAAAATTATAAATTTTATTTTATTTGTAGTAATACGATATCCAAAATTGAACAGCTCACCTACCAAACCAAATGGACATGCCCTTTTAGAAACTCCTGACTTATAAAACGTAAACTCCCTTAAGAGTCTTTTTTTGTTTTCTAATATCACACAGTAGGTTGTTCTGTACGTAGTAGGCTTTTGAGATATGTTTTACATGAAGGTAATTAAAACTATGTATACCAGCCTGCAACACCCAAACTACCTTTCTTTATGGTGTTTGGAACTCAGAATGTCTTTGCCAATGAAAAAATTTTTCAAACTGATTTTTTAAAATGTTAATACATATCAACAACATAAACACTTCAGTATACAAAGAAAAACATGGTGTAGTGAATGGCTCTATAGACTTAAGAATTAAAGGAGACCTGAGTTTTAAGCCTGCTGTAGACAATGACAAGTTTCCTTGTATCTTAGCCTCTTTTTTTGTGTGTAACATAATGGAATTGAACTTACTGATCTCTGAGATACCTTTCAACTTTAAATCTGTGGTTCTAGTTTAAAACATGATTAAAATCAGGAACCTGTTCCATGTACTGGATGGAGTTGCTGAGGTGTTAAAATGTGCCATTATATTAGTTTCTTTCACTTCTTCTGCTACATGCCAAGGTCACTGATTAGAAGGAGAGGAAGTAAGTGGGCACTGTGAAGAGGCTGATTAGTTTTGGGGCCAATTTTATCCAATCTCAGCTATTGTTCTCCCTGATTGGGTAAGAGAGAAACCACCCCAGTGGGGAAGAGTTATCTGTGTGTTCTTTGCTGGCTTAGAGACCACCAGCTTTACTCATGAAGGTGAAAGAAGTAGGGAATTCAGATTTGTTACATGGAAATTCTGTTTACAACCAACTTGTCCAGAATACAACCAGCCTTTTACATTGAGAAAATATCTTGTTTGTTTCCCAAATGTCATTGTTCAGTTGTGTTATGTAGTGTCTCATTGCTAGAGTGTTACCGTAAGTCTTCTTGTCTGAGTTTCTAGTAATGGCCTTCCCAAAGACAGCACCCTAAGATAAGTTAGAAAATAGAGAATTTGTATCATGGGGAAAGATATTGTATCTGACTCAAAAGGTTATTCCATGTGATGTAATTTAGTGTTTGGAATTTTTGTTATTACTATGGCAGCTACATATTTTATAATCACGTAGGTATAATTTGCCACAAATTCATGAAAATTCATACTTACCAAGCAAAATAGCACTTTCTCTTCCTAATGAAAAAAATTCCTTTAAAGTGCAGCTAGGTTGCACAGTGGGTAGAACACTGGGCCTGAAGTCAGGAAGACTTGGGTTCAAAAATCAGACTCAGATACCTCCTAGCTGTATGATCCTGGCCAAGTCACTGAACCTTGTTTGCTTCGGTTTCCTCATCTGTTTAATGAGCTGGAAAAGAAAATGGCAAATCACTCTAATATCTCTGCCAAGAAGACCCCCACATGGGGTCATGGAGAGTTGGACATGAGTGAAACAAGTATACAACAACAATAGTGAACTCCTGCATTTAATCTTAATTTAGAAACAAATGTTTAATGCTGAATAAATGTCTCTACTATTATCTTGTTCTTCATATTTCCCTCTGTACCCTGTTGAATAGGCGGGATTATCTTTTTCAGCAATGAAGCTGCAAATACAAGTGTCTTTGCTTTTTTGGTTCTTTGGGGCTCCACGTTGGAGTAAGTAGATTGATAAGCATCTGGATGGTCTCCAACAAACTCTGTGGACTTGTCAGTGGTGTTTTGGTGCCCTTTGGTATTTCCTCTTCCTTTTAATAAAAAAGTTAGTTTGTCCTTAAATTGCTCAGCCTTGGGAAAAGATTTCTTTTTTTGCTAACTACTTTCATTTTTTATAAAGCTTATTGTTTGAATTTTCATGATTTAAACATTGTCATGCTATTCCTCACTCTTGAAAACAAAAAAATTCATTTGATTTCAGATTCCTCCTTTTATTCTTTCCCTCAAATATTTAGGAAGTGAAAGTCTTAGTTTTCTTTTACTTGCCTGAGGCAAGCTCTCATGAGTGATCTTTGTAAGAATTGGATTCATTTTTCAACTAAAATGAAAGGTCATCAACAGTTTTAATTAAACACTAGCCTATATGTCCAGCCCTGTTCTAATCCAATCCAATGAACATTTATTAAATGTCTAGTGGGGCAGCCAGGTGGCAAATCTCAGAATCAGGAGGACCAGAGTTACAGTCCTGCCTCAGACAGTTACCACTAGGTGACCTTGGGCAAGTCACTTAACCTTCTTTGCCTCAGTTTCTCCATTTGTAAAGATCAGCCTATTTAACAGAATACCAAGGGAAGTATGATGTAGAAACATTAAGAATAAGATAGTAGTATTTACATTTATACAAAACTAAAAATTTGTCTAAATTAAGCTAGAGAAGGAAATGGCAAACCACTTCAGTTTCTCTGCCAAGAAAATCCCAAATGGGGTCACAGAGAGTGGAATTGAAAAGACTTACCAGCAGAGACAAATACCTACTATGCACTGTGCTAAGTCCTGAGGATTTACTCAATGAAAAGAAAGATAAATAAGTTCCTTGAGGACTGGTCTGAAGCTTGAGATAGCTCCCTAAAGGAAAGGAGTTGGGGTTCATATATTACAGCTGGAAGGGACCTTAGAGTCCATCTAGTTAACTCCCCCTTTCACAGATAAGGAAACAGTCCAGAGAACTTTAAGTGATTTTTGCCAATCATCATGTACACAAATGAGGCAGAGCTGGGATTGGAACCCAGGTCCTCTTTTCTAACTCTTATTTTACACATGAAAGCAATTAGCAAATAATACACATGGTGCAAAGAACATTGGTTCTGGAGCCAGAGTCCTGGGTTCAAATTCCACCTCTGACCTTAGACCAATTATAATTGCTTGAGCCTCGGTTTTCCCTGTATAATGAGAATATTGGACTAGGTGGCCTCTAAAGTGGAGTCCAGCTCTAGCTCTGTCCTTCTGAATTACAGAATCCAAGATGACATTATAATTGAGTGTTAAATCCTGTGGTTCGAACTTCACAACCTGGTTCCAACTTGTCTTTTCTGATTAATTTCACATTATTCCCCCTAGAGCACTCTACAGCCTGGCCAAATTGGCCAGCTTGGTATTTCCCATACATGACATTCCTGCTTCCCTCTACTTTTTTTTTAAAGCCATAAGCCAGGCCACATTTCTTTGGTCTTTGTCTTTTAAAAATATTTTAATACATTTGTGTATTTTTACATGCATTTATAATCTGCCCATCTATCTACCCTCTTCCACACCTCCCCCAGAAAGCAAGAATTCCCCCAAAACAACTCAGGAATAGTCCAGCAAAACACACTTCCACATTGGCCCTGGCTGAAAATAACGTCTCTTCATTTTAAATCTTTTGCACTTCTGACGTGCAATTCTGGAGATGAGTGGCAGCAGTGAGTTTGATCTTTAGTTCTCTATCTCTAGACTTTTGATTTTATCATATCAGTCGGAGTTCGAGTCTTGAAAAGTTCTTTTTCCTCTGCAGTGTTGTCATTATGGAAGTCAGCTCCCAAAGTCTGAACGCTTTACTCTACATGAGTTCTTTCTACCCCGTACTTTATTTTTTATTTTGTTAAATGTTTTTATTTCATTGAATACTATCCAATTTCATTTTTTAAAAAATGTGACCTTCATTTATTAAAATTTTGAGTTCCAGATTTTCTCCCTTCCTTCTACCCCTCTTCCACCCAGTAAGAAGGCAAATAATACATACTTGTGAAGTCATGTAAAATAGATTTCAATATTAGCCATGTTACCCCCCCAAAAAACACAAAAAAGCAAGAAAGATTAGGGAAAAAACTATTCTTCAGTCTGCATTTGGAGTTCCCCGGTTCTCTCACTGTGAAGAGGTAGCCTTTTTCTTCATGAAATTACTTGAATTACTTGGATCACTGTCTTGATCAGAGTATCTGAGTCTTTTGTAGTTGATCATGATTATAGTATTGCTGTTACTGAGTATAGTTTTCTCACGGTTCTGCTCACTTCAGTTTGCATCAATTCATATATCTTTTCCCAGGCTTTATTTTTATTTTTATTTTTTTTGCTTTTTGGAGGGCAGTTGGGGTTAAGTGACTTGCCCAAGGTCACACGGCTAGTTTTTGTGTTAAGTGTCTGAGGCCGGATTTGAACTCAGGTACTCCTGACTCCAGGGCCGGTGCTCTACTCACTGCGCCACCTAGCCGCCCCTCAGGCTTTATTTTTTAAATAAATTTTCATTGATGTCTTTTAAGAAAACAAATCACCAAAATTTCCCCCAGTATTCTCCTTCCTCTTCCTCTCAAAGCCGTATGGTATATATTTTTTAAATAAACAGAGAAGAAACTCAACAACAAAATTGATTAGTAAAAGTCTAAAAATGTGTGCAGTGTTTCCACCCCTGGACTTTCCCCCCTCTTAAGGGGGTGGGTGTGGCCTGTCATCAGTACCATCTTCAGAGCCACACTTGTCCTTTGTAATTTTGTAACATTTGCTTTTGACTTTTTTGTAGTGAATGCTTCTATTTATCTTGTTTTATTTGTTGTGTATATTTCCTTGTCTCAATCCACTCACCATCGGATCACATAGATATTTCCCTGCTGCTCTCTTGTTATTCAGTTAGGTTTGACTCTTTATGACCCCATTTGGGGTTTTCTTGGCAAAGACACTGGAGGGCTTCACCATTTCTGTCTCCAGCTCATTTTACAGATGGGGAGACTGAGGCAAATAGGAGGAAGTGACTTGCTTAGGGTCACCTGGATAGTAAATGTCTAAGGCCAGGTTTGAACTCCAGGAGATGAGTTTTCCTGCCTCCAAACTCTCTGGGCCACCTAGACACATCTTTAATAATAGCTAGTATCTACACAGTGCTTTAGAGTTTTCCAAGTGCTTTACATATGTGAGCTCATTTGGTCCTAGAGCATTTTACTTATTTCTTTCCTGCACGTTTTAGGGAGGATACTGATCAGCCAGAGAGCATCCAGAGAAGGGAGGCTATTGTCAGTTGAAGAACTGAGGAAAGTATTTAGCCCAGGGAAGACTTGGGAGGGTACTCGATAGCTCTTCGGGATTGAAGGTCTATCCTTGTGGAAGACGTTAGACTTGACCTGTTGACTTCACAGGGCAAGACCAGAAACAGTGAGTTGAAGCTAGAAAGAGGCAAATTTAGATCTGAAGTCAGGAAGACTAGTCCAGAATTATAATCCAGCTGCTTCTGCAGGTAGTGGGTTTCCTTTATTGGCAGTCTTCAGGCAAAGATTGAATAAGTCCTTGTCTGGTCTGGTATAGTTGGGATTCCTTTTAGGGTATGAGTTGGACTGGATAGCTTCAGAACTCTCCTCCAACTCAAGTCTGTGATTCTGTGAAATGTCTAGAATAAGTGGATCTTGGTTGTGGAGATCCTTAAATGCCAAGGCAAAGCATTTATATTTTATCCTAGAGCCAGTGGGGAGCTATTAAAGGGTCTTGAGAAGGTGAATGTGATCATAGGATCATAGGTAGATTTTAATAAATATTTGGTAATATTTTGGTATAAATACCAGCTAGTAAATATTTGGTAATGTTTGATAGGTATAGAATTTATTTCTGTAATATGTATATAGTGAATATATTGTATATACAGGGTAGGGAATAGAAGGGCAAGAAGGAAAGACTATCTAAAAAATAACAAGAAAGTTAGAGAAATGAGAATACTGCTAGGAGTCATTAGAGAAAGCCTAATGGAGTAGCAGGAACGGGAGCTGGCATTGAATGAAGACCAGTCAACAAACATTTATTAGGCATCTACAGGTGTACTAGGCACGGTGCTGTAGGTGTGTGTGTGGGGGAAGGGGGGGGTCATGAACACAAAATGAAATAGGTCTTGTCTTCAAGGAGTTTACATTTCATTGATAGGGAGATAGGGAGATAAAATGTAGACTCCCAGGAAAAAGCAGGTATGCCAACTATGAACCGTGAAGTGTTAAGAGAAACAAGTGGTTTTCATAAGGACTGTAAGTACCCAGCTAGCAGTTTATTTTATCTTAGAAGTAATGGGAACCATTGAAGGCTCTGGAGCAGGTAGGGGCATGGTCCAGCCTGTACCTAGGAAATTCCACTGTGAGAAGAATGGATTAGTGAATGATAGAGGTTGCTAGTGGTATGAAGATTATTTGGGAGTCTACTATAGTAGTCCAGGTGATGAGGGTCTATGTTGTTGTGCTCATGTGAGTGGAAAGAAGGTGATTACTGTAAGGGTTCAAATCAGGATGAAACATACCTTTAAAAGATATCGATACCTTTTATTTTTATGTCACTGTTATTTCTGGATTTCTGGACATTCACCCATCCCCTTCCCCATTGGATATTTTTTCTTTTTTTTCTGGGGGGAGGGCAGGGCAATTGGGGTTAAGTGACTTGCCCAAAGGTCACACAACTAGTAAGTGTTAATATGGTCTGAGGCCATATTTGAACTCAGGTCCTCCTGACTCCAGGGCTGGTGCTCTATTCACTGGGCCACCTAACCAATGAATATTCTTTCTTAAAGAAGACATTACAGAAAAACAACCATACCATGGCTGCTTCTGGCAATGTATGTGTCTGATCTACCCTCATAGTCTGTTATTTCTTTGCTGAGAAAGGGGGGTATGTTTTATTATTATATTTATTTTACACCAATGTATACCAGTTAATTCTTGTTCTTCAGACCTGTTACATTTAGTTACTTTACTAAAGTTTTCAGTTCCTTGGAATTTGGCTTCCTTTTAATCCCTGATCTTTGGATTTTCATAGCTAGAGTCATGCTGGATATTGTGTTTCTGGTTCTGTTTATTTCACCCTGCATCTTTTGTGTTTCTCAGAATTCATTTGTCATTTCTTCCTGCATAGTAATATCCCATTGCATTCATATGCTATATCCCTCTTTTTTTTTTTTTTTTTTTTTTTTGCTTTTTGGAGGGCACTTGGGGTTAAGTGACTTGCCCAAAGTCACACGGCTTGTTTTTGTGTCAAGTATCTGAGGCCGGATTTGAACTCACGTCCTCCTGACTCCAGGGGTCGGTGCTCTATTCACTGTGCCACCTAGCTGCCCTGCATTCATATGCTATATCATACTCAGCCATTCCCTAATCGATGGGCATTTTGTTTCCATCACTGCTACCACAGAAAGTGCTGCTGTGAATGTTTTAGTATATATTGGAACGTTCTGTCTTTGATATCCTTAGGCTATATATCCACTACTGAAATCATTGGGTCAAAGGTTATACTTTGCAGTTCTTTCGAGAGTTGTTGGTTCATATCCTTTGACCATTTATCTATTTGGAGACTGGACATTATACTTATGTATTGATTAAATGCTTATATATCTTGGATACCAAATCCTTAACAGAGAAATTTGATGCAAAGATATGTTTTTTCCCCATTTGACCACTTTGCTTCTTATCCTAGAAGCATTAATGTTGTCCGTGTAGAAACTTTTCAGCTTCTGGTTCCCCCTTTGGCTATAAACATAGTAGTATGTTCTTTTGGTTACTTTACTAAATAAAGTAAGAGGTGGTACAGCAGATAGAACGCTGGGCCTGAAGTCAGAAGACTCATCTCCCTGAGTTCAAATCTGGACTCAAGACACTCACTAGCTGCGTGACCCTAGACAAGTCACTTAGCCCTGTTTGCCTCGGTTTTATCATCTGTGAGATGAACTGGAGAAAGAAATGGTAAGCCACTCTGGGATCTTTGCAGGGGGTGGGGAGGAGCCCAAATAGAGTCACAGTGAATCAGATGCACTGAGAGGTGATCGAATAACAAAAGGTAACCTTCATCTTTTTTTTTTTGAGGTGGCACTGTGCCCACTGGTTCTCTTCCCCTCACCCCACCCCTTCTTCTTGATATTTCACCTTTCTTACTTTTTCTTCTGGTTCCTTTGTTTTTAAATTTCTCTTTTTTTTTGCCCTTTTCAAGAAAGATTTTTCTCTCTTCATTATCCATCTTCTCTTTCTGTCTACTAGACCTTCATTCTCTGATTCCTCACCCCTAAAATGATTTCTGTCTTCTTCATGTAATCAAAGCTTCCAAGGCACTCATTCTAGGCTCTCCTCTCTAGACACTTCTGGCCACTGCCTTGTAGGGCTTACTCTGTGGATTCCCCTTTTCCATTCCATAGCACTTACAGGATAGTCGACATCATTGTAGATGTCATAAAGGACACTCCCCTATTAGAGGGCCTCTCACCCACCCCTACATCCCTTATTACTCAGTCCGCCTGTGATTTATATCTGATTTTTTTTTTTTCTACGACTGTCTGGAAATCTCCTCCTGGTGTCTCTGTCACTCTTCCAGCAACTCCTGTTGCAAGGAATTCCAGCTTTCTACTCCCTCTCCTCCCCAGAACAAGTGGACTTTTCAAGTGCCAAATCCCCCAGCCTCATCCAGTGTAAGGTTCTCTTCACCTATAGGACCATTCAGTGGGATCCTCTCACCTCCAAAGTAAGGCCTATTTCCTCCCCCCACCCGCCCCCCGGTTTTTCTCTTTCTGAGACCACAGAGGTCACCTTTTCCCCTCATTGCTAGCCCTTGATTTGACCCTCACCCCCACAAATCACTCTTACTTCCAATGGATTCACCGACCCTCCTTTATACACCTTTCCCCTGTTGTAATGTTGTCCGACAAAAGAGACTTTCTTTCACTAGTAGAGATGTCACTATATTCTGTCCATAATTCCCTCATCTGCCTCTTTAACTGTCACCTCTACAATATTTCCACCTTCACCCGGTCTCATATAGAAAGAAATCCATCACTCTGTTGCTGTCATTGTCTGCTTAATTTATTCACTCCTGCATTTCTGTTCTTCGGGGTTTTTGAGAGGCAAATGATCTCTTCTGTTCTGGTTTTCTTTCTAAAAATGTTTCAGACTCTTCCTTATTGTTGAACGTCCATCTTTTGTCCTGTGTGGTTAAGCTCAGATTTGCAGGATAGGTCACCCAGAGTGAGCACCATTGCTCTTTGGAACATTATTGGAATAAATCTTCCTTTTTCTAGTGACTTCAGAATGGTTTTGTGTTATTTGAAAGTCCTCTCCTTTGTATGTAAAGGTCTTTCTCTGGAGGGCTTGCAGAACTTGTTTCTGAACTGAACTGTTAAATTTAACTTCTATGTGTCTTGGATTTTGTAGTCTTGAGTTGTTTGCTTTTGCTTTTGTTTTGGAGGTGATCTGTGAATTCTTCTAATTAGAATTTCTCTTTATGTTTAGAAGTTTGGGGCAGTTTTCTTCTATTCCTTTGTTATGGTGTTAAGATTTTTACAGCTTTTTGCTTCTCTTCTAGCTTGTTCTGTGTCTTTGCCTTCTATTTGTTTCTGGTGGGTCAGAAGTTACAAATAATTTAGTCGCTTCTTGTACAATGGCACATTTCTATCCCTAACTGTTGAACACATTCATAGCCTTACCAGCTGTGTTCCTCCTGAGTTGTTTCCCCCACCTTTTTGGGTCTTTCTTTGCTAATGTCTAGGGGGTGCGGTGGAGCCTCGGTTGTTTTAGTTTGCAGTCTCGTTAGCCAGTTGGAGCATTGACACATGCTCTTTTGCAGATTTCGCTGTCCCCTCTATTTGAAAAACGCTTTCCTACTACTTTGCGCATCAGTCCAAAGGTATGTCAAGTGTTGTTTTTGCTTATTTACTGATTTCTGTTGTTCTATGTTTTTGATACATTGAAAAAAAAAGCACCTTAGTTCCCACAAAACCCCATGTTTTTATTTTAGGCGGAAGAAAAACTTTTTTTGTGGTTTTTCTAGGCAGGGTTATGTTTTGTAGCATTTAGATTTGTAGGTATGCCAATTCAATATTAAAAGAAAACATTCCCCTGTGCTTCTTTATCATTTGACATCCTAGGTACAGATGTCCAGTTGAGGCAGACCTGTTTCCCTCCAAGATATGCTCCCATGAGTGGCACTTGAGGTGTTAATTTGGAGCATCATTGACAGGAGTTGTAGGTGGTGAGGCCTAATTAAATTCCTTATCACCTTTCCCCTGGGGTCCAGAAGAAGCTCCTTCTTGGCAAAAGAAGTTGAAAAAGACCCTGGGACTAGCTAGAAAAACATAGATGGTTCTCATGATGGTGGTAAGTAGAAATCACTATGAAAGCTGATGGGGAACTGGAAATAGGAGCTAAGCACTGAAGTGGGAGGAAGGAAAAGTAGATATTTGCAAAAGGCAGCCTCAGGCATTGACTAGCTGTGTGACTCTGGGCAAGTCACTTTACTCTGCTTCAGTTTCCTCATCTGTAAAATAAGCTAGAGAAGGAAACGGCAAACCACTGCAGGATCTTTTGTCAAGAAAACCTCAAATGTGGTCGTGAAGGCTCAGACACAACTGAAACTACTGATGATGGTGTGCCAGAAGATACCAGTAGGTAGGCAGACATCTGAGAAACTACTCTGGTCCAAGAATATAGATATCTGTACTTAAATGAGTTGGTATAGACTTTGTGCAACCCAGTACAAAATACTCAGCAGTGAAATGCCCCTTCTTTAGCCTGTCTTGAGCCAGGTTTTCTGCTGCAAAATTGGTATTTATTTTCTTTGCATTTCATTTAAGGATTTGATTTTCTTAGAACAAATCCCTGTGACCTTGGGTTGAAGATGTTTATAAACAATGCATTTACTGTTTAAACTCTTTAACTTTTAAAATGGCCTTAAAATTATCCAAGGCTGCTAAACATGCACATAACTCCTTCCACCTTTGAGAGAGAAAGCCCTGTAGAAATGGAAACACTGTATGTATCTTAAAAGTCTGGGTATCCTTGGAGCTAGGAGAAAGATAATTTTAGATTAATTATATAATGTTGAACAGCCTGGGTAAAGGGAAAGGATGGGATTGCACAGGGTGTTGGGTTTAGTGGTTTTGATTTGGCTTTTCTGAGCTGCTGTAAGCTGCTTCCAAGTGATTACATAAATAATATGCGGTAATCTAGGTCATGCAATAGTTGCTGACATCTTCATGATACAGAGTGTTGTTTTCATTTCCAGAATATCACATGTAAAAGGGATAAATGCAGAGCTGTCCTGGTATAAAGGGCATTTCTCTCTTAATAATATTATGCATACTCGCCATATCTATCATTTACTGGACGTTCATTGTAATGCCCAGGGCAGTGTCACTACCTCATAGTGTTGGTTTGATTCTGTATCTCTTGCCGGTTGTTTATCTTCTGTAAGATAAGGCTCTGTCATCCATGTTTGGGTGTGGCAGTTGGTGGAATTGCCATAATTATGAAAACAATCAGGGAATCAGTATCTTGGAATGAAATCTTTAGATAATCTAAACCAAATTCTGTTAATTTATCCATTCACCCCTGTAGAATGTAAGCCCCTTGTAGGCAGGATTTGTTCTTTATTTTGCCTTTTTGTGTTCTCAATGCCTTGTGCCCAGTAATCACTTGTCAACGTATTCTAGTGGACAGTGAAGAGTTCATGGAGTTCATGTTGGGATTTCACCTCTGGTAGTTATTAGTTGTGGCAACTTTGTCTCTCTGAACCTCAGTTTTCATGTCTATATATGGGGATAATAATATCTGTAGTATTTAGGGTTGCTTTGAGGACCAAATGAGATCATGTAGTTTAAAGGTTTTGTAAATCTTAAAGTGCAATTGTATATACATAGAAATGTCAGTTACTCAGTTAAGGAGGCACCTGGTTAGCACCATGGATAGAGCACCAAGCTGGGAGATAAGAAGACCAAAGTTCAAATGTCACCTCAGGTCCTTACAAGCTGTATGATCCTGGGCAAGTCACTTAACGTCTGCCTGCTCCAGTTTCCTCTTCTGTAAAATGGGGATAATTAGAGGACCCACAGCTCTTCCTGGGTGTTAGGAGAATCAAATGAGAGAATACTTGGTTAAGTGCTTGGCTCGGTGCCTGGTACCATGGTAAGCTCTATATAAAGCTTATTCATCTCATTTCTTCCCTCTCCCTCCTTCCCCACTTATTACTTTAAAGATGATTTGTCCTATGATAGTTAAAATCTCATAACTCCCTCTGATTTATAACAAAAGAGAAGCTGGGTGGGAGGGGGACTAGTTTTTTTGTTTTGTTTTCGCTTGGGGTTGGGGTTTTTTGTGCCACTGTAGACTGTTTCTGCAATGCTGGCTAGATATGAACCCCTACATCTGGGGGACAGGGTATATTTGATATTGGGGGCTGTGGAGCAAGGCTCTTATTACCTTACAGACTTCACCTTCACAGGGCTTCTCAAGAAGCCCTTCTCAAGGGCATTCATTGGCTGATTCTTAAGTGGCCAGGAATGTCAGGATTGCCATACTGTGTTTCAGTCCCAGGCACCATTTTAGGAAAGACAAGTTGAACTTTGTCAGATGGGAATTGGAATGGTAAGAGGACTAGAAAATGTCCTGTGATGATTGGTCAAAGGAACGAGAGTGAGGAGTTGGGGGGCAGCATATGAGATATTCAGTTTGGAAAAAAGACTTGGCATACACAGACAAGACAGCTGCCTTTTGAAGGGCTAGCTAGTATCTTTGGGGGACCAGGGTCTTCTGTTATCCAGCTACTTCTACTAATATAGGGTTTTATTGGAGTCAGTTAGAACCTTGACAGCTGGTTATTAAATTTCGATTGTGAGCATTTATACCTCAAAAAATCTGTCTTAAGTGTTAGAAATCGGGTCTCAATTTCTCATTTTGCTGATTGTCTAGTCCAGGAATGGGGAACCTGCAGCATTGAGGTCATATGTGGTCCTCAAGTGCAGCCCTTTGACTGAATCCAAACTTCACAGAAAAAATCCCCTTAAGAAAAGAATTTGTCAGGGGCAGCTAGGTGATGAAGTGAATAGAGCACAGGCCCCAGAGTCAAGAGGACTTGAGTTCACATCTCCTTCAGATACTTACTAGCTGTGTGACCTTGGGCAAGTCATTTAACCCCATTTGCCTTGCCTTCCCCCCTCAAAAAAAAAAAGAATTAGTTCAGTAAAACTTGGACTCAGTCAAAAGGTGGCACCCAAGGACCTAGAAGGACACATGTGACTTCGAGGCTGCAAGTTTCCTATCCCTGGTCTAGATTAAGAAAGTGATGGAGAAGAATGTTAATATTCTGATTAAATTTTAAAGTGTGCCACGGACACATTTTTCTTCTGGAGAGCCAGTTGTTAAATATTTGCTAGCATTCCTCAGCTTATGCCAGTGCTTCCCGTGGTTAAGTGAAATTTATTTGCAAAATGTGATGTTTCTTTCCCCCCAAACTTTGATAGAATGTTGTTTGTACACATCAATGATTTGAGTACTCTTAAGTGTTTCTGTTATGTGCCTTCTGATAAGTGAGACTCTACTGTCTTAATGTGTAAGCTTTTTAAAATGAACCAACCCAAAGCAACCTTATTGTGCAGTGTAGCCTAGTGGAATGAGCACTAGTCTTGGTGATAGGAGATTCAGCTTTAAGACCTGGCTCCTTGTCCTTTTCGGCTGCAAGTAACTTCACCTTCCTTACTTTTTGTTCGTCTTTATAATAATTATTCTCTCTCTTAGGTCTCTTGTAAAGCAAAGCTATATGGATTGTAAGTTATTAGAGATTTTTGTGTTAGTGGATTTGTGTCATTTTACATTCTCTTTCATAGAAGAATCTAAAAGTGAGGAGGTCCCCAGAGGTGGTCATTCTAGATTCTAGTTCAGCCTGCACCCTTTGTTATAGCCCTACAGATGTGTCTGCCTTTGTGTCTGCCTCAGTCTTCTGAAGACCCCCAGAGAAGGGGACCCCCTCCCTTCCCTTCCCTCTCTCCTAGGTAGCCTCTTCCACTTTTGAACAGTTCCTACTTGTTAGGAATTTTTTCTTTACATCAGGCCTCTATCTGTGTCCCTGCACCATCCACCTCTCATGCCTGGTTCTGCCTGTAGACCAAACAGAATACATCTTGGGCTTCTTGCACCACAACTCTTCAGCTTTCTGAGAACATCCACCCCATGCCCTCGCTAAAGTCTTCTCTTCCCCAGGTTGAATATCCCCAGTTCTTTCAACTAGTTTTCCTTCATGTAGAATGTCCTTTAGTCCCTTCACCATTCTGATCACCCTTTATAAGATGTGTTTTAGCTTCTCTTTCCTAGAATTTGATACTTAGAACTAAATGTAGAACTCTAGAGGTGACCCGAACAAGGCAGAATATTATGGAATTTCTGGTTATGGTGCCTATCATAGTGCAGACCAGAATTAGCTTTTTGTCCATTTCATGTTACCTGTTTGAGCTTGAAATTCATTGAAGCCCTGAGATCTTTTTCATAGGAACTGTCTTGTTGTTCAGTTGGGTCTGACTTTTTGTGATACCATCGACCATAACATGCCCATACTGTCTATGGGGTTTTCTGTTTCTTTCTGTTTTTTGCTTTTTGGATGGCAGTTGGGGTTAAGTGACTTGCCCAAGGTCACACAGCTAGCTTTTGTGTTAAATGTCTGATTTGAACTCAGGTCTTCCTGCCTCCAGGGCTAGCACTCTATTTCACTGCACCATCTAGCCACCCCTCCATGGGGTTTTCTTGGCAAAGTAACTGGAGAGGTTTGCCATCTTCTTCAGTGAATTAAGGCAAATGAGAGTTAAGTGACTTGCCCAGGGTGACACAATTAGCAAGTGTCTGAGGCTGGATTTGAACTCTGGTCTTCCTGGCTCTAAGCCCAGCATTTGATCGATCCATCAAGCCACATAGCTGCTTCCATCCTCATTTTTTCCCACTTAATAGTGCTTTATTTTTTCCAATTACTTGTAAAGATAAGTTTTCAACATTCAGTTCCATGAGATTTTGAGTTCCAGTTTTTTTTCTTCTTCCCTCCCTTTCCTCCCTTTCCCCCAAATTACAAGCAATCTGATACAGGCTGTACATGTACAGTCATTAAACATATTTCCACATAAGTCATGTTGTGAAAGAAGAATCTTCCTCCATCTTCAAACATACATGTGTTTAAATATCAGATTTTAAAGATGAGGAAACTGAGGCAAACACGGTTAAGTGACTTGCCATGGGTCACATAGATTAATGAGTGACTGAGGCCAGATTTGAACTCAGATCTTCTGAGTCCAGGCTGAGCAGTCTATCCACCGAGTCACGTAGTTGCCTTGGGAATTGTCCAGCTATATCTTTTTCACTCTCTACTTGTGAAGTATTTCAGGCATTGGACTGGCAATTAAGAAATCATTGATAAATCTAAAGGAAATGGTTTCTGTTCTGGGATGAGATTCTTTTTTGTTTGTTTGTTTGAAGGGTAATTGGGGTTGTGACTTGCCCAAGGTCACACAGCTAGTTTTTGTGTTAAGTTTCTGAGGCCAGATTTGAACTCTGGTCCTCCTGACTCCAGGGCTGGTGCTCTATTCACTGCACCACCCAGCCACCCCTCAGGGATGAGATTAGAAGCAGAATTGGAAGAGCAAATTCAGCTCAGCACTCTTGTCCATTTGGTGGAAAAATAGGAACCACAATCATGATATTTTAATGTAGACCCACCACCCACCCACGTGATGACCTGATATTAGGTAAAATACCCAATAACTTTGAAGGAGAAATAAGGCAGAGCAAAGGAGGCAAGGACATGGTAAGACCATCATGTCATCCACTATTGTAAACACCATTTGTTGTCCTTGGGTAAAATACACCTGGTCTCTTCTCTAATCTCTGAATATCTCTAAATAACCACAACCCTGCAGTTTTGTCTGAAAGGTCTTTCATTATTTCAAAAGTATTTGGTCACCCGCCCTTGTCTTCTGCCCATGAACAGGAAATATCTTCCCCTCCTATTAACAGATCTTAGTAGCTTCATGGCAGATACTCCCCTGTGCACCCCCTTTCACTCCCGTGAATGAATCCTCCTTTGCCTCCCCCCCCTCCTCCTGGGGAGGGTATTACTTAGCTGTTCTAAGTTGCCACAGAGTGCTTCTGGTGGGTTGTGTACTCTAAGGGGGTCTGAAAAATTAGAAAAACTACATCTGAACCTTGGGAAGCTGACAGACAGCCTTCCTTAGTGTTTTAATACATTTCTTTGCGTTTAGTTTTGTTCATTTGTTTCCTCTGTGACCCTATTTGGGGTTTTCTTGGCAAGGATCCTGCGGTGGTTTGCCATTTCCTTCTCCAGTTTATTTTACAGGTGAGGAAACTGAGGCAAGTCAGGTTATGTGACTTGGCCAGGGTCACACAGCTAGGAAGTCTCTGAGGCCAGATTTGAACTTAGATGAGTCTCCCAAGCCCAGTGTTCTCTGCTCTATGTCGCCACCTACCTGCCTCTAAATGCCGTTTTAATTAGACCTATAGTGGCACTTTTCATAAAAAAAATATCTCTTAGCTCTCTATGGAGTCACATAGGCTGGCTTTCTTTTCTTTTCAGGCTGGCTTCAATCTGTTTCTTTTGACTATGTAAGTTAAATGATCAAGGAAGGATTATTTGCTTTTAAGGCCTGCTGAATTGAGGAAAATGAATTATTAAACAGTAGATATCTATAAATTTTCAGATTTTTATTATGCTTTTTATTTGGAGGCAATTGGGGTCACATAGCTAATAAGTGTCAAGTGTCTGAGGTAGAATTAGAATTCAGGTCCTGATTCCGGGGCTGGTGCTCTCTCCACTGTACCACCTAGCTACCCCAATTTCTAGCTATTGCTGGAGGTATTTCAGAATATGGGAAAAGTAGAATTACTGTAAAAATATTACACTTTGCAACTTTTAAAATTACTCTTTGTGATCTGAACATGGCAAAGGACTGTCTCAGCAGAGGACCTTACTTTGGTGCTGAAATTGAACTTTCAATAAACTTTACTTTTTCTTTGGCTGAGATGACTTGAGTGGAATTCTTTCAGCAGGACCCGGCATGTTGGTATTTTGGGGTCTCAGGCAGTCCTAACCCTCTTGTCCTTGTCTTGAGGTTACTTGTCCAGAGCAAGAGGGGCAGCTAGGTGGTGCTTTGGAAAGAGAGCCAGGCTGCAGTTAGGAAGACTCATCTTCCTGAGCTCAGATCTGGCCTCAAGTACTTCTTAACTGTGTGACTGTGGGTAAGTCTTATTTGCCTCAGTTTCCTCATCTGTAAAATGAGCTGGAGAAGGAAATGGCAAACCACTGCAGTATCTTTGCCAAGGAAATCCCAAATGGGGTCACGAAGAGTTATATACAAGAGAAATGACTGAGGGGAGGTTCTTTTAGAGCATGCTTGACTGCGAAATCACAGTGACAAGAGTTGTGGCTTTGACATAGCCAGAGATGAAATTCACATGTCTACCTTCCCTTTAGGTAGAATTTCTGTAATCTGTTCCTTAGCTTCTCTCCTCACCCCGCCTCAGTGAGGGAGGGTTAAAGCTGGAGGACAAATATGACAAGCATTTGGGGGAGGGTGGTGGGTATTGCTACCTCATTTTAAAGGATTTTTAATTAACAGGGTCCTGCCCTGATAGCAACAGAAAGCTGCTCTCTAAATCCTGGTTCCTGGCCAGAACTGAGGTAGGGTAGGGTTTTCCAAGGTGTTAGAAATAATGAGGTCAATGGGGTGTCAATCAATGATTACAATATTAGGCACCTCTTGCCAGACCAGATTTCCTGATTTCAGGCCAAGTATTAGTTCTAAACCCCGTTAACTTTCTTGTGTTTCAATTTCATTGACCACTAAATGTAGAGTCCAATAGAGAAACAGTAATAAACTGAATGAAACTTGGGACAGTTTTTAAAAATTGTGTGAAACAGGTCTCTTTCCTCCTGGCAGTGAGTGACATTTAATACAACGAATCAGAAAAATAATTTTTTTCTTTCTAAAAAATCTTTTCTATCTTCATTTCCCAATGTGTCCCACCTGTCTCTTCCACCTGAGCTATTCTTTACAGCAAAGAACAGAGACAGAAGAAAAGAAGCAGTTCTGCAAAATTAACCCATCAACTGTTTTCTCCAACTGTAGGAACCCCATCTGTTCGATGAAGGGAAGGAGGTATATTTTCTCATTTGACCACTTCCAGACCATCTTGTTCAGTCATTTTTATTCATGTCCGACTTCTTTTCGAACCCATTTGGTTTTGGGGTTGTTGTTTTTTTTTTTGGCAGAGAAACTGGAATGGTTTGCCATTTCCTTCTCCAGCCCATTTGGCAGATGAGGAGACTGAGGCAAACAGGTTTAAGTGACTTGCCCTGGGGCACGCAGATAGGAAGTGTCTGAGGTTAGATTGTTAGAAACCCGGGTCTTCCTGATTCCTGGCTTGGTGCTGTATCTATTGTGCCAGCCATGGGCTGCATTCCTGCTCTCTTCCTTATCTGTCCCCAGCCCAACCTTCCTTAGAGCCTTAGACTCTGCCCTTCCGGACACTGAACTTTGAAAGTGAATTTTTACCTTCTTTTGCTTGGAACCAGGTCTCCACCCCACTTTTCAGCCCAGCCCCACCATTCCTCCTCCCCAGCTCCCTTTCTTATCTGCTTGGTTTGTCTCCTTTGTCTGCTGCCTTTGCCTTCTGTTATAATTCAACCTTCTTTTGGGCAAGGACGGTCTTACTTGCTTTCAAGCAAATATATAATAAAGATTTTATTTATTGCTTATTATCATTTAAGTTCTTTTTCTTCTTTCCATTTATATCGTGGTAGTCAGTGCCTATATTCTATATTGTTTTCCTGTATCTGTTTAATCCCCCTCATTGGTTGGTGTCTTTTACAGCTTTCTCAGCATTTTTATTCATTGTTGTGCAGCAAATACTCTTAACATTCATTTCTTACTAGTTGCTTAATGAGCTCAATGGAGCATCTACTTTGTTCCCAGGTTTTGTTGCTAAAAATCTTTTGCTCTATGTGGGACCTTTCTACCTTTGACACCCCAAAGGGGTTTTACTTTCCATCTCCTGTGGATCTTCTGTGGTATATATACCCAAGAATGGAATTCATTTTCTTCTTGCTGTGTTTTCAAGGGAAATGAATGAAAGTAAAAGGCTGATTTGTATGTAAAGTATATAATAAAGCTGGTAAGCATCTTAATGCTCTTATGTAAGAGGTCTTGCATTGAATTTTTACCAGATTCCGATTTGTTCTAATGAGTTTTCCACTTACTTAAAAATTAATTTGGACATTCTTTTACACTTCACTGGCCATTGCACATAAATACTTTTGATGAGTTTGTTTGCCTGAGGCTACAGTGAGCCTTTGTCATTCAGTATGAATTTAGTTGGCCCAGTTGGTTTATCTCATGTACTGTACAAAAAACAATGCATGACAAGCATTTGACCTGACAGATTTGCAATCATGCAACCAGAAGCTTAACTGTATAAAAGAAAGCAGAATGCGTAGCGAGTTTGATTATGGTAACATACATTTGCTCACCTCCCTTTCCCTCTCCTCAGTTTCCTCCCATGTGAAGGTAGGGGTTAGTCATCCCCTTGCTTAGCCATTGTCTTTCACTGATACCTCTACCTTCTAGCTCTTTGGATTGGAGGCATCGTAACAATTCAAGTCCCACCTCCCCATGTTTCTGTCCACAAAGGGGCCTCAGTGGATTGAGATGGCTGCCTTCTTTTGCTAACATGGCAAGATGATTTTGATTCAAAACTGCTCTGTCCTTTAAAAAGGGGATGAGAATTTCACTGGTGCGGCTTAGCTTAGAGTGTAGACTACTTACTCCAGGGTGACCTGAGCACCAGGGTATAGAGCTTCAGTAAGCTCTTAATATAATTATAAAATAAGAAAAATACATGTGACTTAATGACCAGAGGGAGTGTTTAGGACGTGAGGAAACAGATGTTTTGTCATGTTCATACTCCTTGAGCTCTGTCTCTTCATCTTTTGGCCTTGGGGGAAAGAAGAGCTGGAGGTACTATTCTTAAAGACTTTACATAATAATAATGATTAAAAAAAAGTTGTAATAATAAACAGCTAGCACTTCCCACTCTAGTATCTTTGTCAAGAAAACCCAATAGACAAATCTATGAGGTTACTAAGAATTAGGCACAACGGAATGACTGAACAACCATGTGAAAGGCATTGCTTGTTTCTGGGGGTATAAAGACATCATAGCCTCTACTCCTGGGGTGGGGAGCCTGCAAATAAAAATTTGTTCTGTGAAGTTTGTTTTCAAAGGGCCACACTTGAGGACCTAGAAAACCACATGTAGCCTGGAGGCCACAGGTTCCCCACCCCTGCTCTACCCACAAGGAATTTACAATCTTTTATGGAAAGAAAGAACATGCACAGATAAATCAGTAGAAAATATGTACAAACGAAGTATTACTGATCCTTTAGTAAAATAATACTAGCTAGCATTTATATATCACCTTAAGGTTTGTAAAACACAAACATATATTTTATCTTTACAACACTGGGAAGTAGTGCTATTGTCATCACTCCCATTTTACAGATGAGACTTCTTAGGCTGAGGGGTTAAGTGACTTGCCCTATACAACCAGTAAGAGTCTATGGTTGGATTTGAATTTGGGTCCTCCTAACTACTGTTTCAGTGCTCTATCCATTTTGCCACCTTGAAAGAGGCTAGGGATTTTTTTTTTTTGCTTTTTAGAGGCTGGAAGGCAGGACCATTGGGGTTAAGTGACTTGCCCAAGGTCACACAGCTAGTAAGTGTTAAGTGTCTGAAGTCGGATTTGAACTCAGGTCCTCCTGACTGCAGGACCAGTGCTCTTAGGGATTTTAAAATGTAGAAATAAGTAGAGAGTGTATTCCTGGCAGAAGAGGGGGAACCTAGGGCAACAAATGAGAAGGGAGATGGAATGTCTTTTGGGGAACAATAAATAGCCCGTAGAGCCAATTTGGATCGAATGTAGAATGCCTGCCTAAGGGGTGTATTGTGAAATCAATATAGAAAAATTGGTCTGAGAAAGATTGTGAAGGATTTTAAATGCTGATAGAAAAATTGATAGTATAGCCTAGAGGAAATTGGGAATCCCTGAAATTCCTTCTATTTTCTCCCTGGGGGGGCAACTGTACATTCTCATCATTTCTTTAGAGCACTTGAGATTGCTGCTTTTTCAGAGGTTCCTGCTCTGAAGGGGAGTGCTTCACCCTTAATTATCTAGCTCCAGAGGTTCATTGCCTCTTGTCTGCCCGTCTTTCTCTGAGCTACAGTAGAAATTAAATTTACAAATTAGTACCCAAGGAGCTCTGGTAGATGTTAGCACCCAGGCTCTCACCTCCTAAGCTCTTAACCAATGTTTGCTTTTTTAAAAGGGTCCTCTGACTCAGTAGCTCCCATTTTCAGAATAGATTTTGCTTTTATTTATTTTTAGAATTGGATCTTATTTCTATATATATCTTCCATTTTCACATTACTTTTCTGTCTGAATAGATAGTACCCTGCTTCCCTAACCATTGAACCATCCCTTGTGACAAAAAAACTCCTCATTGATTAAAAAAAAAAAAGTAAGAACAAAAATGTACTGCCCTTTTTCTTCCTGCTTTTAAAAGAAACCCATGACTTATAGTTGATAATTTGGTGCTTTTAGAAATTTTAATCCATGTTCTTTTTCTTTTTAAGGGGATGGCATTTCCTGTGGACATGCTGAATAACTGTAGTCATGAAGAATTAGAAAGTTCTGCAGAAGATTACTTGTTAGATCTCAGGTGTGGGGATCCAGAGAACCCAGAACATTTTTCTTTTCTCAATAATCTGGTAAGGTGTTCTAGCCCTGGTTTTTATTTAATATTAATAATGAATGAATTTAGAAGTGAAGCCTTATTTCCAAGAAGTGTCCCCCAGAAGGTGTCAAATGGCTTAATTTTTATTTTTAAAATCCTAATTGTAAGTCTTTGATACTTTAAGGAGAAGTTTAATGCTTTTTAGGTGTTTATGAGTTATAAGATTGGTTTTAAAAGGAAAATAAACTCCAGTTTTGAATTTTGGGTATTTAAATATATATATATATCTGTATACACACACACATAATCTTTTTAAGAGCTTACCTCATCAGAAAAATCAAGCAAAGTATGTGGCGATATGTAGGAAGGGCTTCAGTGGACTGGGTGCTGGGCCTAGAATTACGAAGATTCATCTTCCTGAGTTCAAATCCAGCCCCAGATACTTACTAGCTGTGTGATCCAAGGCAAGTCACTTAATCCTGCTTGCCTCAGTCTTCTCATCTGTAAAATGATCTAGAGAAGGAAATGGCAAACCTCATCAGTAGTTTTGCCAAGAAAATGCCAAACGGGGTCATGGAGAGTAGGACATGACCAAAAAAATGACTAAACTGAATGTACCAGGCATAATAACAGCGTGTGACAAAGTGGGGAAAAAGAACCAAAAACTGGTAAACCAGGTCTCTGATGCCAATCGGAGTCAGGAAGATTGAGACATGATTGAAAAAATCTCTGGACTGAATGTACCAGGCATAACAACAATGTGTGATAAAGTAGAAAAATAGTAACAAAGAGCCTCAAATGGGCAGACCAGGTCCCTAATGCCAAACTCCCTCTCGTCTGTGTGAATCTGGGCAGATCCTTTAACCTCTCCAAGTGAGGCTGCAGCCGGGGTTATCTGTCTCTGAAGTCCCTGCAGCCGGGAGTATACTGGGAAATAAAATATGTACACACGGCACACTTTTAAATTTAATGTGCCTTATTAACATTTTATCCCATCACCTAAATCTAGACAATCAACAGAATAATACATCGAGCCCTGGCTTACGGTTTGCTGACTTCTGGAAATCTACCAGTTAGCTCCTGGGAGCCCGTTAGAGCTGCCTCTGGCACACACCTGCTTCTATGAAAATATGATACAGGGACAGGGCCATCGACTAGTAGAGGGGGCTCTAGAGGAAAGCAGCCAGGAAAGGGGGCACAGCAGAGGGAGGCGCAGCATGCGCGTACAAGGGCAGGTTGAATACGGGGGTGGTCTGGGCATCATAAGCTCTCTGTCTGGGGTGGCTTGGATGCCACTCTCAGCTTATCACTGGTAATGTTCTCTCAATTGTTAACCAATCAGCGTGGATTCCCACCCTGGGGAAGACCTACTGTTCAAAGGATATATAGTTATTTCTCCCTCCCTGCCTCCCCCGTGATTGTCTTTGGTCTAAGAATGAGGGCCAAGTGGGCATCCTTTTATTCATAAACGTGCTAGCCTTATTAATTAAATGATGACATGCAGAACTACCTCCAAATCTTTTTAATTGCCACATAGTGGTGAAGCACTTTATATGCCTTAGCTCATTTGGTCCTTATAGGGTCCTCCAAAGTAGGCAGGAGTATTCTGAAACAATCTCAGAGAAGTTAAGTGACTTGGCGTAGGTCACGCTGAACGTGGCAAAGATGGGCCTTGCTCAGGCCTTCTGACATTAACCCCGTGCTCTTTCCATAAACTAAGAGGAGACTCAGTGGGTCTCATCAATCAGAGACTCATCAATCACATCAATCAATGCTTATCAAGTATCTGCCGTGTGCCAAAACAGGGTGCAAATAGCTGGGGATAAAAACATAAATAGTAACCAAGTTCACGCTCAAGAAACTGGAAAAGATGGAAGAGGAAGAGTGTGTGTGTGTCTCTGTGTCTGTGCCTGTATCTGTGTGTATGTATGTATGTGCGCACATGTGTGTGTCTGTATGTGTCTGTGTGTGTTGGAGGGAGAGGGGGGCTTCTTGGAGACTCCCAGAGAAGTCTAAAAGTGTTCCAATGGGAAATTATTAGAAAAACTGTGTTGAGCCTTTCCTTGTTAAGTAGAGGCCCTTTGGGCCCGGAGACATGTTCTTAGTCTTCCTGTACTTGAAGGGCTGACTCAGAGAAAACTGGTTTCACTCAACTCTGAAGAGTAAAAAAGAGTATATGTTTTTGAAGAGAGATTTTGGTCCGGGTATAGTAAAACTTCCTCACAATTTAGAATTGCCGAAGTGGATTGGCCTCCGTAGGAGATGGCCCTTGTCTCTGAGGTCAGGGTGGAGGCTGGATGATTCCTTGTCAGGGATGGTGTAGAGAGAGGGGGAACCAAGCCGCAGCTGGTGATGTGTTTGATAGCCCCTAAGGGTGCGCACACTTCAGCGCCTGGAATCCTCTGGTAACAATTCCTCTTTGGATAATGGAAAGAGATGCTAAGCTGATAAACAATATTCATTATGCTGGAAAAAGAGCATTCATTTATTTAACCAAATTATTGATTTAAAATCCTTTCTGTCTCTAACTTGTTTCTTTTTGGGGTATAATTAGTGACAATGTTTTTGGGTTTTTTTGCTTTTTGGAGGGCATTTGGGGTTAAGTGACTTGCCCAAGGTCACACAGCTAGTAAGTGTTAAGTGTCTGAGGTCAGATTTGAACTCAGGTCCTACTGACTCCAGGGCCCGCATTCTCTTCACTGCTCCACCTAGCTGTCCCCAAAACAATGATTATTTATGAAATGCTTTTCTCCCTAACTTTGCACTGTGTCAAAGATCTTGTATAAT
>CM053594.1:356763743-356787568 GCA_028646575.1 Pseudocheirus occidentalis | reverse complement strand
TAATTGCTTGGTTTTTTAGCTCTGTGGAACTCTGCTTCCTGGAGGGGGAAAGCTCTGTCCCAAATCGCTGGGGCCCTCACAGCTGCCGGAGCTCTTAGTGGGCTGCTGCAGCCCCTCCTCCCAGCCTTGGCTCGCCGAAAGCGCACCCCAGGACCACCACTCAAAACCATGATCCAGATCCAGGCCACTCAACACAAGAGCCCTTGGCCCTAATGGATCGCGTCAGCCCCCCTGCTATCTGCAGGCCAAGGGCTCTGAAGCAGCCCAGTGGGGGCCGCTGCAGCTCTCAGACATTCCTGCTGCCATGGCTGCCTCCCGCTGCTTCCCTGCCCTGGGAGCAGTTTGGCCAGACCCACTCTTCTCCTCCCGAGTTAGCAAAATCCACTGACCTTTCTCTTAGCCTTTTTTTCTTCTGGCCTGATAGATGTGGTAATTGTGCCTCCAATGCAGCAGATCAGCTCTCCTATAGCCAGGGCTCCCCGCCCGATGCCCCAGGGCCTGAGCCAGCTGGATTTTTGGCTGCGGCAGTAGGTCCCAGACTGCTGCGAAGAGCCCCGCCTGCCGCGCTGCCTGTAGCAACAGATGTGCTTTCTGTCTTGTGGAGAGTTTTGGAGCTTGAAAATCTGTTTAGCATCCCATTTTATGAGTTTTTTTTAGCATGTTTGTGTGGGAGCTGTGGTGCTTTGCTGCCTCTATGCTGCCATCTTGGCTCCGCCCCCAAGCCATTCTAATTTTTAATGAGTTATTTTCTTCAGTGAGGTTTTGTACCTCTTTTACCATTTGGTCAATTCTAGTTTTAAAGGATTTCATTTCTTCAGTATTTTGGGGGAGGGGGGCAGGGTTTATTTTACCAAACTCTTAAATTTTATTCCAATATTTTGTTGCATTTCATTTCTTTTCCTCGTTTTTTTTCTCTGTCACTCTTATTTGATGTTTTAAAAATTTTCTTTCCTTTTAAAAAAATCGTTCTTTATTTTTTCTAGGAATTCTTGTGGGACTTTTTTTTTTCCAATCTGCATTTTTCTTTGAGGCTTTGCTTGTAAATGTTTTCATATCGTTGCCTTCTGAGTTTGTCTTTGAGTTTCCCTGTCACCGTGATCACTTTTTGTGTTCAGGTTTTTTGTTGTTGTTATTTGCTCATTTTTTTTTCTTAATTTTGAACTACTCACCTCTGGGGGTGGGGAAACTATCCCAAGCATTAGGCTTTTTCACCCTGCTCTTTTCATAGCTGGTTCTAGGGGCCTGTAAGTTTTTGGTACTTCCAAATTGGTGCAATCTGGGGAGAAGCATGGTCACTACTCTCTTGGTCTGCATTTTTGTCCATACCCAGTTAGGGCCTCTGTTCTCTCCAACCACAACTCCTTTTCTCCTTGGAACTATGAACCAGAACTAAGGCCCCTGCTTTCTTGCTACCACAAGTACTCCTCTCTGCCCTGGAACTGTGACTGACTCAGAACTGGCTTATGTGCAATAGTGTTGCTAAATGATCCCTGACTGTGTGCTCAGTTCTAGCCCTGGAATTCTCTGGAATCTCTCTTTTTTTTTTCCCCAAATTTAAGTTTCGAATTCTCCCCCCCCCCCCCATTCAGAAGGAAAGCAATTTGACACACTTTTATGTAATCTCTTTTTGGCCAGGTGTTAAATTCCCTAACTGTCCTTGGGCACTGAAATCTTCCAGTATTGTTTCTGATGCCACTGTTGCCTCTAAGACCCAATGGAGCTGATGCTGCAGGCAAGCTGTGCTCCCAGCTAACCCCAACCCCAGTGCCATAGACTTCTCCTTCTACCCTCCTCAGTCATTATGGGCTGGAAAAACATCTCATCCTGACATTTTATTTGGTATGCTGCTTTAGACTTTGATGTGTTGGGGTGGCTAGGTGGTGCAGTGAATAGAGCACTGGCCCTGGAGTCAGGAGGACCTGTGTTCAAATCTGGCCTCAGACACTTAACACATACTAGCCATGTGATCTTGGGAAAGTCACTTAATCCCAATTGCCCTGCCTTCCCCCCTCCAAAAAAAAGCAAAAGTAAAAAGATTTTGATTTGTTGCATTATTTTAAAGTTATTTAGAAGGGAGTGAACTTGGGTAAGATCACCTAGAAGACTCCTTTACCTCTGCCATTTTGCCTCTGCCCATTCCTTCCTTATCTTTTTCTTTTTTTGTGTTTGTGGATCAGTGGAATAGAATAGATACTCTAAACACAGTAATCAATAACTATAGTAATCTACTGTTTGATTAACCCAAAGACTCTAGTTTCTGGGATAAGAACTCAATATCTGACAAAAACTGCTGGGAAAACTGGAAAATAGTATGGCAGAAACTGGGCATAGATCAATATCTTACACCATATACCAAAATAAAATCTAAATGGGTTCACAATTTAGATATAAAACCTGATACTGTAAGCAATGTGGGAGAGCAAGGAATAGTTTACCTGTCAGATTTATGGAGAAGGGAAGAATTTGTGACCAAACAAGAGATAGAGAATGTTGCAAAATGCAAAATAGATCATTTTGATGACATTAAATAGAAATGTTTTTGGACAAACAAAGCCAATGTAATCAAGATTAAGAGGGAAACAGAAAATTGGGAAAGAATTTTATAACCAGAGTCTCTGATAAAGATCTCATTTCTGAAACATAGAAAGAACTGAGTCAAATTCATAAGAATACAAGTCATTCCCCAATGGATAAATGGTCAAAGGATATGAACAAGCAGTTTTCAGAGGAAGAAATTAAAGATAAGCATATGAAAAAAATGCTCTAAATCACTATTGATCAAAGAAATGCAAATCACAACAACTTTTAGGTACCACATCTCACTCATTAGATTGGCTAACATGACAAAACAGGAAATGATAAAAGCTGGAGAAGATGTGGGAAAATTGGAACACTAATGCAGTGTTGGTGGAGTTGGGAAGTGATCCAACCATTCTGGAGGGCAATTTGGAACTATGCACAATGGGTTATAAAAATGTGTATATCCTTTGACCCAGTAATACCATTTGTAGGGCTGTATGCCAAAGAGATTATACAAGTAGGAAAAGGATCTGTATGTACAAAATAGTTATAGCAGTTCTTTTTGTGGTGGCAAAGAATTGGAAATCAAGGGGATGATCATCCATTGGGAAATGGCTAAAGAAGTTGTGGCATATGAATGTAATGGAATACTATTGTGCTCTAAGAAATGAGGAGCAGATAGATGTCATGATAACCTGGAGAGATTTATATAAAGTGATGCTGAGTGAGGAGAGCAGAACCAGGAGAACAGTGTGCACAATTTCAGGCACATCATAGCTGAACGACTGACTTTGATAGACTGGGCTCATCTTAGCAATGCAAGGTTATAAGACAGCTCCAAAGGATTCATGATGGAAAAGGCGATCTACATCCAGAGAAAGAATTGTGAAGTCTGAATGCAGATTGAAGCAAACTACTTGTTCTCTGTCTTTTTTGTTTTGGTTTGTTCTTCCTTGTTCTTCATCCTATTGGTTATAATTCTTCTTTACAACTTGACTAATGTTGAATTTGAAGGTATATGTAGAGCCTACATCAGATTGTGTGCTGCAATGGGAGGAGTAGAGGGAGCAGGGAGGAGAAAATTTGGGACTCCAAAATTTGTGGAATTGAATGTTGTAAACTAATAGTAAATCAATTTTTAAAAAATAAGATGAAGGCTAGGCATAGAGATCTGAGAGCCATTTGCATAGAGATATTTATCCAACCCCCTTGGCAGCTGATGAGGCCACCAAGGGAAGGAAGGGAGAGACATGAAAGGGGCCACCTGACAGAACCTTGGAGAACACCAAGTTAGGACATGATATGGATGATATGGATGATGATTCAGCAAAATAAATTGAAACCTGAGAGGAAAACCAAGAGTGAGCAGTGTCAAAAAAGCCCAAAGAGAACATATCCGAGAACTGCAGAAAGGTTTTTTAAAAAGGCTGAGGACTGAAAAAAGACAATCCGATCTGACAGTTGGAGATCCTTGGTAACTTTGGAGAGAGTGGTTTCAGGTAAGTGACGAAGAAGGAAGCCAGATTTTAAAAGATTAAAAAGTAAGCAAAAGGAAGACAAAGGCAATGATCATAGACAGCTTTTCTCTAGGAGTTTGGCTGAGTCAGTGTTAGCCTGGATGGTAGAAACTGGCTAGGGTGAGTTTTTGTTTGCTTTTCTTTGTTATTATTATTTGTTTTTTAAAGACTGGGGATACTTGGCATGTTTGTAAGCCGTAAGGTAGGAACCAACATATCAGAAGAGAGGATTAGAAAGATAATGGGGACAAGAGCAGGACCAATCTGCTGGAGAAGTGGAGAGGAAGGGATTTTAGGCTGCAAGTAGATGGACTGGCCTTAGTTAGGAGAAAGAGGGAAAGGAGGAGTGAGTAGGGGATGATGTTAAGGGATTATGAGATGAGGAAGGGAAGAAGGGAGGAGCAGGAACTGATGGCAAATAGCTTCAATTGGGGGGGCTAGGCCCTGTTTTGGGAACTATCTTTACCAATTCCGTTCACCTACTGCTGCTGCCCAAGTCTCTCCCAGGCATCATGGAGGAAGATCAGAAGCAGGAGGCCAGAGCTGATACAGAATAAATGCCCTCTGCTGTCCTGATGGGACCCAGCTACATGTATCAGCAAGCACCCTAGCAGACCTAGGGCAACTGCTAACACAGGTTCTTAGATATGCTTTTCTAAAGGAAAGAAACTCAAAATGGGTTAACAGTCTCACTTTAATCAAACATACATCCTTTACCTAGTTGGGGGGGGGGGCGGAGAAAGTCAGCACCTTGAACTTCAGAGAATACAAACAAATTACAAGCACAAGTTACAAGCAGACCAAGAAACAGACCAGCAGACGAGCTTCCAGCCGTCTGACCATTACATCCATACCTAGTCAGTTACTAGAGAGGGAAGCACCAACATCTGGGTTTTCAAAGCAGGATGCTCAACGGCTGCTCAGAGTCTCATCTGGCCAAATCACACAACCCTTCTCAAAGTGAGCCCCAAAGCAAAACCTCACATCAGGGCATATATATAGCCTTTTCCTGGGTCACAGAACATCACAGTCCTCTTGACCCACTGTCCAATTACAAAGTAATAAGGAGTGGGCATTCCTGAAGAACAAGCCTCCCTCCACAGGCTCCCCATGACCACATTTAGCCTATCAGGGGGCAGAGTATACTTTCAAATCAGGGAACATTCTCAGAGCCACTTAAGCCACTTAAGCAAAGGGTCTAGGGGCAGGGAAGATCTTCAGTTCCCATAACACTACAGCACCTCCTCTTCCAAGAGGTCAAACGAGTGAGAGTGACCAAGGCCCTGTAGCTGTGGCTCTTGCCTAGCAACAGCATTCTTTGGGAGCTCTTTTCTTTTTCCATCTACCATTCCATACCATCTTGATGGCTAACCTGTTTCTCTCTCTGTTCCTAGATTAATCAATCAGGTCACACAGGAGAAAGGTATGGGGTAAGTTCCCTACCTCCTATTTTCTCATTGCCATACTCCTTAACCATATAGTATACATGTCCAACTCCAACCCTGCCCAATCTTTCCGTTATGCCCTCTGGAATTCCAGGTCCATAGTTAAAAAAAAAATAAAAACAAAAACAGCCTGACTTCCTATTATCATGGCTCTCATTCTCTCGAACTCTTTACCTCTGCTGTTGGACGCTCCTCTCCACCACTGCCCATACCTTCACCTATGCTCCTTGACACACAGTTGTGGAGGGGAACATAGGTTACTTCTTATTCTGCATTGTACTGTCATATTCTCATTTAGCACCATCATGCAACACACTCTTCCTTTGAAGTTCATAGTATCATCATTTTCCACCCAATCTAAATGATGGTGGCTGTTATATACTGGTCCCAGGATAGTCCCTTCTTTTTCACCGTCATTCCTTTCATTCCATCTCTTCCTTCCCTTCTTCCTCAGCTGAGGATTTTGACTTCAACTTTACTGAGAAAATTGGGGCCATTCAGTATGAGCAACCTTTTCTCTTCACCTTCAGATCCTTTGACACCACTCTGACTCTCTCCTCCTTCCTTGATTCTCTGACAATAAAGTGACCTTTATCCCTGCTAAGACCAACCTTTCTACATGTTCCTTTGATCCCACGCCATCCTGTCTTCTCTACCAGATTGCAACCTTGGTCATTTCCTCTCTTTGATTTTAAACCTTTTCCTATTTACAGGCTCTTTCTCAACTGCCTTAAAGCAGTCCTTAAAAAACAAACAAACAAAAAAATCCCCAACCTTGGCTAGACCTAACCATGCTCAGATGCTATCTTCTTAAAGCTCTCTCCCCTTTCTTAGCCAAACTCTGGAAAATCTGCCTATCCCCAACAGAAAAGGGATTAATGAATATAAACCAACTTCTCAAAAGAATTGCAAACTATTTTTTAAAACCACCTGAAAGAATGCTCTAAATCACTAGTAATAAAGTAAATGAAAGTCAAAACAAGCTCGAAGGTTTACCTTACATCTAGCAAATTTGCAAAGATGATGAAAGAAGGAAATAAAGAAATGCTGGAGGAGTTATAGAAAGAAAAGCATTGTAATGCATTTAGTGGAGCTACAAATTTATACCATTCTGGAAAGCCATTTGGAGCTATGCAAATAAAACTACCAAAATGCCATTCCTTTTGACCCAGAGATTCCATTGCTAAGCATATACCCAAAAAGAAAAGGGGTCATAAACACCCCAAAATGTATAGCAACACTTCTCAGTGGTATCAAAGAACTGGAAACAAAGTAGATGCCCATTGATTGGAGCAAGGCTAAACAATTGTGATACATGTATCTATGAGGGACTTGCAGGAGCTGGTCTGTACTGGCTAATGAGAGTCAGTCGAAGCTTCAGCTATGAGCATTACATCTCAGAAACTGGCAAACACTATACATTAGGGCTTGGTTTATTGTTTTGTTGACTGTCTAGACTGAAGAAAGAGATGAAGAAAATGTTAATGGTACAGATTAACCTTAAAAGTGTAACCTATATACATTTTGCATGGGGTGGATGGAGAAGAAGGGAGGGAAGAGTTAAACATTTACTGGCATCTTCCTGAATGCAATAGAATATTACTGTGCTGTAAGGAACGTGAACATGATGAAAACATGAAAAGACTAATATGAACTGATGTAAAGTGAAGTAAGTAGAGCCAGACAAATGATATAAACGATGGTTGCAAAAGGTAAAGAACAACAACCACAAAGTAACAGCAAATGAACATTGTGAATCTCTTGGGAACACTCTTGTCTCTTGTTAAGATGTTAGGAGACACCCTGTTTTCCAGAGCTAAGGCCCAGCAAGCAGGTTGTGTCATAACAGCAATTCTTTGTGCCACACTATTGTATTGCATTGACCAACAGCAGGTGTTCTCCAAGCTTGGACAAGTACCTGCTGTATCCCTGTTCTGGTCACAAAGTCTTGCTATGAATCAAATTTGTCACATTGTCACAGCCTTCATTGTCAGGGTTACAGTTCACTGAGCAATCACTAGTATAAGTATTGAGATTTGGACACACTAAAGTGAGTCCACCCATGAGGGGCAGGGTCCTGAAATATGTGCCCTTACTTGCAAGCTGTTTCCTTCACTTTGAAATTAAACTTCTGTTTGATTCCTGACTCTCCTGTTTCTAGACTGCTCTGTTTTGGCTTTGGGCATCCATGGGTTAGAGACCAGTTCAGTTCGGTTGACACTCCCCAAAAGAGTTTTGAGAAGACACTTCCCCACCCTTCTTTGCAGTAGTGGGGATCCCCAGACACAGAAAATCTATACTTAATGTGTAGTAAATATCAATTATGTCACCCCCATATCTCACAGTGCAGCCTCAGGAGAACTGTCTGTTACTATGATTCTAGGAATTACTATCTCAGATCCTTGGGGCTATTCTGAGAATTATTACCTAACACCTGGTAACTGGACATAGCCGTGGCCATGGATCCTGAGAAATTAAACTAGGAAAAGGATAACAAAATATTCCTTAATGACACCATCTTTCCAGCCTCAGTGGACATTGGCCGCCCCTCCAAAACTCTGTGATCTCTCCAGACTGGTCTTTCTGTTCCTTACACAGGACATCCCATGCCATTGCACTGGCTGCCTTACACATCTAGACTGCACAATCTCCTCACTGCTTTCTCACAGACGTCTTTTCTTCCTTCCAGAACTGAAGCACTACCTTCTGCTACCTGAAGCTTTTTACTGGTTCCCTCACTTATCAGTGCATTCCCCCTCAAAATACCTTGTACTTTGTTTGATTTGTATTTATTCTGTAGTCACACATGCTCATACATACATATTATATACCTATCTATGGTCACACACACATAATCCTTGTTGTATTTCTGTTAGAATGTACTCTCTTTGGCAAAAGAAATTGCTTCATTCATTGTGTTTATATTCCTGGAGCCTAGTTCAGAGAATGGCACATTAAAAACATTTTTGAATGGTTGATTGATTAATTTCAATTATTGAGGGGAGGGCCTGACCTGATTGGGTAGGGAGAGTGAGACTAGAGGAAAAAGGAGAAGGTTTGGGTTAGTTGTTGGAGAGGAAAAAATAGATTGCCTTGCTGCAGAGAGGGACCAGTTGTGCTTAGATAATAAAATCCATAATGGACCCAGTCAATACCCTGGGATACAGTTACAATATTTCCTCCAGCCCTAGCTAGATTTCTCCAACATGTGAACAGGACTAAAGAAGGCAGCTGGCAAGAGCAGGAATCCATGTTTGGGGGTTGTTTGTCAAGGCACAAACATGATAAAGAGGACAAGAGAGCAAGGAATTTGAAAGTAAGGCATAGTGTAGAGTTGAACAGATTGTCTGAGGGGTCAAGATTGGGAAGGGGTCAAGGGATCAAGACTGGAAAGGTCGGAGAGTGTAGCCAGAACAGGATAAAAGTAGGGACCAGAAACTGCTTTGGGACAGTGATAAGTGACAACAGAGAGAAGGCAGAACTCCTCAGATTTTTTTCCCCCCTGTTCTCTCTTCAAAGGAGAATGACCTTTATGTTAGAACTGATGAAACAAAAATGACTAAGAGGGAATTGATAGCCGAGATAATTAAGGAAATAGTAAGAGAACACCTGGTTCTCCTTCATGACTCCCAGTCTCTTGGCTTAGATGAACTATGCCCTTGGGCCCTAAAAGAACTGGCAGTTGAGACTGTTGAGCCACTCTCGAGATCAGATAGAGCTCTGCAGACTGAAGAAAGTCCAATGTTCTGATTTTCATAAACAAGATACAACAAAGTAACACACTCTAAACCACTGAACTTAGCTTGTTTTCTGGGGAAAATTCTAGAAACGGATCATTAAAGAGTTGATTGAATTATCTAGAAAGGGGAGCCAGGATTATATTGAAGCAGCATCAAGATAATGAAGTTCATGGCTGCCTAATCTCATTTCCTTTTTTTTGGATAGGATTACAAATGAATAATTACAAGAGGAATGCTAGGGATAAAGTTTGCCTAGAGTTTAGTGAAATAGAGGTTGTCACATTCTTTGCATTTATGTCCCAGCATCTAAAACAGTGCTTGGCTCCTAATAGGTTCTTAATAAATGGTTGATGATGAACTGAACACTTGACAAAGTACCTCACAGTATTCTGTGGATAAGATGTATTGAGGCTAATTAGATGATAAGGCAATCAGCTGGATTCAGATCTGGCTGCATGATAAGACTTAGGAGTAATTGGAGTAAGGAACAGGAGGCAGAAAGCCTCCAGGGGAGAACCCCAGAAATTTGTGGGTGGCTCCCCTGTGTAATTTTTTTTGTTAATGACTAGAATAAAGGAATAAATGGTATTCTCATCAGATATGCAGGTGTCAGATGCAGCCAACAGACTGGTTGATAGTTAGGAACCTAAAGAAACTTGACCAGTGACAGCCCTGGGCTGAATTCAGTAAGATGAAATTCAATAGGGCTAAGTTTTCATTTGGTACAAAAAATAAACTTTACAAAAGCACAAGATGGGGACAGCACAAATAGACAGCAATTATGAAAAAGTATATGAACATTTTAGTGGATTAGAAGCTCAGTACCAATCGGCAGTATGATGTGGCAACCAAAAATGGTAATGCAATCGGGTGCTGTATTGAGGGAGCTCAAGGAATGGAGGTGATAGTTCTACTGGTCTCTGGCCTTATTAGGCCTCATCTTGAGTATTTGAGTATTTTGTTCAGTTCCCAGTGAATGAGACAGTGAAAGCATTCTCATAAAATAAAAGAGACAGTCACCAAACTTGAGCCAGGTCCTCGATGTCTTTAGGCCTAAGTTTCATGTTCCTGTAAATCACCTGATTTTGGGGAAATCAGACGGTGCTCCCCTCCTCCCCCTCCCTTCTTCCTGTCAGGGGCTTTTTGGGACGGCCCCTTTTTGCTACATATGGATCATCATAGCTATAGGTCTCTGTATTGGGCAAGAGGGGCTTTCCAGGGTCCTGCGTAGACTGTGAGGTCATGTTACGCCACCAATAGGGTAATGATCCAGCATTAGGGGATTTTTGGTGGGAGGGAGTTTTGGGATTTATCTGGAAATTTGGGGGTTTTTCATAGAATTGTTTGTACAAGGGCATAAAACTGCTTGCTTGCCTCTTCTTGGGTGCCTCCCTATACCAGACTGACCGGAGTAGGTGATGCTCAACTCTCATGAGACTTGTCTTTAGAATAAAGAGTTTCTGTTTCTGCCTGGAGAAACCTCTGAATTTATTTGGGTAAGTGTCTTTGGGATCTTTATCCCACTCACCAGGAGAAGCATTTAAGGTTACTAACAACTTGGATTGTGTCCAGAGGAGGGCAACTGGGATGGTGAAAGGCTTTGAGTACATAACATGAGGATCAGTTGAAAGAGCTATGCCTGTTTAATCTGAAAAAGAAAAAAAAAAACTGGCAGAGGATGGTGGGAATGAAAGCTGTCTTCAAGTATTTGAAGGCCATGTGGAAGAGGGAATAGACTTGTTTCATTTGGCATATGAGAGCAGAACCAGGTGTACTGAGTGAAAGAGACAAACAGGCCAATTTGGGGTCTGTGTCAAGAAAAAAATGTTCTAACAATTAGAATTGTCCAAAAGTAAAATGAGGAGCAACTTTTCTTTTTATCATTTATTTATTTGTTTGTCTTAAGCATATTTTTTTCTTTTTAAAGTTTGAGTTCCAAATCCTCTCCCTCCTCTGCCCACGGAGAAAGTAAGCAACATGTTATCAATTTTACATGATACTGCGTGAAATATATTTTCATATTAGCCATATTTTTTAAAAGCAAGAAAAATAAAGAAAGTGAGAAAATTATGCTTCAATTTGTACTCAAAGTTCATCAATTCTATTTCTGAAGATTGATAGCATTTTTTTCTTTACCATGAGTCCTTTGGAATTGTCTTGGATCAGAGTAATCGAGTCTTTCCCGGTTACCACGGTCACAGCATCGCTGCTGCTGGACGCCACAATCTTCTCATTCTAGCCCTGCACCTGAAGCCTCTAGTCCGTCTGAGTCATTTTATTTCATCGTGTCCCATCACTGCCACCAACTGTCACAACTCCATGACATTTACATGAAAACTAGCTTTATTGCAAGAGAAATGAGCATGCATGTGGAACCCCAAAAGTTCACAATCCATACAGAAGTTTACATATTTATAAGAGTACAACAAAAGAAGGAAAACACAAATTTCCATCTAAAGGGGCATGGCAGGGGAGCGTGAAGGGTACAATAAAGGTGGGAAAAGGACAAAACTCCTCCTGAAGGGGAGGAGCAAGATGAGGGCAAATGTGACATTCTTTCCCACTGGAAATTGCAAGACCATGAAGATAGGATGGTCTGTTCGTCTACACGGGTTTGAGCTGCACAAGCAGTTTCTCAGCCTAGCATAGACCGACTGGTGCCTGTTTTGACTCTCAAGGACACACAGGGAGCCCAGTTTGGGATGCAAATATCAAATTATGCAGCTGAGGATTAGGGGTGGGGGGAACGGTTCATTCTTGACACATTCAGGGCCTCCTGTATACTTTGGGCCCAGTGTTTCTGGAAAATATGGCAACTCAGACAAGTTCAGAGGACCCCTTAACAGTATAGGTCTTGCTGCATTTTTCTGAAACCACCTTCCTCCCCATTTCCTAGAGTGGTGTCCCATCACAATCATATGCCACAATTTGCTCAGCCATTTCCCTCAATTTCCAATTTTTCCACCACAAAAAGAGCTGCTATAAATATTCCTGTACCTATAGGTCCTTTCTCTTTTTCCTTTGATCTGCTTGGGATACAGACCTAGAAGTGATGTTTCTGGGTCAAAGGGTATGCACAGTTTTCTAGGTCTTTGGGCACAGTTCCAAATTGTTCTCCAGAATGGTTGAACTAGCTTATTACTCCACTGTAGGGAGTGAATGAGTCTAAAAGCACCTGTGGTGCTGAGGGTCACAGCTCAGTTGCTAAGCCCACAGGGAAGTCTCTTGCAAGACCGCTCACCTGATGAGTGGCTCAGCCTGTCCTCCATTGGTCATTCCTTCAGTACACGAGGGGATCATGCTCTAATTGTGTTACCTCTAGGGTATTTAAGAGGATGCTACAATGCAATAAAGGACAGCTGCTGTATGCTTCTCTCTGGTCTCTGATCTCTTCAGTCCCTCCTGAGAATACAACCTAAGGCTGGCCCTTAGACTACTGAGTTAAGTGGCCACAACACTCCACTAACTTATTTTTACTCATTACTCCACTATACTTATTTTTCCCTCATCCCCTTCAGCATTTGTCATTTATGACAGGTGAGAGATAATATCTCAGAGTTGTTTTAATTTGCCTTTGTCTAAACCAGCAGTTCTCAACCTGTGGGTTTTGTTCAGTTTGTAACAATGAAAATACATCCTGCATATCAGATATTTACATTATGATTCATAACAGTAGCAAAATTACAGTTATGAAGTAGCAACAAAAATAATCTTATGCTTGGGGGTCACCACAACATGAGGAACTGTATTAAAGGGTGGCAGCATTAGGAAGGTTGAGAACCACTGCTCTAAAGAATAGTGATATAGAACATTTTTCTTCAAGTGACTATAGACTGCTTTGATTTCTGCTTCTGAAAACTGCCTGTTCATATCCTTCTACCATTTATCAATTGTAGAATGACTCATAAATTTGACTCAGTGTTCTGTATAGTTAAGAAATAAAGCCTTTATCAGAGAAAATTGCTGTAAAAGTTTTTGGTATTATTTCATTGTCTATGGTACCTTTGGGCAAAATTTAGTTTCCCTGATTTTCCCTTATAATTAGATCTGTTCTTGCTTTTACTTTGAGACCATGATTACTACTCCTGCCTTTTTTACTCAAACTAAAGTGTTTTAGATTCTGCTCTAGCCATTTATCTCAACTCTTTATGTGTCTTTCTGTTTCAAGTATGTCTCATAAACAAAATATTGTTGGATTCTGGTTTCTTTTTAAGAAAAATTTTTTTTTTTTGCTTTTTTGAAGGGCAGTTGGGGGTTAAGTGACTTGCCCAAGGTCACACAGATAGTTTGTGTGTGTGTGCCAAGTGTCTAAGGTTGGATTCAAACTCAGGACCTCCTGACTCCAGGGCCGGTGCTCTATTCACTACACTACCTAGCCACCCCCATGTATTTTGGTTTCTAATTCACTTTGCTATCTGCTCCTGTTTTATACATGAGCTCATCCCATTCATATTCATAGTTACGATTACTAAGTATTTCCCTCCGTCCCATTTTCTTCTGTTTCTTCCTTTTCTCTTTTTATACTGTCTCTCCTCAAAAGTATATTTTGCTTCTAACCACTGCCCCCTAAATAAGCCCTTCTTTTTACCGTCTCCCATTTTCTATTTCCTTCCCTTCCTCTTCCCTTATTGAGTAAGTTACATTTCTATACACAACCGAATGTGTGTACGTATATACATATACATCCACATATACACATACACATACATACATACACATACATATATATATATATATTATATATATTCTTTCCTCTTTGAACCAATTCCAAAGAGAGTGAGATTCAAGCATAGCCCACCACTGCCCATTTTCCCATCGTCTGTAAAAACTCTTTCTTGCATTCCTCTTTTATGTGAGAAAATTGTCTCTATTCTGCCTCTCCTTTCTCCCACTGCATCCATCTTTCTCATTCAGTTCATGTGCAAATCATGACGTTTCCTTCCTGATGTCATGGTCCTCTTTGAGAATAAAGGACAAGCAATAAGAACAACAACAAACTTTCTCATCTATCCATTTGGGGGGGGGGGGTGTATCTTTTTCCTTAGCAGTTTCCTTCTCTGTTGTCCAAGCAGTCCTAGCTACTGGTGACTATGGATCTCTGGGGTAATGATCCCCAGTTCTCCCTTAAGTGCCCTTGTTGTGAGTCCAAAGTCTCATGGGAAATGCATTCTTTTGCCATTATTCCAAACACATTCTAAACACATCCCCTACCTCCCTATCTCTCCTCTGTGCAAAGGGACAGGAAGGGAGAAAAAGGGTTAAGATTTTTGCCTAGTTTGTCTGATGCCAGTGTAATACTTGGGAGCATTCCCCCACTTTTGTTGTTCCCCTCAGACACCATATCCCAACTTCAATGGACTTTGAAGGGCCACCTTTTATTCAAAACTTTACTTTATGAGCCCCTACCAATGTATTTACTGTTATCAGTCAGGCAGTGGAGGAAATTTGCTCAAAACAAAGGTATTTAATGGGGCAACATAGTAAAAAAAAAAAAAGTAATAAATTAGTTCCTCCTTAAACTTAGACCAAAGTTGTCCCAAAATCTGTAGTAGACATCATCAGGGGAAAAATGGACACACCCAGAGGACACATGTGGAAAGGAACATGTAGTGTTCCCTACCCATTTGGGAACACTTATGGCAATGGTAATCACATGGATAAACAACTCATGCCTGCAATGACATAGGGCTGTCAGTATCTTTTTTTAATAGGACTACTTATACACCTTCGTTTCTCCCCCCCCCCCCCCACTCCCCACTCCAGCTTTGGTATGTTATGCAGTTTCTGTAAGATGTGTCCAAGCCAAATGAGATTATAGTATCAGCTGGATGTTGTTCCCCGCTGACCTTGCACAGTCATTTTATAACAGTCCTGTGCTGGTCTCATTATCACAACTGTTCATTTAAGGCAGTGGTTCTCAACCTTCCTAATGCTGCAACCCTTTAATATTCATATGTGGCTGTATCTGCATGTGGGCAGACTCGCCTGGAGGTGGATAGAGGAGTGGTATCCTGGTTCCTAAGACCATTGAAATATGTGTTTCCCCATGGTCTTAGGTGACCCCCAAAGGGGTCATGACCCACAGGTTGACATGGCAAAAATGGTCTCTATTTCCAAATTCTGATTTCAGAGATGCCCACAGGTAATGTGCTTTTTCCCTATTAGAGGCAAGTTCTGTCATCTCTCTTTTTAGCTTAAAATCCAGAGATTTAAACCCTGGTTCCTTTAGAAATGCAGTACCCTCTCATACCTGCTATCACAGTTGGGGGGAAAAGACCACTGCCTTCCCTTCCTTTTGAGTATGACTGACTTGCAATTTTGATTCTTTCACGATCATGGTTAATTGTTGCATAGCATCCCTGCAAGTATATTGACATTAGAAGATGGAGGTTTTTGTGTCAGTAACTTGGGGTAAGTGACAGAAGGGAGTGACATTTCACATGCAAACCAGGCTGCTCTCTTCCTCCTATTCCATTTTGCGCCCAGTTCACAGTCCAGCTGAAGTGCTTGGGTAAGATATATGTATTAATGGAACAGTTCTATGGGCAATCCATCCACAAGCATGGCACAATCTAGTCACAAGGCATTTTATATCAATTTGAATTTTCCTGGGTGATTTTGTTGTCAGTGTTATTGTTTGGTTGTTTCAGTCATATGAGACTCTTAGTGACCCATTTGGGGTTTTTGTGGCAAAGATATTGAAGTGGTTTGGCAATGTCTTCTCTAGCTCATTTTACACATGAGGAAACTGAGGCAAACAGGGTTAAGTGACTTTCCCAGGGTCACATAGCTAGGAAGTGTCTGAAGCCAGATTTGAACTGAGGAAGATGAGGCTTCCTGATTTCAGGCCCATAACTCTATGCATTGTGCCATCATAGATAGATAGTAAGGTCAAACTCTTTTAGAGTGATTATGAATCCAATTCTGAAGGCTCTGTAGTGCTCCTGGGATAAACGTGATCAGCATAATGTCTTCTACAAAGAGGAGCATTAGGAGAAGCTCACCCCCTTTTCCTTCTTCCACGTGACTTCCATATTAGGCATCTTCCGTGAAAGTAATGACCTTTAGAGAACATATGTCCTCCTTTTTTGTGCCTCCTTTGAGATCTGTCATAAGTTGCTGTGCATTCATGGGAGAAAATGGCGGATCAGAATTTCAAAAGATGCTGAAAACCACATATGTATAATAGGATTCCACATGTTTTTAAGCTGAGCAAAGAAAATATCCCATCTGTCCCAAAGGAAATTGTGTTGTTTAATAACCAACGGCTACGATGACCTAAGCCTAGGGTTGTTAGTTCTTTTTTTTATTGCTAAAGAAGAGAAGCAGCATGACACGGTGGATAGAGAGTCAGCCACGGAGCCGGGGAAAACCTGGGTTCAAATCCCACCTCTGATGACAGACATTTAACATCTAGGTCATCTAGGGCAGTGATCCTCCAAGGGAAGTCTGCATATCCCTGGGATTTTCCTGAGATCCTTCCTGGGGGTGCAGGAAGTCAAAACCCTTTTCACAACAATACTAAGGTGTTTTAATTTCTAATGCAGTAAATACTGAAAGATATAACTCCACATGAATAAAAGCACTTTGGGAGAGTCCTCGATTTTTAAGAGTGTAAACTGTCCTGAGACCCGGAAGTCTGAGAACTAATTTCTGCTGCTCTAATTTAAGACTATAATGTGCAGAGAAAGGGCTGACCTACACTGGCACCTGAGAGATGTCAGATGAGAGTTCCTTGTACCAATGACATCATAGCTCCCACCCCATCCACTCCCACCCCTTTTTTTGCTGTTATCATAAAGAAAATAAAACGATCTTGCCAGATAACAGAAAGATACAACAGATAACAAGAAGTAACAGGAGAGTAAAAGATAATTCAATGTATCTCACAAAAACATACAAGAAATAAAAAGACATGAAAATTAATTTTAAATTAATTAATTAAAACTAATTAAAATGTGCCTTTACCACACATTCACAGGTGAGAAACCTAGTGGCAAAAATCTTCATGCTTCCTGTTCCAAAAACAAAACCCACGACCACAGTTTGCTAAGCAAACAGCTGTCCCCTCCTGGCCTAATTGCTTTGCCTCCAACCACTGAAGAGCAGGAACTTTTAATTGTTGTTCGTTGCGTCCGACTCTTAGGACTCCATTTGAGGGTTTCTTGGCAAAGATACTGGAGTGTTTTGGCCATTTCCTTCTTCAACTCATTTTACAGATGAGGAAACTGAGGCAAACAGGGCTAAGTGACTTTCCCAGGGTCACACAGCTAGTACGTTCTGGAGGCCGAATTTGGAAGATGAGTCTTCCTGACTCCAGGCCACCTAGCTGCTCAGCAAACAACTACTTTCCAGGAATAAAATATTATGAGTCTGTTAGAGAAAATGTTAAATAAGCGACATTTACAGGGCATTTTAATGTTGGCAAAGCATTTCCCAGACATCACGTCACTTGTGCTTCACAACATCTTTGGACTGTAGTCACTTTTTTAATCTCTCTTTTACAGACCGGAGCTCAGTGGCTTAGCCATGCACACAGAGCTAATAAGTTTTTCTCGAAGACACGATTTGAACCTAGGTCTTCCTCCCTGCAAGTCCGACACTCGCTGTACCAGATTGTATGGCAGAACATTTACCTTCTCTGACAGCAGAGCAAACATAACGAAAAACAGAAGTTACATGTGACTTTAGATATCAAAGTAAAATTACTTCATCCCAAACTGTAGTTCATTAGCAACATGTCTACCTGTCCAATTAATAATAATTATGATAATAACCAACATTTATATAACCCTACTGCACGTCAGGTCCCATGCTAAGTGAAGGTGTCCAAAGAGGGTTAGGGCTTCCTGAGACCCCAAAATACCAACATGCCGGGTCCTGCGGAAAGAATTCCACTCAAGTCTTCTCAGCCAAGGAAAAAGCAAAGTTTACTTAAAGTTCACTTGTATTGGGTGCAGAGCAAGTCTGTGCTAGAAAATTCTATGGCGCTCTCACAGAGCATGTCTCTGCTAAGCTATTCTACAGCGCTCTCACACAGATGGAGGGAAGATGGGGTCTTATATACAGAGGAATCTAGGGGTGGTTCAGAGGAGAAGCCTGGGGAGGGTCTTCAGGAGGAGCCAATGAGTTCAGACTCCAGTAATGAGTTTGGGGAGGGTCTTCAGGTGGAGTTAATGAGGTCAATGCAAGAGTGGATTGATATTTTGATAGGCTCAAGGGTGGGAAGCAGATGGAACAAAAGGGGCTAAAGACTTGGGCAGAGCCACAACTTAAGGCTCATAACCTCAGGCAAATGCCTTCCTTGGGAAGGTTTACTTTCCCAGAGCCTGTACCTCAAAGAATCAAGGAGAGCTCAAAAAGGGGGGGGGGGTGTCCCAGAGCCTACACTTCATCACTAAGCACTTTGCAATCATGTCATTCGATTTTTACAACCCTAGGAGACAAGTGCTATTATCATGCCCATTTTACAGATGAGGAATCTGGGACAAATGGGATTTAAGTGATTTCACATGGTCCCATAGCCATGTAATGATAATGGAATTTGGAGATGCCCCTGAATTGACTTGGCTTTTGGGTTGAGTGTTAAGACCCAGAGCTTGTGAATCCCACTTGTGGGATGGACTTCTTGACGTGAAGAGAGGGGGCTGACCTGGGAGGAGCCATGAATGGAAAGGAAGGCTCAAGCCCAGGGAAGGCCAGAAGAAGAAGTACTTTTGGGAGAGCAGTGTCCAGCATCATGAAGCCTGAGTTGCTGTTGAGAGCCCATTGGAGCTGCCCAGGACTTTTGAGGACTGCCACCTGGAGCTGCTGAGAACTGAGGAGGCATGGTTGTGATGCCGGTATTTTGTCTGTTTTGATGTTGTTTTACCAGATTCACCTAATGGTGGACAGTGCTGCTGTTGAAGAGGTCCTGGAACCTAGCTGTTGGTGCAGAAGCCCTGAAGAAGGACTTTTCTTGTTGTATGTTCACAGAAATCCTGGAAGGGGGCCTTGCTGATTCTTTTGGGGGTTCTGGGACTGTTCTACAGGCTGAGTGTGACTTGAAGAGGACACTGGCTATGGCTTTGCTGAGCCTTGTCTCCCCAGGAGCTGAGATTGCTGAGGGCTTGCCTCCAGTGAAGATGAAAGAATGGCCTTTCCTTGGCCTTTCTATGCTGAGATGTTATCTTGACCTTGTTAAAGGTGGCTTAAAGGTGGATGGACTTTTGTGCTCTCCTGCTCCCTTTTGAGAAAGTACTTAATGTTAATGGATGGTATTGTAATTACTTTGAGTCCAGGGGTGGGAAACCTTTGGCCTTTCTATGAGTTTCTTTGTTTATGATTGGAAACTGATCTCCATTTGAGAAGAGACTTTGACCGACTAAATGACTGTACTGTCTAGGGGTGGAGTAGTACCCGGACTGAATGAAGAACTTACTAGTGAAATGTTTGAGGTATACTGTATTTGGATTTTCCCTGTTCTGTGAATGTTTGCTGAATAAATGGGGTTTGCTATGCTGGTAATCCGAACCTTGGAAGTTGCCTTTGCGTGGCATTACAAGCCAGTAAGTGTCTGAGATGGGATTTGAGCTCAGGTTTTCCTTACTACAAGCCCAGCACTCTATGTAGGGCATCACCTCACTATCCTAATTATGACTAGAACGAGTGGGGAAATCCTCATTTATTATTTCCTAATTAAAAACTGCACTTAGGGAAATACTTGTGGCAGTGACACTATGCAAATAAGTAAGGTCACAGGGCAAAGAGAAGTGTCCCTTACAGAGCTCTGTGAAGCTTTAGGGTGTCACTGCGTTTCCCTGTCTCTTCTCTTTGCTTTTGTTGACTCTTTCCCCAAACAAGGAAGCAGGCAATCTTCTTAGATCTTTGGTGTTGAAATGGTTATTGCTTTTGCCTCCTGTTCTTTGTTCGGTTTTTATGACATCTTGAGTAACTCAGTTGGTAGTTGAGTAAGAATTGATGAGGAGGGGGGCGGCTAGGTGGCTCAGTGAATAGAGCACCGGCCCTGGAGTCAGGAGTACCTGAGTTCAAATCCGGCCTCAGACACTTAGCACAAAAAACTAGCCGTGTGACCTTGGGCAAGTTACTTAACCCCAACTGCCCTCCAAAAAGCGGAAAAAAAAAAAAAAAAAAAAAAAAAAAGAATTGATGAGGAGGGCTGGGAAAGGCCAGCCTAAATGTTGCTGCCCACCATACTGGCCGAATCATCCAACAGCAACTAGAGAACAGGAAAGAAGCTAGTGATCATCCCACCCAACTCCCTCACTTTACTGCCAGGGAAACTGTGGGCCAATGTGGTAAATCCACTTGTTCAAGCTTCCACGACAGTTGATGGCAGAACTGAGATCAGAACCCAGATATCCTCACACACATTCCCATGCTCTTTTCAACTGATCCCTGGCCGATATTGTGATAGAATGCATCTCAGATGCATTCTGATGTCAGGATTTTGAAAGGTGGGAAAATGTCAGTCTTCTTGTTGAAGTGTCTCACCTTTTGTTTGTTTGTTTGTTTGTTTTTTGGAGGATGATTGGGGTTAGGTGACTTGCCCAAGGTCACACGGCTAGTTTTTGTGTTAAGGGTCTGAGGTCAGATTTGAACTCAGGTTCTCCTGACTCCAGGGCTGATGCTGTATTCACTGCACCACCCAGCTGCCTCTAGTTCCTCACCTTCTTAAACTTCATTTACCTCATTCAAGTTTGAGAGAGAGAGAAAAACAAAACTCTCCTTCAACACTACATCTACCTTCTTGGACAGAATGTCTCTTCCAAAGACCTGTCTTCTTTCCTTTCCTGATGAACAGGGTTAGGCAGCTTAGAAGGAAACTTGAAGATCCCTTGAGCTGAGAAACTCCTAAACAGTTTTGGCCTAGGGAGTCAGAACACTGCTAGTCCCCCCACGAATGCACCAGCTTGGCACTTCTGGCTCTTCAGAATCCCAGGTATCTCCCATAGGTAAGATAGCTTGCAATCCAAATGCCCAATAAGTTCAATGATCCTCCCCAACCACGTCCCATCAACCCCAGCCCAAAGATAGAGTTTGCTCCAGCTTTCCTGGTACATATTTTTCAGTTTTACTAAAAATGTCACCACCAAGGCTTATTATGTCTGGACAGGGTAAAGGATGGATTGGAAGAAGGCACTGCCATATTTCCAGCACCCCAGTTCCCAACTTCCATGCTGTCTTCCACTCCTCACTCTCCTCCACCCCTCCTGTTCAATCAGTTGCATCCATCTTCTCTCTAATCACAGTCACGGCTTTATTCATACCCTCTTAACCTCTCCTCTGGACTAGTGCAATAACTTCCTCATTGGCTTCCCTGATTCAAGTCTTTGCCAGTGTAACTCATCTTTGATACAGTTGCTGAAATGATTTTCCTTAAGCAGAGATTTGCCCATACCGCCTACTCTTCTCAGTAAACTCTGGTGACTACTGCCTCTAAGATCAAACAGTAACTCCTCCATTTAACTCTTAAAAGCTGTCACCAATCTGACCCTCGCCTACCTTTCCAGAAATACATACATTACTCTCTTTCCCATGCTCTACAGTTCAGTCAAACAGACTTTCTTGCTATTTGTCACACATGGCACTGAACTTTCTATCTCTGCCTTAACACTAGATGCTTTCTCTGCCTTGAATGCAATCCCTTCACACTGCTGTCCGGGAGAACCTCTTACTTCCCTCAAGACACAGATCAGATCAAGCACCATCTTCTACAGAAAGCCTTTCCAGATCCTTCCAACGAGGAGTATGCTGGTAAATGTTTAACAACTGAATCTCCAAAAAGGCACGACGTAAAAGTTCAACCTGCGTTATTAACATCTTCTCCATCACTTTCTTAAATCTAGACAGTCAACAAAACAATAAATCAAACCCTGATTTCGAGTGTTTGGTTTCCAAGGTATAAATGGTCACATTGAAAATTTAACCATCAGCTCTCTGACCCTGGTTATATGGCTCCAGCATAGTTCTGTTTCCAACTGTTAGTTCCTTTCCTTCCTAAATTACCTTGTATTTATTCTTTGTGTACTTATATTTGTATATATTTATAAATATATTTATACACACAACCATATATGAATGTGTGCATAGACACACACATACATATGTGGGCGCATACATATGTGTATATACACGCATACATATCATAGACATACACATGCATACACACATTATACACATACACACACATTTATATATCCCAATAAACTGGAAGCTCCGGGACAGGAGGGACTATTTCAGTTTGTCTTTGTGTTTCCAATAGGCTCAGTGTCTGGCACGTAGCAGTTGCTTTAAAAATGTTTCTTTGCTTGCTGTCAGGTTATTACCATCTCTGCCTTAGGCTGGAGGATTATTCCATCTCCTTTCAAATTTCTTTCTAGTATAATAGGATTACTGCTTTTACCATTTTTCAGCCTGATTGCAACATCTGGCTCCTTACTCAATCCTCCTACAGCTCATTTCCCATGAATTTCCACATCAGTGATTTGGAGGTGAGTGGAATAGGATCAGAGTATCATCCAGAAATTAGGACATCCTTGGAAATGAGCTGACAAGTAGTCAGCTGGGCCAGGCAGAGTCCTCAAATCAACTCTGTGGTTCGTGTTATGGAAATATTACGTTTAATTAAGAAAAATGAGTGATTGAGTTACATGAGTTATTCCTCAGAGTTGGAAAGGACATCTGAGGTCAGCTAGTCTAACTTCTTAGATCTGGGCTCCCATGCTGAAAATTCTCCCAGAACAGCCCTCAGTGAGGCTCCCTCTCCCTTTCATTCATCACAATGAAAGTACCACCATTATTTAGCAATTAGGTTGCGTAGGCCTAGATTTAGAATGAGGAAGATGTGAGTTTGAATTCTGTCTCACACAGTTTACTAGCTGTGTGACCTTGGGTAAGTAGCTTAACCTCTCCCAGGCTCAGTTTCCATATCTATAAAATGGAGATAATAGCAGGATCTACCTTACAGAGTTTTTATTAGGGTCAAATGAGACAAGTTATGTTATCACACTTTGCAAATTTTAAAGTGCTGCATAGGTAAATGCCAGCCAGCTGTTATTATTTGCTCTTGCTAGGGAGATGCACCCCTGTTTTCTCCAGAAGCGCAGGAAAAGGGTTGTCTGCCTAGAAAGGAATCAGGGAAGGAGAAGCCCTATCAAATAGAGGGGTGGGGAATGGCAAGCTAGAGATTTCTTTTATAGGGAAGAGAGAGAAAGAGAGACAGAGACAGAGAGAGACAGAAACAGAGAGAGAGAGGAGACAGACAGAGAGACAGAGAGAGACAGAGACAGGGAGAGAGAGAGAAACAGAGAGAGACAGGGAGAGAGACAGAGACAGAGACAGAGAGACAGAGAGTCATCAGTCAAACATCAAAGGTTACTAGGTGCCAAGCACTGTACTAAGTGCTAAGGAGACAAAGGGAGAAACATAACCCCTGCCCTCAAGGAGCTCACCTTCTTTTTTTTATTTTATTTTATTTTTTTTATTAATTTGTTTGTTCACTTTTAGGTTACAAGATTCTATTCCATAGTCACTTCAGTTATAGATTTTTCTCCCCTTCCTCCCCATCCCCCACTCGACCCCCCCCCCCATGGTGGCATACA
>CM053594.1:356743731-356763243 GCA_028646575.1 Pseudocheirus occidentalis | reverse complement strand
CCTCTCAACTCCAGCTGTGGCTTCTCCTAACCACCCTGGGGCCAGGCCTCAGTTTTGGGCTGGGCTGGCTTCGGCTCCCAGTCTGCTGCGATGAGCCCCTCCCTGTTCAGGTGTGAATTACTCCCAAGGAGTTAACTGGAAGTAAGGAGCTAAGCCTTTGAGGTGCTAAGTGCCTTTAGTAGGTGCCAATAGAAAGGGGTATGGAAGATCTTCTGATTTCATTAACATTACAAGCACCTACACCCAAGAGGAGGTAAAGGGTGGAGAAGGGTCACCTGGCCCAGTATAAGAATAATAAGGTGAGGGAAAATGGCTTTGAAATACCTCTGAACTTTCCTCAAAGCAGTGGTTTGCAATCACAAACTTGTGATTGCAGAAGACTTATGAAACACACCTTCCCTCTCTTGGCAGAAGGTGATGGACCAGGGGTGCATAATGAGATCTGCATTTTTAGAAACAGGCAGTGTGACTTCAGGAAAGGGACAGGGACAGGGTAGAGAACAGAACAAGGGGTGGGAGGGATAGGAAGGAGAGATGGATGATCACTGTCACAATATGTCCACTATGAAGATGTCCTGTATAATCACACATCCACAGCTTGTATTGAATTGATTGTCCTTCCAGTGGGGGTTGGGGACAAGGGAGGAATCGAAAGAATCTAAAATTCAAAGTTCTGCAAGACCTGCAACTAGGAATTAAGATATACAGGGGCCGGGATAGGGAGACCCTCCCTGCCCTACCAGAAAGTTAAGAGAGCAGAGCAGGGGAGGGGCTTTACAGTGGGATTGCTGTTTTAGGGTTGGGGCAGGGGAAAGATGGGGAGAAAATTTGTAAATCAAAATTGTCATGAAAATGAATGATGTAAACAAGAAAACAAATTAAAAAAAGAAACAGGCAGTGTGTTGATTTGTTTTGTTTGACTGTAGGTTTTGTTTTGTTTTTAGAAGAGAAAATTCTTTACAGGGAAAGCTTTCAGAGGACTTGCAAGTGCTGGGATAGGGTAAGGAAGAGGGCTACTGCTCTAATACTTTGTCCTCATTTCAATGCCGTGGGACTGCTTGGGGCCAGACCCAAATTGAACAGCAGCCAACAGGGGCAAAGCATCAGTATATAAAGGCTAGGCACGCACCTAGCACCTAATAGTCCAGGATTGTGGAAGCAGGAACTTACAGAAGCCAAAATCAGCAATTGGTCAGTACATATTTTGATTTTTGTGCATGTGGGTTTTTCCTAGGCAGAGCTAAACCTGGTAGTTTGCTTACTTCCACGAAGGAAAGAGAGGATGGCTGGTTAGGGGAGGGGAAGGGATCAGGGGAGCCAGAATGGGGCGGTGCACACCATTTCCCACTTCTTATGTGGGTGTGTCAAACCCTTGATCCAGTTGGGGCTGCATCATACAGGTCAGCCAGTTCTGTTCCCAAGGGCCAGTAGCGGGGATCCTTAACAATCAGCAATTTAAGAGTTAATATGGGACTTAACAAATTGTAGAAGATGCTCAATAATGCAAGGCCCTACAATCAGGACTATGTTCAGGAGGAGGAGGGGGCCAACCACGGCTGACATCAGGGTAATGAGCCACAGGGACATTTGGAACAGGGACTGATGCCAGTTCTCAGAATTTTCCAGCTCTCTCTGTCTATTTGCAATATTCTGGTGTACCAACCTCAGACTCTCACACACCACTCTAGAGTTGTTGGCATAGAAACAACAGGCCCCATTGAGGACTACACACAAGCCACCTTGTTTAAGAAAAAGAAGGTCAAGGGGCAGCTAGGTGGTGTAGTGAATAGAGCACCGGCCCTGGAGTCAGGAGGACCTGAGTTCAAATCCAGCCTCAGACACTTAACTAGCTGTGTGACCTTGGGCAAGTCATTTAATCCCAATTGCCCTGCCCTCCCCCTCCAAAAAAAAAAAAAAAGAAAGAAAAAGAAGGTCAGGGCCTCTGCAGTTCTAGAGAACCACCTCCACCAAGGAGTCCACTTATTTTTCCAGGACTGAGATGGACTGCTCTGTGTGGAAGAAGTCAATATTTACCTGTGTACTCAAGGCCTTAAAGTTGGCCTCCCCCTTAACCAAGGCGGCCGCCCTGCCTGTGGCATAACCCACAAGCCCCAAGCCCACTAAGATGGGGATGAGGAGTGGTACTGCCTGCCTTCAGTGGTAGCTTAGGTGCCCTTTGGGGGAAAAGTAGCACCAACCTTCTTCACCTGGGAAGTGGGAGACCGGGAATTATGGCCACTAGGATGCACAGGGGGCCCTCGGGGTGTTGTTGCCTGAGGAACACTGTAGCAGAGAGGCACTGGGTAAGGCCATTGTGGCATGCCCACCAGACTCCTGGAGGGGCAGGGAAGTAGTCTGAGCTGGAGGCCTGAATCTCGTGGATTTGGCCACAAACTGAGCCATACTGAGAGCTGTAACAAGGGGTGCTGGATGATGTGAGGCAGAGGCCTGTTCCTTCTACATCCTGAAGGGTAAACCTTGGTTGGCCCCGCTCGCAATTCTCTGTGTTAGAGGTAGGGGTGATGGAGGTATTTAGTGCCACCCTTTCATTGTAAGGAGGCTGGAGTTCAACAGATCCAGCAATTTTTGCCCAACGTGTGGTTAGAGCTGTTAAGTGTCTTATGAACAGCTGACAGAAGGATAAGTAAGGGAACCTGATAAGTGCGGGATTCCTAACTCTTCAAAGACGGGGGAGCATATGGTTTGACCAAGGCCTATGTGGTGACACTTGGTGGTGTGGTATGGCCAGCTATGTTCCCTATTGGGCCAGGGATGGCTAAGTTACCTATTGGACCAATGGGGCAAGGATCTGGTAAGGGCATGGGAGGCTTCTTGGTTACAGTCAGGATCGCCATCTTTTCCACCTGCACCACATCCTCCCCCTCCAGAGTGAACGGGACCCTCCAGGCAGGGACAATGAGCCCCAGGACCTGAGAGACCAGGACTCCCCAGGCAGTGTTGGAAGGGTTTTGGATGATGAGATCAAGCGTGGGTTGCTGGGGGTCAGACCCGATTGTACAGATGTGGAATAATGGGTCCGATTGTTGTGCCAAATCAAGAGAGTCAGATGCTGAGTACAGTTTGAAAGTGGATTTTAATAGAATGAGACTGCTCCGGGCAAAAACTCAAATCAAGCAGCCCCAAACATAGCCCCAAACTGGTATATAAAGGCAAACCCTGCTCTTAACAGTCAGGGATTATGTGAGCAGGAGTTTACATCGGGGATTGGCTAGTACACATTTTTATTTTGGCACAGGCAGGAAACCGTAGCAGGCCCTGTGGCCAACTTGTCTACTTCTGCGAAGAAGAGGGAAGAAGATGGCTGGTTAGGACAGAATGGGGGTAGGGGGAAAGGATCAGGGGAGCCAGAATGAGGTCAAGTACAACATTCCCTACTTCTCATGGACAGAGTGTCAAACCCTTGACACATAGCATCATCATAGTAATCAAGGGGGCCAGCTTCAGTGGGCTGGTAGCGCGGATCCCTGACGATAAGTAACTCGACAGAGTTAATGGGGGATTTGACAAATTGGAGAAAGCGATTAATAAGGTATGAACCTAAAATGAGAGCTAACGTGAGGAGAATTAAAGGACCGTCCAGGGCAGACACTAAAGTAGTGAGCCAAGGGGATGTTTGATCGTTGGTACCAGTTAACTGATAACCAGTTAACCAGATAACTGGTACCAGTTTTTGGCATCTTCCCTTTCTCTGTCGGTCTGCCAAATTTTTACAGACCAAATTTAAACTTTCCTGCACTACACCAGAGGTATTTGTGTAGAAACAACAGGATTCCCTGAGGGCAGCACAGAGGCCCCCCTGCCGGAGAAATAGCAGATCTAGGCACCTGCAGTTTTGGACGACCATCTCCACAAGGGAATCCACCTGCCTCTCCAGGATGGAGATGGACTGCTCTAGGTGGGAGAGATTAATGTCCACCTGTGTACTAAGTTCCCAGTAGTTGGCGTCCACCTTAATTAGGGCAGTCACCCCGATGTGGCTGACCCCACCATTGCCACCAAGATGTGGATGAGGATGGGGCCGCGCACCTTTGAGGGAAGGTTTGGACTTCCCTTGGGACAAAATAGCTCCATCCCTCCTCCCCGGAGAGGAGGGAGACCTGAGACATTATTGCTACCAGGATACAAAGGGTGCCAACTGGTGGATTCTGTTTTACGAATATGTGGCAGAAACACACCTGGTGAGGCCATTGAGGCATGCCCACCAGGCTCCTGGTGGGGCAGGAAAGAAACTAGAAGTAGAGGATTTAACGTCAAGGGTGGAGCCACAAATGGGGCTACAGGGAGAACCAGACAGGTCGGTATCCTTGGTTGTCAGGCGCCCAGAACCTTGGACATTTCCCAAGGTGAGCCTTGGCTGGTCCCAGTCACAATTCTTAAAAGTGGTAATGGGTTCTATGGTGGTATTAATGACTACCCCAACATAGTATGGAGGCCAGGGGTTCATGCAAAGCCAGCATTCAGGGGCTAAATCAGGACAAGATGAATTTACCATGCCATAAACGGCTTGAAGGAGCCCCATGACAGAAGGACTAGGGGGTATCTGGCTAACAATAGGGCCATCCTCAGGGGTAAGAGCAGGTGGGCTCTTCGAAGATTGAGGGTTGGGGCTGGGGGTTTGGAGTCTAGGGTACGGTACCACCTGGGGGGGCAGAGCTAGGGAACCCAGTGGACCCATCAGGACTGGGGCAGGTTGGCGAGATATAGTCAAGAACAACCCTTTGGTGGGAAAGAACAAGTACTGACCCTGAGAGACAATGTAGGTGGTTCAAGCACCTACTTGGACCCCCCCAGGTATGGAGGTTGAGGTGTTGGTCGGGTCTAATATAAAGATGGAAATGTATTATGGTTGTTTTTTTTTTCCCTCTGCAGACTAAGATGAGCTTCCCCACCTGGGAACACGACATTGGCTCAAGTGGGGGAGCCTAGCAAGAGGGAGGCACAAGGACAACCTGAGCAATAGAACAGCCTGGATAGGCACCTAGATTCTGCCTGTGCATCCCAGGCACCAGGGCAAAGTTCAATCATCAGGGAAGCTGGGTAATGACATCCCAGGGGATTGATGCAGCAGAGGTCCAAAGTAATATCCTGCCTGGGGGATAGTCCAAGGGGTCTGAGTAACCTAGAAGGAACCACAAGCCATGCCAGGGTAGTCCCTGGCAGAGTGGCATGCATAAAGGGTCCAGGTGGCCAGGTGGCTGGGCACCAAGGGCCCCATAACAGAGAAGACAGAAGATTAAGAAGGGGGCTGACGGTTAAGTCTTAGCTTTAGAGGGTCCTCATGTACTTCTGCTTTCCATTCTGGGGTGACAGCAGGCTTCATTGTGGTATAATGGAGCCAAGTAGGGATAAAGTGCACTTTCACAGCAGTGGGTGTAGTGAGGATCACAATGTGTGGCCCCTTACACTTTAGTTCTAGACCTGAAGTGACAAACTTCTTTACCAGCATAGAGTCCTCAGGCTGGAACGGGTGAGCTGAGGTCAATGGGTGAGCTGAGGCTGAGCCTGGGACCAGGAGGCAGCACAAACTGCTCCTGAGTAAGGCTAGTGGCAACAGGGTGACCCAGGACTCCTGAGTTTCCAAGACAAGCTTGGAGAGAAACTTTTTTTAAGAGTCCTATTTGCCCTTCCCACTTGCCCTGAACTCTAACACCAATATGCACAGTGTAATTTCCAGGTGATCCAAAGCTTTTGCCACTGCTTGTGATATTTTTGCCACAAATGCCTGCCCATTGTCTGACCCAATTCCCACGGGGAGGCCGAGTCAAGGAACAATCTCATCAAGGAGTTTTTTTTGCTACTATTAAGGCTGTTTCATTTTTCACAGGGAATGATTCATCCCACTGCTTCTGATGAGGGACAGTGATAGCTGTTTCAGGGATCCCAATGACCAGAGTCCCTGGAGGGAAGTTTGGAATGAATTCTCAGGACTCAAACAGTCTTTTAAGTCTGTTTAAATCTTTTTTTTTTTTTTAGATTGTAAAAGTTTATTGTTAGCTTTACAGTGGATAAGAGTTCTTAGGAAACCTACAAACTTAAAGGAGTCATAGGTATAGATTCTAAAGCATCACAATCATAAATCAGATGTCAATTATGCTAACTAGGTGAGTAAGGGTGGGATTAGGGAGGAATTAAGGAGTGGTCAGTGCTTAAAGGGGCATGTACTTTTCATATGTACTGTGCAGGCCTATTTCCTATAATTCACTGGGAAATAGCCCAGGGAGGGGCTGCATGGAGGTGTGATTTTTAGGCTTGAAATGTCACTAAGTCATCCAACGGTCAGGATTGACTGAGAAGTGCCCAGTCTGCTACCCATCAATGTCCTGTTTGACAAGATGGATGCTGGGAACCTAGGCTAATGGCGGGTTCAGGATGTGCATAATTGGCTGAGGAGTTAACTTACTGAGAGTGCATTGAAGGATTCATAGGTATGGCTGGTCATTATACTAAGGGGAGATATACATTTTTCTATACTAAAGGAATTGTTTATAGAAGGTTTAGCGAAGGATTCATAGGTATACCTTGTTATTGTACCAAGCAGGGATAAGCAGTTCGTGAATTGATGTTAGGCAGAATGCTGGTCTAGGGAAGAGGCAGAGTTAGTGCTTTGAAGCTGGGGGAAATAAGATTTTACAACTTGATTTCACAAACTGATATTACAAACATAGGTACTGAAACACAAGTGTGATTTGACAAACTGATGTTATAACAGGATGTTATAAACATGGGCACCCAAGCACTCCATCATTCCCCCCTTAAACAGATGGGACCCAAAATCATTTGGGGACAAGGGACAAAGGTCTCAGCTTCCCAAGCTGCTTCATGCTGAGAAAAGACATAGAGCTGTCCCTGCCTTACAGGGGTCCGTCATTCAAGGGGTGGAGACTGTGGCCAGTGTCTGGAACTTGGCAGATGTCAGATTCAAGGTGTGATGGGTAGTGACTTCAGGTGGTGGTTGGTACCCAGCCTGAGAAGTCATCTGCAAATGGAAGGCACTGAGCCTAGAAGAGACAAATCTAGCAAGAAGGTTAAGCAGACAAGAACCAAAAAGAAGTACAAGGATTATGATTATGAGTGGGCCCAGTAAAGAAGTTACTATGGGGAGAAGCCAGGATCCCCACGAGGAGGTGGAGGAGCCTGGGACCCTAAGGTTTGCATGAAGTCCTTGCATCCAGGTAGCTTTTTCCAGTATCCTTTCAGTGCGGAGTTCCACCTGTTGAGGATTATTGATGTACATGCTGCAGGAGGTGTTAGCCGGGGCGCAGATACCTCCACTGGAGGCAAGCGGATAATCTAAGGCTGTGCCATTGTCCAGCACTACATTTGCCAAGGAGTCCAGAGATTGCTGGATTTCCTGAAAGCCAAATGCAGTTTCATTTGCCAAGTGATTTAATGCCACTGTCAAATTTGAGAGAACGCATTCATGTTGTAAGTGTCCATACCAAAGCACGAGATACTTTGATCCTTTCTGAAGATACCAGAGAACATTGTCCCAAAGTCCACATTTAACTCGTTTTAAAGGAGAGACACTGGGTGTAGTGATGTTATAAACAGTCAAAGGGGGTGCAAGAAATCCCAGGGCGCACATCCCATAATTCTTGTACGGCGTCAGACACCCAGTAGCCAGAACAACAGGCCTCGGGTCCTGCCATGTGGAGGCATTGTGCTTTACCTTGTCCCTGGATTTCTTGCCCTCCGACCCACCCATCTCACAAAGTAAAGAATATCCTTGGGGAGCACAAATGGGGCCTGTTTGTAATAGGCTCTGATTGTGGAGGCTCCAGGGGTCAGTAAGGTTACATGACAATGTTCCAGGTAGAAGAGTTACCTTTAGAAGGTCAACAAGGGTATTATAGGTAGGGGGAGCAGTGTCATTGTGGTTCAGCTGAGGAGAGAAAAGTTCACAGGTAAGGAGGGCCCACCAGGAAAGTGGCAGGTGGAAACAAGTCATGGGTACAAGTAGGGAATGTTCCCTCTTCACAGGAGGTGCAGCTGGCAGAGGTAAAGCTTCAGGGTCAGTCATGACTGTAAGCATCCTCAAAGACAGAGCAAGTCAGTAAGCCAGCAGAGATGCTCCTGATTCCTCCCCTCACAGGAGTCTCTATGTGTGTAGTGGTCATGACTCTAAATCCCTGCGTATAAGAGTATTTACCTGCTGGAATGCACAGGTTAGAGGTGGGTTAGTGTGCCCACATAGGAGCAGCCACTACTGGAGGGGTGGCAAAGACTTCCGAGGGGGTCACATTAGGGAAAGGGGCCTTCCCAAAGACTGCCTCTGGGCGAAGGTGAGGATGCCCTGTGGATGAGGGTGACATACCCAGCAATCCTGGCCTCCTTCTCTGCCCACTGAGTCTCCCAGTTTGATTAAGCAGTTGTCTTCCCACTTAGGAATGTTAAAGGCACTCGGTATATCAGGGAGAAGGAGAAGAGGTATAAGAGACATTGTCAGGCAAAGGAAATGGCTCCAGGCAGAAGGAAGGAGGTAGCTTCTCAGAAGGAAATGAAAGGTCACCACAGTAAGACCAAGACCTAAGAGGAAGAGAGCAAATATTATTTCACCTCTTTCCATGCACCTGTGTGTTAGAGGTCCTCTAAATAGCAGTTTAAGATCGTCTGTATGGTCACAGTACTGCTCCAGAGGTCCTGGGGGGCGGGGAAGCAAGAGGTGACAGTGGTTTGATCCTAGAGCTGTGGCCTTCGAGTTTCACTGTAGTAGGAGTAGTAAGTATAACCTGATAGGGTCCCTTCCATGTGGCCTCTAACTGCTCTCCCTTCTGGTTTTGCCAGGACTTTAAATAAACTCAGTCACCAGGTTGTACAGAGCTAGGGCCGTCTGCTGCGTCACTGAAAGGTTTAGGGAGGTACTTGCTTGCAAACGCTGACAAGGCGTTCCTAACTGGTGGCGAACTGAGTGACCAAGTGTTGCTCTGGATCTACGAGGACAGCAGATGTGAGGAAGGGCTGTTCCGTACTGGAGTTCAAAGGGACCCAGTCTAATGTTTTCCCTGGGTGTAATGCGAACCCTGAGCAGGCCTGTGGGGAGGTTAGTCACCCAGTCACCATGGGTCTCTATGCACAATTTGGTTAAGACCCGCTTGAGGGTGTGATTCCTCTTCTCCACTTTACCTGAGGATTGGATGCCAGGCAGAGTGAAGGTGATAAGTAATCTGAAGTGCTTCTAACAGGGCTTGAGTTATTTGAGAAGCAAAGGCAGGACCACTGTCACTCTGCAGGGAGCTGGCAAGGCCGAATCCAGGTATGATTCCCTTTAGTAGAACTTAGCTACCTCCTGGGCCTTTTCTGTTCTACAAGGGAAAGCTTCAAGCCAGTTTGGAAAAGTATCATCAGAGACTAAGAGTGATTTAAACTCCCTGCATGGGGGCATATGGGTGAAGTCCATTTGCCAGTCTTCCCCTGGATGGGTGCCCCTCCTCTGAATATGTTTTAAAAGGCGAGGTGGCTTAGCTGCTCCTTCAGGATTCACTTGGGCATAAGTCAGACAGGCACAGCAAACTCGCCAGATTGTCTCACTCAGCTTGTGTCGTGTGAAAAGAGGCTTTATTAGGGATCGAAAGGCATTCTTTCCCAGATGTGTGGCCTGATGTAAACCAGACAGCAACTTCCACTGGCTCCCCTCTGAGATAAAGGGCTGGCCTGTGAGTGTCTGAAACCACCCAGAGGCAGAGAGAATATATCCCCTGTCATTGGCCAGGACCTGTTCTTCAGGGCGATAGGAAGGCTTGTAGGAGTCAGGGATCGGTGGGAATAATGGGGTATCACAGTTAATTGGCAGCCACTTCCTTTGCTGCAGCATCTGCCCGGCGATTCCCCACAGCCTGATCTGATTCCCCCTTTTGATGGCCCTTACAGAACACAACAGCCACCTCACCCGGTTTATTAATGGCCTGGAGAAGTAGTAAAATCTCCTGGGCATGTTTGATGGGGGAATTCTTTGCTGTCAGATATCCCCTTTCCCTCCATATCACCCCAAGAGCATGCAGAACATGAAAAGCATATTTGGAATCAGGAAAGATGTTTATCCTTTTATCTTCACCTAGCCCTAGGGCTCTGGTGAGTGCTATTAGTTCTGCCTTCTGGGCAGAGGTCCCAGGCGGTAGAGGCTTGGCTTCTGTGGTGCAATGTAGACTGAGCACTGCGTACCCTGCCCTCCTCACCCCTCGTTCTACAAAACTGGAACCATCTGTGTACCGTTTCTCATCAGGATTAGCGAGAGGGGCCTCTTTGAGATCAGGGTAAGTCAAGTATAGTGAGTCAAGGGAGTCCTCACAACCAAGAATAAGACCATCTTAGTGGGCAGTATCAGGGAGAAGAGTTGCCGGATTGAGAGTCTGGCACACTCTGAGAGTTAGGTCAGGGGTGTCTAGGAGCAGGGCTTGATATTTAGTGAGCCATCCGCGAGCCAGCCACTGATGACCTTTTGCTTCCAGGATGCTCTGGATCTGGTGGGGGGTTAAGACTTCTAAGGGTTGGCCAAATGTGAGCTTAGAGGCTTCCTCAATCAGGACGGCCATTGCTGCTACAGCCAGGAGGTAGGAGGGCCATGCAGCAGCCACAGAATCAAGTTGTTTAGAAAAATAAGCAACCGGCCTCAGATCAGGTCCTAGGGACTGAGTTAAGACCCCTAAAGCCTAACTGTTCCTCTCATCAATATGTAAGGTGAAGGGCTTTTCCAGATTAGGCAGGGCCAGTGCAGGTGAGGAAGTTAATTTAGATTTCAAAGTTTCAAAAGCCATGGCCTGATCAGGTCCCCAATCCAAGGTAAGGGCGTCAGACCCTTGAGTGGACTCATAGAGGGGCTTAGCAATAAGTCCAAAATTAGGAATCCAAATTCTACAAAATCCAGCCATGCCCAGAAAACTATGAAGCTGCTTCTTAGTGACTGGGACAGGAATGGACAGTATAGCCTGTTTCCTCTCAGGTGTTAAAGAGAGCGAGAGGTGGGGGTTAATTCATGACCCAGATATTTAACATTCTATCGAGCTATTTGAACCTTATGCAGAGAGACCCAGTACCCTCAAGCTCCCAGAAAATTAAGAGCCTTTATGGCAGGGCTTAGGGATTCCCCCCAGTGGGACCACAAATGAGAACATCACCCACATGTTGAGTAAGGCTACTATGGGACACGTCCAGATCCCTCAAAGCTTCTCCCAAGGCTTGACCAAATGAATGGGGACTATCCCTGCATCCTTGTGGCAACACAGTCCAAGTTAACTGGCAACGGTTAGATTTCCCAGGGGGTGTCCGCTCAAATGCAAAAATAAATTGGGAGTATACTGTATATATAAATTGTGTGTGTGTGTGTGTATACACAGATAAATTATAAAAGTATATATATATATACACACATAAATTATAAAAGTATATATAAATTGTATACCACTCCTCGTGGAGTGGTATACAAAAGAAAGCATCTTTAAGATCTAGAGTGGAGAACCATTGGGTATCCCCAGGGATTTGGGTGAGGATTGTATAGGGATTAGTGATGTAGATACAAAGGTGTCCTAAGGGTCAATAGTATTGATGGCTTTCCCAGGACCCCTGAGGGGGGTTTGAGGCTTATTCTTAGCAAGTCCTCTAACATGAGGGTGCCTTAGTGCCCCTTTCCCTTATCTCGATATACCATGCAACCTGTATTAAAAGAATTGCTTTCTGTTCCCCTTATCCTGTATTCCCCATCCTGTGTCATTTGTCTTCCCCATCCTGTGTCATGACAACTCTTCCTTATCTTGCAAGCAGCCACCTTCCTCACCTTGTTTGTACCTGTCCGGTCCCTAAATCTCCAACCCCACTAGAAACCCTAAAATTGCATCATCATCCTATAGGCTACGTAGCTTTCTGTTTATAGAACTCTGGTCCTTTTCCTATATCATTGCCTCTGTTTAGCTCTTTGCCAAGTCTCTGGCCCATATGCTTTTATGTCAATAAAGCTCCCTTTGGCTAAAGAGAAGGTGACTGAATTCTTTCAAAAGTGAACCAGCTCTCCCAGCTCTGACTTCATCATTAGGGACTATGGGATGAACAGGAATAATGTCTCATTAACTGCCCTGACATCCTGCACCATGTGAAACTCCCTGTTTGGCTTTTTCACTGGGAGGATGGGAGATTTACATGGGGACTGGCAGTGAACAAGAATCCCATACTTTAGAAACTTTTCAATCAGAGGCAGGAGTCACTCCTGGGCATCAGGCTTAATGAGGCACTGGCACTGGTGAGGTTATACACTAGGGTCCCACAGCCGGACAATAGCTGGGGTGGTATGAGTAGCATGGCCAGGGATTTCCTGGTCCCAGACAACAAACAGGCTCAGCCCCCTCCCATACTTCCAGGGGAACATGGCGGGGGGGGGGGATTGCTGAGCACAGTCAAAAGGGATGCAATAGGCTTGACCAGAGAGAACTGGCTGCCCAATTTCTCCATCATATCCCTTCCCAATAAAGGGGCAGGACAAAAGGGAAGGAGAAGGAAGGAGGGCTCAAACAACAAATGCCCAAACTGGCAGGGAAGAGGATATGCCTCGCGACAAGTCCTCACCTTTCCTTTGATGCCCATCACACTTTTTCAAGGAGACCCCAGAATCTGCCCCATCCCAATAGGCTTCCTTAAAATGGCTTAGTGTATACCCCAGGGGAGTTTTTTTGCATCCTGGCTGAACTTCCCATGTTCTAGGATGAAAATACAGACAAAGAGTATAGCCTTATAGACAAAAATGTCTTCCCAGTGGAAATCAGAAAAGCTTCCTTGAAGGTAGTCTCTGATAGCCACTGGAAGACCTGCTTCGCAGAATAAAAGTGGGGAGGGTTTAAGCGAATGAGCTTGAAACAAAACCTTGTAAGCCCAAATGGACAGGAGACACAGACAGACACACACTAATAGACCAGACCAGAACCAGGTACAGGCAATGAACCAACATCTTGAGGTGCCTGGGGGACTGGTGTGTAGAAAGCTGTGTTTGGTCCCCCAGATCCCCACAGAACCAGAAAACAGAACTGTACTCACCTCAGAATCAGAGATCCTGAATCTACACAAGGTTGAATGGAGGGCAGGTCAGAGTCAGAAGGTGCAGTCTTTCCCTCCTTGAGTCCTGAGGCCCTGGAACGTCTTCAGGTGTCAGCTCCCATAGGGACAGGGCGAGCAAAAGCCTGCCTCTGGAGGCCGAGACCTCTCCTGTTTGGGGATCTCTGCAGTGACACAGGATACCACAAATCTCAATAGGGGGACTCCAAATATTATACCCCCCCCAAAAAACAAGAAAAGAGACCCCCAAGGGTAAATTGATTGAAAGTGGACTTTTAATAATGCTGCAGGACTGTTGGGGGCCAGACCCAAATCCAACAGCGGCCAACAGGGGCAAAGCATCAGTATATAAAGGCAGCCTATGGGGCAGGGATTGCATAAGCAGGAATTTACAGAAGCCAAAATCAGCGATTGTTCAGTACATATTTTGATTTTCATGCACACACAGGTTTTTCCTAGCTGGAGCTAAACCTGGCAGTTTACTTACTTCTGTGAAGGAGAGAGAAGATGGCTGGTTAGGGGAGGGGAAGGGATCAGGGAAGCCAGAATGGGGCTGTGCACAACAAAGCTAATGATTGTACTGACTCTGCAAGGATTGGGGGACATCCAAAGAAAAGCTCTGCTCTTTTCCCATTTTCCTTTCCCTAGTCTCTCTAATAACTGACACTATAATATTATTTCTTTTCCTTGTGTCTTGAATTTTGTCCAACCATAAAGAGCTAATTGCATAGTAAGGTGTGCCTGATTAAATCTCTACTGATAAAAAGGGTAGAGAGGAGAGGACAGCCTCCAACAGCACCTTCCTGAGCAGCACCAGCAACTACTAATGTAACAGAGAAATCTTTTTTTTTTTTTTTTGCTTTTTGGAGGGCAATTGGGATTAAGTGACTTGCCCAAGGTCACACAGCTAGTTTTTTTGTGTTAAGTGTCTGAGGCCAGATTTGAACTCAGGTCCTCCTGATTCCAGAGCTGGTGCTCTATTTACTGCACTACCTAGCTGCCCTGTAATAGAGAAATCTTAACTTTTCTTCTCCAAAAGGGGAAATAAACTGATCTCCAAAAGAGAAGTAATAGATTCTGGGTGCAGAATGAGGTATATATTTTTTTAATAAGGCCAATATGGGAATTTACTTTGATTGTATTTCTTGAGGTTTGAGGAATTGGAAAGAGAAAATGGATTTTTACCCATTGAAAAAAGAAATTTAAAAAATAAAAGAACTGGGGGGCGGCTAGGTGGCACAGTGAATAGAACACCGGCCCTGAGTTCAAATCTGACCCCAGACATTTAACACTTACTAGCTCTGTGACATTGGGCAAGTCACTTTAACCCCAACTGCCCTGCCTTCTCCCCTCCAAAAAGCAAAAACCAAAAGAACCAGAATGTTTAGCTTTCCACTCTTGGTTTGCTTATTTTAATCTACAAATGCAAACAAGGTAACTGTGAACAAAATTTCAGCGTTATCTGAGAGGTGCATTAAGCCATCACCAGCCATTAACATATACAATTAATAAGTCATCTGATAGAGGACAGAGAAAATGGGACGCTGAGCAGGTAACTAATGGAAAGGAATGGGAAATGTTAATGCAGCAGAGCAAAGAGATCTGGAGCAGAGGGTGCTCCCTGAAAGAGGTCCTGCCACAGAGACTGCTGGGGCAGGTGATACAAGGGCCTGGGAAGGAAAGAAAGGAAGGAAGGACTATCAGGAAAGGGGAAATGTGGGACTCTGCCAAAGGCAGAACATTACTGAAGTAAAGTCAGGGAATTCCCATAAAACCTAAAGTCAGAAATGTTCACTGTGCCTAGAAGAGAGCGTTCTGTGGGTTCATAGCCTGGAAAGGCCTATAAAGCAGAGTCTCTGTGAGTGGAGGTTTATGTGTGACCTGCTGCCCTTGCCCTACTAAGACACACTGCGTGCCATTAGAGGTCATGGGGCATAAATGCACATGCTTACGTGGCCATGCCCGCCGGGTTAGTGCTTTAGCTCTCTTCAGCATAGCGGTCAAGGCCATCTAATAGACTCCCCATCAGGCTCCTCCCTCCACTTGCCTTAACTCTGTGTGTTCTCTTCGGTTCATTTCTCTTTCCTTCTGCCTCAGAGTGGGAGTCTCTGGCATCTGCCCTCTTCCTTTGCCATGACAAGATTTCTTTATGGTGCCTTCATGTCTTTTCTCTAAATTCTCTCCCTTAGTCAGCTTATTGATCCTCATTGTTTCAATTCATTTCCATTTAGATAACTCTCAAATCTACATCTCTGGTCTCAACGTCTAGCCAGATTTCCAGCCCCATATTTCTGGTACTTTGGTGGAGAAATATACTTGGATAGTCCACGGGCACCTCAAATTCGGCATGGATTCAACCACAAAATTCATCGTCATCTCCCACCCACTTTCCTTCTAACTTCTTCCTTTTGATGGTAGTACCATCTTTCTAATCACTCAGGCTCATAAGCTGAAAGTTGGCTTCTACTCCTCTCTCCCAAAAGTTAAGTTGCATTAACTCTGCTCCTTTCCATGGCCATGGCTGCTGCTTTTGTTCTCACCTTTATTATCACATTAGCCGCCTCTCCAGTCTTCTTGCTTCCCGTCCATCCCTTCTCCACTCCATTTCTTCATGACCCTTCCCGAGTAACCTTCTAAAACTCTGCTTTTTCTGATCATGTCATTCCTCTACTTAAAAGCCTTCGGCATTTCCCATTACCAGTAGATAATGAACAGACTCCAGATCTTAGCTAGCATTATCGGCCTGCACACTCTGGTACAATCTACTTTTTCCGACTTACATAGTTGTTCTTTGCCTTGTGCCACATTCATACGGGACTATGCTCTATGTCTCACTCGTCTTGTCCTTTTTTAGTTACATGCATTGACTTATCTGTTCCCTTTACTTCTCTTCTTCTAAAGACCCTCCTTTCTCTCCTTCCTTCATCTCAAGGAGTCATTTCTTCCATGAAGTTTCCCCTGGTCTCCCCCTCTGAAAATGATCTCTTCTGCAAATGTCTTATGGCATTTTGCCTTGGTGTAGAATTTGCATTTAGTTTTTTCCACATTTCTTCCTCCCTACCCCGTTAGATTTTAAACTCCTTGAGAACAAGTTCTATGTATCTGTCATATCCCCAGTGCTTTACACAGTTGGTACTTGATAAATGTTCATTAAATTAATTCTATTCAACAAACATTTTTGAAGGTACCTGCAAGGTAGAAGGCACTGTGATAGAATCTAGAGACACAGACAAAAATGATGGAGACATTGCCCTCCAAGAGGGGGCATTCGGATGAATAAAGGCTTCTGTTACTGGACCATACGTATCTATGTCTCCTGTCACAGTTTTTCATTAACTGTTAATTTGTTAGAGCATTGGCCACCAACCTGATTTATTTCTGACTCTCCTGCAATGTGAAGTGGCCAGCAGGTGGGGGTAGAGAGTTGCATGGCTGGCTGGCTTAAACACTGCAAGTTTTCTTGACCTCAGAAGAAATTCTTGAGTGATGGAGCCACAATCCTTTCCTATTTTAAAAATAGCAAAAAAGCAAAAACGAAAAACTTTCATTAGCTCTAAACTGATGCTCATACAATAAATATTTGCCAAAAAAAGCATTAAGAGCAAATCAGAACAAAATAGGTGCTCACACCGATCAACTTTGACTGGACTGGTTTCTTTCTCCTGCTTCTCAAGTGCCCATTTTGCCTGGTGTTACCAGGTCTAGCCGATGCTCTAACTGAAAGGACCCTAGGCAGGAGATTGAGTTCAAGCCTAATCTCTATCAGTTCTGACCTGTGTGACCTTAAGAAAGTCACTTTAACTTTCTGAGACTCAATTTCCTTGATGTGGCAAGAGTAATTTCTGTTCTACCTTGCACATATCTTGTACAAATTTCAACTGAGATTCTGTATTTGGAAGGCATAAAACCCCATAGAAATACAAATTATTGTTATCACTGAGAGGCAGCTTGGGGTAGCAGATAGAAGACCTACCTTGGAAGACCTGGGTTCAAATACTGCTTCTGACATATATTGGTGTGGTGACCTTGATTAAGCCACCGCATCTACCATTTGCAGAAGCAGTTGATGGTGCCAGCCTGGAGTCAGGAAGATCTGAGTTCAAATTTGGTTCCCAACGTTTGCTCGCCATATGCCCTGAGGCTAGTCACTTAAGGTCCGATTTTCCTCATTTTCCTTACCTGTAAAATGGGGATGACACAGATGGATTTTATCAGTCTTTGTAATGATCTTAGATGTAGAAGTGGGAGAGACTTCAAAGGATGTCCAGGCCAGTTTTCTCATTTTGCAAACCAGAGAAGGACCAGAGAAGTGATATGACGCCATCGTGGCAGAGCCAAGATTCCGGTCCAGGTCCTCTCACCCCACATTTGGCATCATTTCCATAGTCCCAAGCTTTCTTCATTCTTCCTTCCCTCTTGGGCATGTCTCACATCTGAGGTCTACCAGAGTTCTTGAGCCTTGGAACAGCGTCTGCCAGGCTGTTGTGTGACTCAAATAAGATAATGGATGGAAGAAAACTTTGTGAACCTTCAAGTGCTGTGTGAACACTAGTTATGACGATGGTTACTAGCCCAGAGTCACCAGGCCCCCGGTCTGGTCATGACTTTAGTTCCCTGGACCTTCTATCATACTCTTGCTAGGCTCGAGTAATGTTTATAGAGCAATCCAGGGGAGTCTTAGCGAATGTTTGGGCACACTTTTCAGTTTAATTTGCATTATTAACACTTTCTTAATTCTAGCAAGAGTCTAGCAAGCTACTGCCAGAGAACCAAATCAGGCCTTACAGCCTGCAGAGCTAAGAATGATTTTTCATTTTTAAAATATAATGAAACTTTATTTAAAATTGTACAAACCACTCTTAAGTCCCCGGCCGTCGTACAAAAACAGGCTTCTGCTGGATCTGACTCCACCTGGTAGGCAATCAACAAAAAAAGTCAAGTCCTGATTTTCAGAGTTTGCTGGTTTCTGTGCTGTAGATTCTGACGATGAAAAACGTAATAAGGAAAAACCTGTTAGAGCTGAATTCTTACTCTGACTCCCCTGATTCATAGGCTCATAGGACTTAGAATGGGAAAAGACCTGAGAGGCCACCTAATCCAACTATATTATTTCACAGATAAGAAGACTAAGATCTAGAGAGGGGAGGTGACTTTTACCAGGGTCACATTCCAAATTCAAAGCTAATTCCACTGCATTCATTATACAACCTTATGGTTGTTCAAAGAAAACCTTTGTTTAGGCTTTTGTGGTTGAATCCTGTCTGACTGTGTGTGACTCCATTTGGTGTTTTCTTGGCAAAGGTACTGGAGTGGTTTATCTCTTCTTTCTCTAGCTCATTTTACAGATGAGGAAATTGAGGCAAACAGCGTTAGGCCCAGAGTCACACAGCTAGTAAGTGTCAGAGGCCAAATTTGAACTCAGGTCCTCCTAACTCCAGGGCCAGCCCTCTATCCACTATGCCATGCAGCTGCCCCATTCAGTCCTTTACATTGAATAATGAAGTAAATTTGGGTAGAAAAAATTAAAGGAATTTATTATGCCCCTAAAATTGGCCCCAAATTCAAGCTGGGGGCTAAATTTCATAATAAGAGAAGACAATGCTGATAGGTACACATTTTCAAGAAGGGATGGCACAAAGCTTCTCAGCTTCTTTCCCATTTCAGCATCATAGGGAAATGAGATTAGAGGTAAGAGGGATCTGATGAAAGCCCATCCACATATACAGAAAGGCTAGGAGATGGGTCAAAGTACACATGGCTTCTCCCAACAGATTGGTTGATGCCTCTCCAGACAGATTGGTTGATTTGTAACTGCAAGATAATTAATTGGGTCACTGGGACTGAGTCAGCACGAATTTCAAGGCTGTACAAGAAGTTGTGAACTGATCCATCCTGGAGAGCAATTTGGAACTATGCCCAAAGAGCAATCGAACTGCACGTGCCCTTTGGTCTGTCAGTACCACTACTAGGTCAGTATCCCAAAGAGATAATAAGAAAGGTCAATGGACCCACATGTGCAAAGTTATTCGTAGCAGCTCTTTTTGTAGTGGCAAGGAACTGGAAACTGAGGGAATGCCCATCCATTGGAGAATGGCTGAATAAGTTGTGCTGTGATCATATTTACCCTGCAGGCAATTGGAAGCCACTGGAGTTGGTCGAGTCACATGGTCAGATGTGCCATGAAGGACATTTACTTTGACTGTAGGGTATAGGATGGACAGGAGGGGAAAGCAGGGATACCAATTAGGAGACTGTTTAATAATCTAGGAAAGAGGTAATGAGCAAGGTAGTGTCTGTAAGTGAAGGTGATGAGGTGTAGGCTCTGGGACCCCCCTTGAGCTCTCCTTGAATCTTTGAGGTACAGGCTCTGGGAAATCCCTTGAAGTCTGATTGAATCTTACCACTTGATGAGGCATTTGCAGAGGACATAAGTATTTCATTGTGGCTGGGCCCAAACCT
>CM053594.1:356726177-356743231 GCA_028646575.1 Pseudocheirus occidentalis | reverse complement strand
AGAGCAGGGGAGGGGCTTTACAGTGGGATTGCTATCTTGGGGTTGGGGCAGGGGCAAGACGGGGAGAAAATGTGTAATTCAAAAATGTAATGAAAATGAATAATGTAAACAAGAAAACAAATAAAAACTAAATTTAATTTAAAAAATGAAAAAAAAAAGATGTAAAGGTGATCAAAGAAAGCCTCCTTTCCTTCCCTGTGTTGTTGTTCCCTTCTTCTTCAAAGATCTTCTGGTTCTCAACTTGCCCCAGTGGTGGCATATTTGAGGGATGCTAAGTGGGGAACCAAAATCATACAATGTTAGTGTAAGAAGAAACATTAGAGGTCATTAAATCATGGTCTTAGGTGTTGGAGCTAGAAGGGACCTCTCAGAGAACTATAGCTATCTCCCTCATAGTGACATATAGAAGTGACATATAGAAGCTAACATAGCAAGTTAATACCAAGGCTAGACCCTAAATCCCTTGGTTTTTAATCTAGTGTTTGCCCTCCTATAATCTATGAACGGGGAAGAAGTTGTGACACTCCACTCTGGTAGTAGGTATAGATCAGCAGGAAACTCTAGTCTGAAGCAAGATATCATAAAATGGAAAGAGAACAAAGCAACAATTACTGGAGCCAAAAAAAAAATACACACACATATATGTATGTATGCATGTATATAAGCTCTTTAGGGGTAAAGAATATTTTCATTTGGGGCTTTATATCTTCCCATGCTTATTAGCACTCGGACCTGCCAAATAGTAATCACAGCAGTGGCTCAGAGGAGTGAGCACCAGGCTGGGGTCAGGAAGACTAATCTTTGTGAGTTCAAGTCCAATCTCACACTTGGGTGACCCCTAGGCAAGCCACTTTTTTTGTCTCAGTTCCTCATCTGTAAAGTGAGCTGGAGAAGGAAATGACAAATCACTCCAGTATCTTTGCCAAAACAACCCCAAATGGTGTCATGAAGAGTCATACAGGACTGAAAGATTGAACAACAAGAACTTAACAAATAAATAAATAAATCCTACTTGTTGAATGAATGGATTGAGGCTCTTTCATCACAAAACCTTGTGCTAAGTTTGGAATTCTAGAAGTGCCAATATCAAGAAGTATCCTAAGGATTTATGCCAACAGGAAGCACCAAACACCCCCATCAAAATCTCCTTTCCACCTCCCCAACTTCCTTAATTTCTGATATAGCCTATAGTTCTCTTTCTAACAACAATCCATGGAGCCGCCTCCGATGGCTTAGAAGTGGAGCTGTCTTTGCTCGCCATGCTCAGCACATCTATAGAACTGCTCAAGGGTCATGAGGCTTTACTATAATGGCAGGAATGGGGCAGCTTCTGTTTGCAGTGCTTAAAGCCTATTAAAGCCTCAAGACAATTTGCATGATACCAAAGGGTATGTGGAGAATTGAAGTAGCAATAGAAAGAGATGCACATAATGCATCCTTTCAGAAAGATTTGGTGGGGGGGGTGGCTGACTGGCACAGTAGTAGAGCACTAGCCCTGGAGTCAGGAGGACCTGCAATCATACATCCCAGAAGCAGCAGCATGGAAACAGGACTGGGAAGCAGCAATAAGGCTTAGAACATCATGGAATTAGGTAGCATGGCAGAAAAACAATGAGCTACATCAATGTAGCTTCAGAGGGTGAGTGGGTTTTTCAACTCCAGAAACTGAGGTTTCAGTAGATGCCAGAAACAGAAACAGAGGAGAGTGAATGACATGCTTTGTTGAACTCATTGCCTTGTCTGTTCTCCTGAAGCTTGAAACACTGTGGTCTCAAACTCAGGCTTTATTATAGGATTTTAGATCTAGCACTGGAGAGGACCTCAGAGTCAAGACTCTTCAAGTTTACAGATGAAGAAACAAGCCTTTGGAGGTAAAGCAACTTGCCAAACATCACACGGGTAGAAAGTACAGTGGAATTTAAACAAACCTAAGTCTTCTGACTCCAGAACCATTGCTCTTCTGATAGTACCATACTGCACTCATTTAATTTCTTCTTGGATTTTGTCAATATTTAGTTTTGATTCTGCTTCTGTCTTTGGCGTGGAAAGCTCCCGATTCATTCCAGTTATGGGACAGGTCTGCCTAACTCCTGATAATAACAACTTACTAAGTTGCTTAATGTACTCAAACTTCACCTGTGCTAGAACTTCTATTACACTTATCTCCTCATTTCCAGCATTGAAAAAGGGTTGAATTGATTACAGAAATGCACATCAAAACAGCTCTGAGGTACCACATCACATCTATCAGACTGGCTAACATAACAAAAGAGGAAAATGATAAATGTTGCAGAAGATAGGAAAATTGGAACACTGATGCATTGTTGTTGGAGGAGTTGTGAACTGATTCAACCACTCTCTAGAGCAATTTGGAACTATGCCCTTTAACCCAGAGGTTCTCAATCTGTGAATCATGACCCCTTTGGGGGTTGAACGACTGTTTCACAGGGGTTACCTAAGACCATCAGAAAACACATATTTCTGATGGTCTTAGGAACTGAGACACCTCTCCTCTATGTGTCTTCAGGCAGGTCCTCCCACATGCAGATATACCCACATATGAATATTAAAGAGTCACGGCATTAGGAAGGTTGAGGGGTTAACCACTGCTTTAACCCAACAATACCATTTCTAGGTCTATATCCCAGAGAGATCATACAATTTGATGAAGGATCCATATGTACAAAAATATTTATAGCAGCTCTCTTTGTGGTGGCAAAGAATTAGAAACTGAGGGGATGCCCATAAGTTGGGGAACAACTGAACAAGTTGTAGTATATGAATGTAATAATGGTATTATGCTATAAGAAATGATGAGCAGGCAGACTGCGGAAAACCCTGGACTTATATGAACTGATGCTGAGTGAAGTGAGCAGAACCAGGAGAACACTGTACAGAGTAACAGCAACATTGTAACAATGTAACAAATAACAGTGAGTGACTTATGTGAACTGATGCTGAGTAAGGGAAGCAGAACCCCTGAGAACATTGTACATAGTAAACAACAATATTGTGCAATGACTAACTTTGATAGATTTAATCTCTTTTTAGCAATACAAGGATCCAAGACATATCCAAGACCTAATACAAGGACTTATGATGGACAATGCTGTCCATATCCAGAAAAAGAACTATTAGAGTCTGAATGTAGGTGGAAGCATATATATTATTTGCTCTTTCTTTTTTCTTTTTTTCTTAGCTTTTTTTTTCTCAAGGTTTCTCTCTCCCATCAGTTCTAATTCTTCTTTACAACATGACAAATGCAAAAATAAGTACAATATGAATGTATGTGCAGAGTTTATATTAAATCATATCATCTTAGGGTTGGGAGAGGAAAGAAATGAAGAGAAAACTTGGGACTTGAAATCTTGTGGTAGTGAATGTTGAAAACTAAAAATAAATAAATGATATTTTTTTTAAAAAAAGAAAAAGGTTGATCAGTTCAGTGGAGCCTGCCCAGTCAGCATCCTGGCTAGACAACAGCTCCCTGTCCAACAAGAACAAAGTATCCAGGGAGACTATCTGGAATTCAGTGGGAAAGGGAGAAATGAGATAAATAATTAGATCAAATTTAATTATATAATTTGATAGTTGGATTCCTTATTGAAGAGCGTCTTCTGTCTGTGTTAGAGCATGGCAGGAATATACTAATTGCCAATTAGAGGTAGTTAACCAAATTATACCATTCTATATATAGTCTCTCCCTGAAGTCCAGTCTTGTAAACTGCATATTGAACATTCTGAACTGGTTTGTCCTATAAACATCATGAATTTAGTATATAAAAAACAGAAATCACCTTTCTCCAAGAACTCATTCCTTCTCTAGACTTCCCTTCTTCTATTGAGGGGAACATTCTTAATGAGTGTGGGGTCCCAGCACTCAGTTTCACAACCTGAGTCCTCTTTGATCCCTCACCTCACTCTGCCTTGGCCACACATCCAATCAGTTGCCAAGTCATCCATTCTACCTTTACAATATCATTCTCACCCTTCCTCTTTCCTCTACTCACACAATTACCATAATAGTTCAGGTCCTTATCACCTCCCACCTGGACTATCACAATAGCTGGCCCTGCCTCATCTCCATCTTCCTTTCTCCAGTTCATTATCTTCACTGCTACCAAAGTAATTTTCTAAAGCATATTTGTCTTACCATGTCACTCCCCTGCTCAATAAACACCATTAGCTCCTTATTATCTCTAAGATTAAGTACAAACTCCTCTGTTTGCTATTTAAAACTCTTTATACCCAGGTTTCAATCCACCTCTCCAGGTTTTTTATACATTACTCCCAGCCTATAAGACATTCTATAGTCAGCCAAACTACGATTGGCTTCAGATGACAGCCCATCTCCTATTCCTGTGCCTTTGTACAAGCTGCCTCCCATCCCTTCAATCTATTCCCTCATATCTACCTCTTAGAATCCCTGCCTGACTTCAAAATTCAGCTCAGTGTTCCTACAAGAGGCTTTTATATTCTCTGTTACCAACATCCCACCAATATTGCCTCGTATTTATTTTTATATATTCATAGGCGTGCAAATTATTCTAATTTAATACAGACTCCTCAGTGGGAAGAAGGGAATACATGTGTAATTTTCACTTTGTTTGCTCAGTGCCTAGTCTATTACTGGCATATAATAGGTGCTGCCTGAATGAAAAGAAATAAAGACATTTTTAAAGCACTTACCATATGCTAAGTACTGTGCTAAGAGCTGGGGATGTAAGTAAGGTCTCTTCTTTCTCTTCCCTTGTCTCTTTCCTAACCATCCTGGATCACTCAAACCATAGGGGGAAAGAAAAGGTAGCATCACTTGGAGGTCCTTCCTTTTATCTCTTCACAGATTCCCAGAAGATAGAGTGTCTTGCATGAGGGGTCTTCCTGTAAATAAAGTAAGTCTTCATCAGGAACTCTCAATTAGAGTATGCTTTCATAAAATCCTTGAAAAAGAAAGAGAAGGAAGCCAGGATTAGACTAAAATGAATCATTGACTTGGAGAAACCAGATTTCAAAAGGTTCAGAGAAAAGATAGGTAGGTATAATAATATTCCTGAGGGAAAATTAACATATGGGTAATGGACAACACTCATAAATGAAATTCTGAAGACTCAAACAGAGGTTATTCTAATTCTATTAGAAATTAATCTAAGGGGCAGCTAGGTGGTGCAATCAATAGAGCACCGACCTTGGAGTCAGAAGGACCTGAGTTCAAATCCGGCCTCAGACTCTACCCAAAAACTAGCCGTGTGACCTCAGGCAAGTCACTTAACCCCAATTGCCCTCCAAAAAATTAAAAAACAAAACAAAACGAAATTAATCTAATCAGGAGGAAGAGGGAAGTGCCTAAATATTCAGACAGATGTGGCTGCACAGGGATCTCATATGACCAACTTAAATTTATGAAGCACGTTTAGAAAATGCAAAGGAAATTAGAGGAATATGAAAAAATAGATTATTGTTAAGCACCTGTAAACAAAGCCTTTAGAGGCAGTAAGACCTGAGTCAAGAGTGGCAAAGAATATTACAGACAGCAAAATAGGTTTTTAAAGGTGTGTTGGAGGCAGGAGAGGTGGTGATAATGACTGATAGTGAGAAACCTAAACAGCTCAAATCTTATTCCTCTCCCAAGGAAAATTATATTGGAAGCTAGAAGGATGAAATAAAACAAGTTAACAGAGTTGAAACCCTAGGTAAGTGAGGGAGTGATGAAATGCGTAGCTGCACTTTGGCGAGTTCAGGTCACCAGATACAAACGTGAAAGATAGTTAGAGAACTGGAAGGCATGATGCTAACCTGCAGGAAATGCTCTTTGACGCCTCGTGGAGAACGAGAAAAGTGGTGGAAAAAAGGAAAGTGGGTTGAGTTTCAAAAAGATGACAAGGCAGGATATAAACGCTAGGCCCGCGAGTCTGACCAGCTGTTCCTGCTACGTCTAGATCTGATGATTAAGGGGACGATTTGTGAGTGTTTGGAAAGGGATGCAGTGGTGACTGAGAGCCAAAGGATGTGGAAGTTTGATAACAAGCTCACATTCAAAAAGACGAGATTGTGTGCAATGCCACCTGAATATTAAAGGTTATACCGTTAAAAATAATAATAATAGTAATAACTTAAAAGAGAACCAGATCCATGCCTTTCACAGCTGTCTTTTGCTGTTTTTTGTTCTTGTTTCTTTGTGTACCCTGTGCTTACAACAGTGCCTAGCACACAAAAAGCACTTAATAAATACTGACTATTGACTATGGATAGGGGGAAGTTCTTAAACACAGGTATTGAGGTAATTTAAAAAGATAACTTTTTACCACCTAAAATTAAAAACTCGTGCACCAAAAACTGAAACAGACATTGAATAAATGCCTCGTTATGAAGCCAGCACCAGGCTGAGCACTTAATGAATACGGTCTCATTTTATCCTTACACCAACTCTGGAAGGTGGGTACTTTTATCATCCCCATTTTTCTGGTCAAGAAACTGAGGCAAATACAGGTTTAGTGATGCCGGAACTCAGACAGATGGTAAGAGCCTGAAACTCAGTGTGAACTCAGGTGGGGCTGCTGCTCTACAGAGCTGCCTCTAAACTTGTCAGAGATTTCTGGGAAGGTTTTGGTTGTGTGTGGGATGAAAACCCTACCCAAAAATTTAATCAAAACTCAGAGGCCTCTCTAGGTAGGAATAGAAAGGATTTATTCAGTTCTTGCGAGAAAGGGACATCCCTTCACCAGGACCAACCAGTGGAGGGAGACTGGCTACAGAAATCAATCCAAGGTTATATAGCCTCACACAGATAACCCCTCCCACCAACCCGGCCCTCATTGGCTGAGAGCTCCGCCTCACAATCTAGCTGAGCAATGAAACAATCTTCAACCAATGAAAACCAATGAAAGCATTTGTTACTTTATTTGGCAGTGGGTGAAAACAGGGGAGGGATAAGTTTGCAAAAGTGAAACTTAGGCCTAGCTGCGGCCGAAGCCTAACTATTAAAACAAAACTTAGGCCTAGCTGCGGCCGAAGCCCAACTATTAAAACAAAACTTAGGCCTAGCTGCTGCCAAAGCCTAACTATCAAAACAAAACTTAGGCCTAGCTGCGGCCGAAGCCTAACTATTAAAACAAAACTTAGGCCTAGCTGCGGCTGAAGCCCAACTTGAGTTTAGAGCGGCGTCTCCATTTTAGGGTATAGTCTGAGAAGTTTTCACTTCTCTCACACAGTATTCAAGCCGAAAAGGTAACTATTAAAGATGTATAAGGTCAAGAGCTCTTTCTTAGTAGATAAGTGATCAAAGAGTGTCACCCAATAGCTCTCAGAAGAACTGTAAACCGTCACCATATAAAAGATTGCTCCGAACTACTAAGAGAAAATTAAACCCTGTGTTTTCCACTGACAAATGAGAAATTGGCAAAGATTATTAGTGAGCCCGTAAAAAGAAAAGCACAGTGATGCACTGTTGGTGAAGCCGGGAACGGGTCCGAGCGCTGTGGAGAGTGATGTGTCATGATGCTAAGAAAGCGACCGAGATGTTTATGCTCTTTAACTCAGAGATGTCTTTGTTAGACGCAGACCCCGATGAGATCGAAGACAGAAAGGTTCTGCGTGCACCAAAATTCATAGCAGCACTTCTTGTGAAAGCAAAGAAAGCAGGCATCCATCAATAGGGGAGTGTACAAACAAATTGTGGCGTGTGAATGTAATGGGATATGATGATGCGGTAAGAATCGATGAATATATGGATAATTCCCAGAACTGGAAAGATTCATATGAACACATACAGGGTAAAAAAATGAAAATAAGAACAGAAAATATCAGACTGCAGCAACATAAAGGAAAGAACAAGAAAAACAAAGCAAATGCTATAAAATTGTAACAATCGCGCTTGTTCCTGAAATAGAAGTGGGAAAATTAGGAGCTATGTCTGTGAAACATCATGTATGTTGTCAGACTCAAATGATCTTTCGGTTATTTTTACTGATGTGATTTTTTTAAACATTTTATAACAAGGAATGGCTCACTGGCTAGGCAAAAGGGAAGAGAAATATTTGGAAATGAAGGTGATGATATAGAAAAATATTAGTAAAAACTAAAGCTAAAAAAAACCCCATCACACCAGACTAAATTTATTTTACTTTTTTGGCAATGTTCGTGTTGATGGAGTGGCTGGGGTGCCTTTGTACCAATCAGTTGTAACTTCAGTTTGTAAAATCACACTTGTGTTTGGGTACCTATGTTTGTAATATCAGTTTGTGAAACCACGTTCTAAAATCACACTTCCCCCAGCCATAAACCATTAACTCTGCCTCTCCCCTGAGCCAGCACTCTGTCCAGCTACAACTCATGAACTGCTTTATCCCTGTTTGGTACAATAACAAGCTGTACCTATGAATCCTTCACTCAACCATCTATAAACAATCACTTTAGGTTAGAGAAATGTAAAGCTCCCTTGTTCTAACAGCCAGATGCACCTATGAATTCTTCAATGCACTATCAGTAAGCTAACTCCTCACCAATTAGGCACATCCTGGACCCCCGATTAGTCTAGTTTCCCATCATCCATCTTGTCAAACAGGATATTGATGGGTAACAGACTGAAGACCTCTCAGTCAGTGCTGACCACAAAATAAAAATAACCTAGTGACATTTCAAGCCTGAAAACATACCCCCTGGCAGCCCCTCTGTGGGCTTTCTCCCAGTGAATTATGGACAGTACACCTGCGCAGTTGATATAAAAAGTGCATGTCCCTTTAAGCACTGACCACTCCTTAACTCCTCCCTAGTTAGCATAATTGATGCCAGATTTATGGCTTTATCATTTTATAATCAATTTACCTCTCTCTCCTGCACTTGCACAGGTTTCTGACCTCCTCCCCCCCCCCCCATCCGCTGCAAAGTGTAACAATAAACTTTTATAATCCTGACTTACAAGAGTGCTTGAGTCTGGGGATTCTTTTCAGACCAAAAGAACCCTCCAAGGATTTCTTAGAAATCCCCAAAACATCTGTCTATGTCATCCTCATCAATGTTGTCCATTTAACCTTTCCAAAAACTGTATAGCATGAACGCAGTCTGTGAATTAGGGTGGAGATGATCATATCCTGTCTCTGGTTTAAGATCTGGTTGATTCCTGGTTCCGCCTTCAAATTTTAGTTCTAATTAGAAAACAAGAAACTGGGGAGGCTGACAATTATATGGGGATCATTTTCTGTGGAACCACTTTGGACACTTGAGTCAGGGAAGAAATTATGGTTCTGTGCCAGCCCCTTCATGACTATATATTAACTAAACTACCTATCCCAAGACAACAGTTCCACATTCCTAGGGCCCAACACACAAGTATTAGTTGGTGATGAAGAAAATGAGGAAAATGAAAGTTAACCATGATCCTGTTCCTTAATTGGCTTCAAGTTTCCTCATTTGTCTGTACAAAGGAGTATGTTGGTGACCCTGTGCTATTCCACCTTAAACCAACTAGACACACTTCCTTCTTTTATCCATTCATTTGGAAGCCAAATTCCCTAGTTCCATATTTTTTCTCCTATCCATTCCTATGTCTTGAATAAAATTTTCCACAACCTTTGAGCAGCCTCTAGTGGGTGCCAGATAAGACAACAATGAGAATCATCAACTCTCTTCTCACAGAGGGAAAGGAGAAATGCCTGACTTAGTAAGAAATCTCCTAGAACTTTTGGCGTGTGTATGATGCTTGCCATGCCTATGTGTCCTTTCATGTATGTGAGTGTACACAAGTTCCTAAGACAGAGTCCCATGACTGTGCGCATACCTTGTATTTTATTCTATGTTGATTGTGGCTAAGAAAATAAAAAAGTAACCTTGAGGTAGTGTGGAGCGAGGCTGGATTTGGAGCCAAGAAAAGAGAGGCAGCCTGGGACAGCAGAAAGAAGATTGGTGTTGGAGTTAGAGGACCTGCATTTGTATCCCACCTCTGAAACTGATGCTGGACAAATCAGTTGACCTAGATAGAATTTAAAGTCCCTTCCAGCTCTCGACTATTGATCCTAAGACGTGACTTCAGAACCCCACTAGTCATATAATCCTCCACCAGTCACACATGGAGTAGGAGTTATACTGACCAATAATGCTGAGAAATGTATATACATACATGTGCCTGTGTGTGTGTGTGTGTGTGTATACTTTTAAGATAATTCATGTTCTAGGGTTTTTTATTATTTGATGTAGAATTCCTAAGTACCAACTGTTGGCTTGTGCAGTAGTCTCCAAAATGAGAGCTATGGGCCCCTGGAGGCAGCAGTGTATACCAAGGAATGAGCCCAAAGGGTCTATGGTTTGACTCTAAGGGGCATGTGATCAACTGCAGAGTAGAAAGATTGGACCTATCCCCTCTCCACCCACCCCCACATCAACGCACACTTGAAGTCCCTTCCAGCTCTAGACTAATGATCCTAAGATGTGACTTCAGAACCCCACTAGTCATATAATCCTCCACCAGTCACACATGGAGTAGGAGTTATACTGACCAATAATGCTAAGTTAGAGACAACTTGTCTCTAACATAACTAGAAAACTATGACCTCGGGGGCGGCTAGGTGGCTCAGTGAATAGAGCACTGGCCCTGGAGTCAGGAGTACCTGAGTTCAAATCCAGCCTCAGACACTTAACACACACACACACAAAAAAAAACTAGCCATGTGACCTTGGGCAAGTCACGTAACCCCAACTGCCCTCCAAAAAACAAAACAAAACAAAACAAAACAAAAAAAAAAAAAAAAGAAAACTATGACCTTTGTGTGTGTTGGAAAACCCCGTTAAAAATTTAATCAAGAACATGGAGTTTCTCAGGATAAAAACAGGACATTTTTATTCTCCTCCCTGGTGGGAAGAGGGTGGTCTTTTCCATGATGAATCAGGGGAGGAGTTTTAAACCCTAATACAACAGGGTCATATTTCCCCCATTTTCCCTCATTCCCATTGATGGGGGGAGCTATGAGTTTGAGCTATTTCTGACTCCCATTGGCCGGGAGGCAGGGTCCATAGAGGTGGGAGAGGAGACAAAGGATGGAGACTAGGTGGGGGTCAAAAGACCCCCAAAAGGGCTCAGTGCTGATCAACAGCAACAATGAAAGGTGAAGGGCAAAACCAACACTCAGACCTGCCACTAAATTCCAGGACACACTCTGAGAAGTTTCCACATCCCACACACCTTCAGCATTTTCCCACTCTTTTTCCTCTCACCACTGGCCTTCTATGTGGCTCCCTGAAAATCACAACCTAACTTTACCTTGGCACCTACAGCAGCTTCTCCAGCTGCCTCTGTCTACCTGCTGTTTCCCCAATCACCCTACTGGTGGGGTCTAAGCTCTGGGGTCTAAGCCCTTCTGCTACTCTTCTCATTTTTCCATAGGAAAGAACAAACAGCACAAAATGAGCTAGCATGGGTGGGTTTGAATTATATTACTTATTCTCCCTAGACCCGCCTTTCATCCAAACATCCCCGTTTCTCTTGAAATCAGTCACCCAGGTTTGCAATCTATATGTTATCCCTGGACTCTATGCTTTCTCACCTCATGTTTCTAACCAGTCAGCTACGGTCTCCTGCCATTTCTACCTACCCTATGGCTTTGGCATCCATCCTTTCCTCACTATTCACATAGCCACCTCCCTAGTTCTGGCTCTCATCACCACTTCTCTGCAAAGTTGCAGTTGTCTCCGAGTTGGTTTCCCCGACTCCAGCCTGTCCCCCACGCAGCCGCCAGTGTGATTGTCCTAATGTGTAGCTCTGGCCACTCCATTCATCTACTCAGTAAAATGAAGTGGTTCTCTGTTGATTCTAGGAGCAAATATTATTTCATCTTGGTCTCCTACTTTTTAATTTCTATTTTTAACATACAGAATTACCCTTAGCATGGTAAATATACATATATAAAGGGAATATGTCCAAAAGTTTTTTTGGTTTTGGTTTTTTATTGATCAAGAATAGGAACTTTTTGGCTGGATACCACTAATTAGAGCACTGAAACAAGAAGTTAGGCAGTCTGGATTCAATCCCACTTCTGTCTTTTATTAATTCTGTGACCATAGGCAAATTCTCTACAATAATTCCCTACTTTAATTTATTAGTCTAGAACATAAGCATAGGTCTTTTTATTTTTAATTTGGAGGAGAGGGAACTTGGTAAATGCAAAAGAGGCTTCTGAGCCCTTTGCTTTGCATTCTCCTAAGGTGGACCTGATGCTTTGGGAAGAAGGGATTATTACTACATCAGCTCACAGAGGCTGGAGACAACCTAGTTTAAACCTGGTGTGTGAAGGAGGGGGGAATAAGATGCAGTATGGGGTCATTTGGGCAGAGCAGGATAGAAAGGTCTAGAGCAGCAGTTCTCAACCTGTGGGTCAAATAGGGTTGCCTAAGACCATTGGAAAATACATATTTCCAATGGTCTTAGGAACCAAGACACTGCTTCTCTATCTATCTCCAGGCGGTTCGCCCACATGCAGATGCACCCACATATGGCTTGTGGCATTAGGAAGGTTGAGAACCACTGGTCTAGAGCATGAAACAGAGTATACAATTAAGTGGCTACCTCGAGAAGCCAAGACGAATCCAGGAGAAAACCTGGAAACAGAAACAATAGCATGGTTGGTGTGTAGTCAGTAGAGAGCTAACCTTTAAGTTCAGAAAATGTGGGTTCAAATCCTGCCTCTGACATTTATCATTTGCCTTTAGGCAGACCCGATAGCTCCTTTGAGCCTTTGGTTCCTTATGTGTAAAATGGAGTGCCTGGAGTAGCTAGCTCCGAGGTCCTTTATAGCCCTGGATTTATGATGCTATGTGGAGTTAGTATTTGTCATACTTCAAGGTCCTAGCTTAAGGCTTCTTAGTGGTAGTATTTTATAATAGAGCTGGCTTTGCAGTGAGGAAAACCCTAGTTCAAGTTCTGTTTCTGACATATACTGGCTGTGTGACCATGGGCAAGTTGAACGTCTCAGTGCTGTGCAAATTATCTAAAATTCTAAATTTCTGAGCAGGTGCACTGGCAGAGGGAGTTTCCTTATCTGAGAATTCTTTATGCCAGTGAAGTCACAGATTCCCTCTTTATCAACTAATCCTGGGGTCCCAGAATGATTTAGTCTTGTCTGAACAGGAAGACTTTTTGGCATTCCTGAAACTGTACCCCAGTGGCAGCTGCCCACTTTTCAATTCAAGAAACATTTATGAAGTGCCCACCATATGCCAGGCCTTATGTTAAGCACTGGAGATATAAATGAGAAAAAGATAGTCCCTGCCCTCGAGGAGCTTACAGTCTGATGAGGGAGGAAAATGCACAAAAGGAAGCTGACAAAGGGAGTAGGGGAGGCTACTTGGATATCACGGCACAATAGCATGATATCCTGTGGAGAGCTGCTGGTGAAGAATGCAGAGTTACCTGGGAAGTTCTGAAAGTTCAGAACCCTCTCTAAAAGAATATTTTAGGAAGTTTGCTGCTCCACCCTCCAGCTCTCATACTCCTGTCCATAATCTACCAGACTTAGCGGGAGGCTGCTGATGCCTACAAGCCACCACACAACGTCCTAATGGCCTCTCACCTGGGATTTTAGAAGGGCTGGCAGTGGGCCTGGTACTGGCACTTCTTGTTTTGGCAGGTTTAATTCTACAGCTCTGCTTTCAAATTAGTGCAGACCACTAATTAGTGCAGGCATTTCATCTACCTCTCTTTTCCCTTCCTCTTCTTCCTTTCCCTTCTCCACATTCTGTCTGTAGCTCAAAATGGGTCACTGTGGAGGGAGTCACAGAGCAGCCCTGTGGAGGTGAAGCATTTTGATTTTTCTTCCTATTTCCTAGGGTGCTCGATTTCTGTGTTTTAGTACTGGAGTTATTCAGAGCATATAAAAGGTCTATGACATGGCCACTTCTCTTACCTCTGTTCTTGTCAAGTGGCAGAGGCCACTCTCCTTTTGCTCCCTAGAGAGATGATCTGCCTATATACACGCAGTTTCTGGAACTCTAGAGAGAGAAATACTTACATTACTTACCTTCAAAGCCATATTGCATAAATAGTGAGGCAGCTTGGTGTGGTGAAAAGCCTGCTAGATTAGAGCCAGAGCAGACCTAAGCTCAGGGTTGACCAGCCTTGTGGTCATGGGCAAATAAATCACTTAGATGCTCTGATATATCCCTTCTTCATCTGAAAAATTGGGAGAATAGTACCGATAGTACTATTGTGAGCACTGAGTGAGTTAATATATATAAAATGTTTTACAGATCTGGAAGTGCTTTAAAGACAGCAATCATCATTCCCTGTTGTTTTGGTACAGACCTCTGGCATAAGAGAGGGCATCCAGGGGGCACCATAGGGCACCTCTGTGATCCTTGTTTTCAATGACTGAACTCATAGCGCCGTGCTCCTTTAGTGTATGTGTGCTTATCCAGAAGGTAAATCCTTCTGTAGGTACCCAGTTTATGTTTAAGGAGAAGCCCATGGGTCAGAAAGAGACATGGGGAAAATAATCCATGAATGATTTGGGGGTGCTAAGAAGAACATATAAGATCATGAGAATCATTTCAATGTAAACCTGTATTGCAAGCATTGGGGAAGATAGAAAAGGGGAGAAAGGGGGACTCAGTATACAGTTCAGGCATGCACACTAGTAGTATGATAAGTCATGTAAGAGTGGTGCCGCATTGGGGAGCACAGAGACACAGACGGGTCCATTCAGGAGGAGTCTGCTACAAGATACCCTTCTGAGACTGGGGTTCTTGTTCTCTGATTTGGGGCAGTCCCCCTAGAGCTAGTGGATTTGCATATCAGAGTCAGGACACACAGAGGGGTGGCATATTAGGGAAAAAACAAGCTGGTGTGGCTAAAATATTATTTTGGGGTGCACAGTTGCACTAACCTTAGAAAAATATCATTGCCGGTATTTCTTCATGAGTGTGTTCTATAAGCCTGTAGTCAAAGGGAGACTGTCAGAGTCGGAAGACATGGGTTTGTGTTTCTGCTCTGATACTTAACTAGGAATGTGACCCAGGATAAGTCACTTAACCTAAATCTCAGATTCCTCAGACATAAAATGACAACACATCCCACCAGGCAGCTGAGGAAAACATTTTGTAAACCTTAATACTCTACAGTGCCAATACCTGTGATCTCATCAGGGTAGGTGCCCTCTCTTAAAACCTCAAGACCTCTAAGACTTTCTAACCTGTATGGTTTTTGTCCCAGATACTCTGGTAAATACATCACACAGAGTCCATTCATCATTCAGAAGGCCCTTCTCTTGGGATTGCATGGGCACCAAAGGAGCACAATGACTGCCCAGAGGTGATCCACCACTCCCAAAACATGACAGATGGACTCATATATTCCTCTGCCACATCATCCCTGTGACCCAAAGACCTTCCTGACTAGGTAACCTTTTCCTTCTACCAGTTCCTTTTTGGTCCAGGCCCCTGCATCTTTTCTGTCAGCTGTAAGAGGGTTAAAATGAAAGATTGTGAAATATAATTACAGGATTCTTTCATGATGATCCTTTTTCCAATAATAAAAAGCTTCCTTAATAACTAAGCTTCTTTTCCTAACTCTTCTCAATTATACCTACACACATGGGAATGATCAATAGTTAATTCACTCAGAAAAGTGTGTGTTGCAGTGTGTGTGTTTTAACTGAGCTCTGCACAATTTAGCACTATCTGGCTTCCCAATGTATTTAAAAGTTCCATTCAAATCTTTTCCCCTACCCTATTAGACCATTACAAAGCAAACTACCTTGGCAACACTATCTCAGCTCCTCACACAAATGCCTTTACTGAACTGTGACTTAATGTAACTGGGTGAAGAAGGTTCTAACCCTGAATCATAGATCTGGATAAATCACATAAATCCCCCGGGGCCTTTAGTGCTCTACTTAGAACCTGGCCAGGAACTTGTGCCTCCTACATCATGGGGCTATCACTTTTTACTGCTTCCCTTAGGAAGTAGTGAACCTCTCTGATTGCTGAAATTCAACTTGGCACCTCACCCCCCTTATCTTTTTCAGCCCCAAAGCAGATTTGTCATCTCAGAATTCCACCCACTCAAATCCTAAGTACCTATTTCCCTTCTTCCCACACTGCCCCTGTATTTTGGTACCTATCTCCAGTACTTATTTCCTCTTTCCCCTATCTTCATGTATCTAAGACCATAAAATCATATTTCAGAGGGAAAATATAATATATATTTTAATAAATGATACAATAAGATAGAGTCAAGAGAAGCATGCATTTTTTCCTATCCTCACAAAAATCAGAATAATTCAAGTTGATTCACAGGACATACCAAAAGTTCACCAAAACCCAAACTTTTCACTTATCATGCTGCTCTCCCTGGTTGGTAAGTTTGGGGAGTACAACTACACTTATAATTCAACAAAGTCTTTGCGATAAACAAATAAATGTTTAATGTCTCCAGAAAAAATATACTCATGACATTTTAAAGTTTGATTTGCTTTACTAACATTTTCTCTACAGCAAATCAAACCCTAATTTGCTGTGTTTGCTGATTTGTGAAGTGAAAATGCTTGCACTGAAAATTTAACAATCAGCTTTCTTGAGCCAGCATGAGTTGACTACAGTATACCCACTGGGGGTATGAGTTCTTTTTAAACAGCACAGATAGTGGCTTCAAACAACTCAAAGAATTTGAGTCGTAACAAGGTTTTTGATGGTACCTAAGGCAAAGTCAGACAGTGGGACAGTACCCCACCCACCTAGCTTGAGTGCAGTAAAATCCATCTAGGTCCTTGGGAAGAGAGAAGAGGGGAGATAAAGTCACAAAGAAAAGGAAATCTTCCTGGTCTAGGAATCCCAGCCTACCCCTGAGAGGAATTAGATGGGAAGAGGACAGAAAATTATTCATCTCAGTGGCTGCAGGTTGGAACTGAAGAATGGATGAAGTGGCAGATGGGGCAGAGCTCAGCACTGTATCAATAATGAGATATTCACAACACCCATGATGGTTATGAATATGTTGGTGTAGTTTTGGATCACAAAATATAGCAAACTCTCTACATGGAAGGCAGAACCAAGGTCTTTATTCAGAAACCATAACA
>CM053594.1:356698322-356725677 GCA_028646575.1 Pseudocheirus occidentalis | reverse complement strand
TTCCATACTCTAAAGTCTACCATACTCTACAGTCTACCTTCCATACTCTAAAGTCTACCATACTCTACAGTCTACCTTCCATACTCTAAAGTCTACCTTCCATACCCTACAGTCTACCTTCCATACTCTAAAGTCTACCTTACGTGCACTAAAATCCACCTTACATACAGGTGGGTTAATGCATGTGGGACGCACACTGTCAAAAGCGCTGGAAGAAGGAGGTGGTCAGTGCTATGGATTAAACAAATGAAAGGCCAGTTTGAGTAGAATTACAAAGAGGAGAGCTGAATGAAGGGGAGTAGCAAAGCCTGGGAATAAAGGGCAAAAGGTACCCAAGATGCTCACTGACAGCTGACAATAACAAAAGTACCAGGAGTGCCTATGACTGAACTGGGGCTTCTTTCTCTTTGAAGGTTCTTTATGTGTATTTGAGGAGTTTTAAAATGAGGAGCTAATCAGTGTCTCCTATCCACTTAAACTCCTAGATTATGTGACAGCTCAGAAGGCATTAGAGGAGGGGAAAGGAGGAAACCCACTACAAGACTTCGGTTTCCAATGAGATTTATTCAAGGATATTCAGAGCAGCTGAATGGGTCAGGAGGATTGAGATGGCTGAGGGTAGTACAGCTCTCCAAATCTGCGTCCTGATTGGGGTAGTTGTGTAGTGGCTCCCAATACGACTTCTTAGCTTTCTCCTTTTGCACAGAAAAAGTCCCATGAGGGTGGTGGTGGTAATAAATCCCTATGTTAGGGATAATCCTCCCTTTCTGGGTGTTCTAAGACAATGATAGTTACTTTGAATATTGTAATTGGTTGAAGGATATGAGAGTCATTGTATTATAAAGTCCACCTCCCCAGTCTATTTGAGGTGGATTAAGGATGGAATGTGAAGGACCTTATCTGTTGTTCCAGATGCTATGTGACTGTTTGGATCTAGATTTTCCTATGAAGGTAAATTAGGAGATGGAGGTAATTGGGAAGGTAGGGAAAACCTTCTTAGCTGTTTTTAGGGGTGAAAATAAAAGGAAGAAGCAGAGATACATAGAGTTATAGCATCACAGGCCATTGATATGGGCATGAGTGTTCTCAAGGAGTTCTACCTCTAAATTGCCTTATCACAGTTAGAAGGATAGCTATAGGGTAATTCTCTCAAGTGAGTATTTGTTTATAGATTTTTTTTTCTCTTGAGATTCAACAAACAAATGCTAATTTAGGTTCTATAGGGGAGGAGAAAACAAACTTCCAGTGTACAAAAATCCTATCATGGAATAAAACCCCATATATGAATGTAGTTATGAATAAGTTAGTATATGCTTATATAGATTTTATAAGTAAGCAATATTAATTTATTTGTATTGCTCAGAGAAAAAAATAGCAATTACAAAATTTTAAGAAGCAAACATATCCTAATATATATTATAGGGTGGGTTATAGAAACTACCAAATAAGCATTATACAAAATGGTTCAGGATGTAAGGAAAGAGGAGTGTAATCCCCTGCCCCCCACCTCAATGGATGTAATCACAGAAAATAGAACTACACCATGAAGTTGTAATGTGTAAAGATTATCAAGTATGACTAGTTCTGAATTTAGAAAGGAACATTTTGATTGGCTGAGAAAACAAATTAGCTATACCTTTGTGGGTTCTAAATCATTAAGCCCTGAGGAACTCAGGATATTCCAGGCTTAGAGCAGTTGTGGAATGAAATTTCTATAGTTGGGGAAAAGAAACTTCCTTTCTTGTCCTCTTCTTTCCCCTAAGACATCATGATATCAAGCAGCAGAACAAGAGATACTCCTAGAAGTTAAAGGCTGGGAAAGATTGCAGGTCAGAAGAAGACACTGCATCCAGAGATAAGTAGATGAAATGCCTCTGAGGCGACACAGCACCCATGCCAAAGGACATGTTAACTCTTAGGAAAGGCATTTTCTAAAATGGCCTGGCAAGAACAGGACAGAAATCAGAAAAGCATTCTCCCAGTAAATCTGAGGCAGGAGGCTTACGAGATGTAGAAACATCTATCAAGGACAGATGTGAATTTAAATGATTATCCGAGGGAAGAAGCAGCTTTAAAGAGCATGACCTCTGGCAATCAAGATTTGGGTTGTGGAGAAGAGTCAGTTCTAGGAACCCAGCATAAATCTTCTATGAAGAGAAAGGAAAAGATTTCAGGTCCTAATATAAATTATTTTATCATCATTGTACTTTATTATCATGTACTTATCATTGTACATTGTAGTGCCCCTTTTCTCATGTATTATCAAGTTTATAGGGAGAATTGTTTTTGTATTCTTGCCATGCCATCTTAGTAAATACCTTTGCTAAAAGCTAATTGTGTTTACTGCCATTATTGTTCATTGGTAGCACACTGGTAGAGGCATATGAGCTATGGATTATCCCAGGAACCCGAGGAAGCAGCTGCCCTCTTCAGACTTGACCCTTGAGTGCATACACAAGTTGGGGGAGTAGTTTAAAATCCCCTACAACAATGACCCTTGCTGGGAAGGGAGAACTGCAGCAACAGAGGAGACAGGAGAGGGAACTAATTTTGGCTTTACCTTTTTGCACTTCCCTCAGGATAGTAGTGTATTACATAAGAATTGTCTACCTTCCCTGCCCGGTGATGATGGCCCCCTTGGTGGAAATGGTCTCTTGATTTTCTGTGGACTCAGGGCCAGCCTTTTCTGTGTCCCTTATTTTATAGGTAAAAAATAGGCTGTGTTTAAAGATCTGTGATTCTGAGTGCACCTAAAGGGAATTGATGATTGTTCTTGGGGAAGTGCCTGCTAGTAAAGTTCTCATTTTCTGTCTTTGCGGAGACAACGAGCCAAATAATGAGAAGTGGAGCTCCAGGTTTACCCGAGCCCTTCATGCCAGGAAGAGGCTTTTCATGTAGGAATTCTGCCTATATTAAATGCATATTTGTAGAAGTATCATGTTAGTGAAAGACTGTACTAATCCTGCTAGATGGAAAGGAGAAAGTAGGCGTTTCTATGGCACCTACTGTACATCAGGCATTGTACTGAGCACTTCAGACATATCTCATCTGATCTTCATAACAACCTGTGAGGTAGGTCTTCTTAAAATCTCCATTTTTTACATTTGAGGAAATTAAAGCAGGCTCTTGAGGCTGAATTTGAACTCAGATCTTCCTGCCTCCAGCCCACAACTTTGTGTCTCCTGGGCCACCTAGCTGCCTCATATAAATATCACAAATAGATAAATAATTTTAGATAAATGTTAAATACTGGCCTTTAGTTTTTTATTTTTTTGCCACCAAGTAGCATATAATCTTCCCCCTATCTACTCTTTTCACATAAAGAAGTTTATGTTGACAGCTATTTCATGAGGCTGTACTGGAAGCCTAATAATTGAGATGAAGTTTATCTTTATTTTAGTCATATAGTCATCCTAACTTCTTACATTTCTATTGAATGTCTGGGACAGATGACCCATCTTTATATCCCTTACCTCCTAACGAATTATAATTCTAGAGTTTGACATTCAAACGCATGATTCCGTAGGAATCATGGAAACAATCATATAATTGACAAGGTAATAGAATACCAGAGAGTGGTTTTATGTGTATGATTTTTTTTATAATACAAAAGGTCTTTTAATATTTTCAGCCCCTAGATTGTCCTTTGGATGGAATGTAGGGTGGGGCAGAGTGGGTGATGGGGTGAAGTGGTAAATGTTTAAAAAATTATTCGCGTGATACATTTTCAAGTTTACAACACATCATTAATACTTTTTCCTTACTTTCTCCAGACAGTCTACAAAACAAAACAAAATCAAGTCCCAATTAGTACACAAAAACTAGCCATGTGACCTCGGGCAAGTCACTTAACCCCAACTGCCCTCTAAAAAAAAAAAGCAAAAAAAAAGTCCCAATTAGTTTTTGAGATTTCTGAGGTGTGAATGCTCACACTGAAAGTTTAACAGTGGCCCTCAGAGACTTCGGTACTGCCTGAGCTCCCTCCACAGATTTCAGCTGGCATTTTTTCCCCTGTGGGAACAAAGAATACCTGTGATATCTTGGCTGGGTACTATTGTCATGTGGATCTCCTAGTACCTGTTTCAAGTAACACATGTCCTGGGGAGATTTTTCTATTGTATTCTCCAGTGTTTCTCCTCAATAGGGATTTGCACTAATCAATCAATCGCAAGCATTTATTTATTGGGCACTTTAGGGGCTATCCTAAGCCCTGGGACATACAAAGACAAAAGTGACAAAGGCTCTCACACTAAAGGAACTTTACCTTGTAATGGAGGAGGCAGTACAGTAAAAGGTATATAAAGATAACTGATAACCTCAGAGAAGGGACTAGCAGCTGGGAGCCCTGGGAAAGGTGTCTGGCAGAGGGTGACGTCTGACAATTCACACTTTAATAGCCTTTGTGCTTAGGTATGTAGGGGGTTGCAACCTGCATTCATGAAGGGGCATGAGGATGAGCAAATCCTGGGTCTTTATAGTATAGATGTGTTTAAATAAATATCCATGCTAACATATGTTTGGAGTTTGAACTAGGCCCCCAAAATAGAGTCCAAACACATTGTTTTCTCTGAAGAATAAATCTTCAAATATTGAAGGACACAGTTCACACCTTTACTACCACATAAAGATAAGTTGCTGAGTCTTCCTAGTCAGTGATTAAAATTTGGTCATAGAAAAGTGACAGTTAACAAATCATGGCTCACAGAATGAGTTTCTGAGGTACTTGGGACCTATGATGAACTATTGGGTCACTGCAAACAGGAAGCAACCACGCTGCTGTAAATGATTTTGTGTTTGTGTCATCTAGAAGCATCCTCTTCAGAGATTCGTCTTGTGGACAAACTCAGAGAGTGCCAACAAGAGCAGATAAATAAGCAAATGATACACCTGGTATGCAGAGAGATTTTATTGCTATAGATACGTAGGACTGTGGCTGAAATGGCACTGATAAATATTTTGAAGCACCAATTGGTATTTTCTCTTGTGATGGAAAATGGAGAGTAGAAGTACTTTCACTCTTTCCTGTTCTTGGCCCCCTTCCTTCCTCTTGCTTGGTTTTCTTGCTTCCAGCACCATGAATAAATATCTTTGCCTCCTGGAGACAAAACATTTGCCAGAGGTGGGGAGGAGGTTGAGGAAGAGATCATTTGGGCTGTGGCCACGACTGAAAGGAGCTACCGCCTGGGAAGGGGTCACATTGAAGAAGAGTTCATATACGATATGACTTCAGGGGAGGAAACTCCTAAAGCTCCTCATTTTAACAAATTGTTTTTGTTAATTGAATATTATGCTCAATTTTTTTCAAAGCTGCACAGAAAGTGCTGTCATCGTCTTCTAAAGCTCAGAGTTCAAGGGCCAGACCTTGGTCACCCTATCCTAGTTATGGTGCTTCTAAGCTCCTCTATCCTTTTCCATTCCATTCTCTAGGATTATTTTGTGACAGTTTACTATCACTTTGAGAAAACTTATAGAATAAGATTGTGAAGGACTCTGTTTTTCTTCTTATCTTTGTTGGGAGAAGAGGAGGAATAAAGGTGATGGAAACGATGTTAGGTTATCAAGCTTTTTATTCTTATACTTTCTAAGTCATAACTGGCCAATTCTGCGTGTGAAACATATGGTAGATATGTTTTGAGGGGTGTGACTAGAGAGGAAGAAAGGAAATAAGCTTTTATTATGTGCCTAATAAGGGCTGGGTCTTTGCTGTCTTTCGTAGTGCTTTGAAAACGTAATTGTCCCCAATCTTTAAATAAGAATTTAAATCAATAACTTACTTAAGCATGATTTTTTCCAAATATTAGCATACCAGTCATCTTCCTGAGAGGTGGGGATCTGGACAGGTAAGTTTTTATTTGGGGCCATAAAATAGGACTCTAGGCAAGGGAACAGGAAAGTATGTGTGTTTACATATTTGTTATTAACTAGAATTCTTTTACATTTGGTTATAGATCATTTACATTGAAAAATCTTAAGCAAATGTTATGCCTACACTGTGCAATGAATATTGTTGTTTAAAAACCTTTGCAGTCTGAAAATGGATTTTAGACATTTAGATTTGAAATACTATTTTACAATTTAAAAAAGAGTGAGCAAATTAAAAATCTTATTAAAAATCTAAAATCACATTTTCCCCTATTATCCTAAAATTAACAAATGGGTTTCTAGGTAAATTCTTCCATAACGTTAAGAACAAATGTGAACATTTCAACCATGAAGGTGAATTTGTGTGTTTATGTCTATGGAAAAAGAAAAAGGAGGCTATTAGCGGGAGCTATCTCCTTTAAAGCTGTCTTGTTACCTACATTATATTTTTACTTTCTCTATGCAGATAAGTGTCATGTGAGTAATTAAGGCTCAATAAAATAAGTAACTCATTTCTAACAAGTGGGCAACTCCTGCAAGAAATATTGTAGAATTTAAAATGCATGTCTTACATGACCTTTGAGGTTTCTGGTAACATTTTATAAATATGCCTTGTCAGAAGTCTTTTCCTGACAATTCTTTTTGGTTGTAAAAATCCAGCTGACAGGAAATTCAGAGAGTAATGACTTCTCCAGAGCCGGGGAGCAATGTTACATCACTAAAAGAGACAGCAGAAGAGGCAGTGACTTAAAATGAGAACAGAATCATCAGGCAGGTGGGAGACATCTGGTTTGGTCTTTTGGGACCACTCAGAAAAATTCAAGCCACAAGCTTTGTAGAATGATGATACAAACCTAAAGGAATGGAAAGGAGTATCATTGCCATATATGTGAAAACAGAGAGAAGTTTGCACGGATACAGAGCTGATGTGATTGTATTGCTTATTTTCATGGTTTTATTTAACATTACTTAGGAGGTATTTAGACATTCATAGTCTTAGAGGCTTTATTTTAGTGATGCCATGGCCTCCTCCAGGGAACCCCAAAACAGGACATCCTCAAAAGTCTTTTTTTGTCGATATTTTTTGACATTTGGAACGACTTTTCTTAGCAATAGAAGAACAATGCAGTATTGCTAAAAGCGATTGTTTAAGAGGCATTTTATGATACGTTAAGAAAACATTTTGTGGTATATCCCTTTCCTTTAGAAGTGAACACAATAATATATTTCATAGTATGCTCCTGAAAACTGGACACATTTAACCCAATACTTAGAATTCTGACACATGCTATGTAATTAAAGGTTATACCATGTTTATAATAACATGAAGTTTTAGCTTAGTACAGTTCAGTGGTCTAGATCAGTGGTTCTCAACCTTCCTAATGCTGCGACCCTTTAATACTCGTATGTGGGCATATCTGCATGTGGGTGGACCTGCCTGGAGATGGGTAGAGGAGCCATGTCTCGGTTCCTAAGACCATCGGAAATATGTGTTTTCCAATGGTCTTAGGTGACTCCTGTGACCCCTGCAGAAGGGTCGTTCGACCCCCAAAGGGGTCGTGACCCACAGGTTGAAAACTGCTGATCTAGATCTTTTAGCCACAAATGGAAATAATTGGGAGAGCTTGGAATTTGATGGCAAACACATGAGTAGGATGGCTATTCGGAACCAAAATGGCTGAGTTAAAATCAAATGACATCTTTTACTTGCTTGCCCCTTTCCTTCCTAGCGCCTGAGAACCTCTCAGTAGAGAAATGCCAAGTGAGAGTAAAGAAAACAAAGACGTAAAAAATAAAATCTTGAGTTTTTTTTAAGTTGATATACATTCATTAAGCAGATAAAATTACTGTTTCTTTCAGCTCTCTGAAGGGGGAAGTGAAACTGAATTGTCTCAAGCTCTAACACAGTGAGTAGAAAAAGTTCCTGTCCAGTTACATTCTGGGTAATATCATACCTATAAATGTACAAAAATCCACTGTGGTATTTGTAAGTGAGGAGGATTTTGTTACACTTTTAGAGTTTAGTTTCTTAGGATCCACGGCCATAGAAATGTCTGGTTTCCGGGTATTAGCTAATAATTCGCAGAATAGCCCCAAGGATCCTAGACAGTAATTTCTAGAATCATAGTGATATAACTACTGTGGCTGTGCCATGAGATATGGGGTGACATAATTGATATTTACTATGCTGTAATGTTAATGGGATATAAGGTCTTGCCTGCCCATTAATAGGCTTCACCTAGAGCCCATGCAGTGACGCTTGCTTAGGGGAGGCTTGCTTCTAGGAAGGCTTTCACACCTTTTGCTAATTTCTAATTAGGTACTGAGTCAGGATGGTTGTGATTCCTTCTGGCTCTGAGAAGTGTATATATACTCTGAGTTGGTATTTCGCTTTGGGGACTCACTTATGAGAAGGATCTTGTGATTCCCTGGTCAAGATTTTGAGTGGCCCTATGTTCAGAGCTTCCTGACTGCTCAGACGTAAAGGCTCTCTCAATCCAGGGATGTATGTAAAGTGTATAGTTGATTCAGGCGGTCAGAGCTGTATCTGTTGGTCTTTATTTCTCTGCTTATGTTTTCTCTGTACTTTTTGTGTTTATATTTTCTCTAAAGTTCAGGGTGCTTACTTTTCCTTTGAACTAATGAATGTAATTTTAAAAGATTGTTGACCCCTTAAACAGCTATCTTTCCTAGTAAAGGAGATCTAATAACCTCTGCTAGCAGCCACCCTGGGTATGCCAATGTAGTTGCTGTTACATATGCTAGCACAGAATGACAATATTGCTAAAGTTAACCTATAGAGCTTAATGTTGACAAGATGCCTTCTTTGTTTGTCGTGCTATAAAACAAATGGGCACTGGTCAGTGAGTGGGAAATCCAGAGGGGAAACCACGAGGACTCCATGGGGGAACCCACTTGGGATTTGAATAATGCATAAAGAAGTGCGTAGACCTGCCTCAGGCAGCCCCCATAGAGGCTTGAAGGGATTTAGGGGAGTGGACAAGCTGTGCCTGTCTTGATTGAACCCGTTAAGACATAGAGGTAGCTGCCCTGCCCTTCACACTGCCCCTGTGAGAAGGGTTGTTAGGGAATGCTGTAGGAACTGGTGCTCCCATTATCAGCAACCTCCTTTGAGAAGACGACTAGAAGAAAGTAAGATTATTAACCCTTCCAACACTGTCTTCCTGTCTGACCAGATTGAGAGCAAACTTGTTATGGGCTGAAGTCTGAAAACTCCAGTGCCTCCTTTGTGTTATCTGTGAAACAGTATTTCAGTCAGTTTGTGATCTAATTTATATTGGATACTTCCATGAATGAATGACTGAAAAGCATTTTTTGTATATTTATTACATACCAAGCACTGTGTTAAGCCTTGGGGATGCAAATAGAAAACGAGTAAACAGTGAATTCACAGTCTTGAGGCAGAGCATTTGGTTTCAGATTCTGCCTCTGACCCTTACAACATATGGAATTTGGGGCAAGTCACAATGTCCCTGGACCTCAGTTTTCTCATCACAAAATGGGGGCTTGAGGGGTAAGGTGGGCTAGAGAGCCTCTGAGATCTTGTCTTTATATTCCTTATCATCATTTTAGTATTTCATTATATTCATATTTCACAAGTTGGGCTATTCTCCATTGGTTGAGCACTTAATTTTTTTTTCCATAATGAGAAATAATAGTCCAATAAACATCTGAGCAAATAACTTTTAAAATTGTTTGATGATGCTTTTAAAGTATGTTGCCTATGGAGTAATTGAGTCCAAGGCCGTGCTTGGTTTTATACTTCCAGGTCACCTTTCCTTCCCACAAAATTCCACAAATTTCCCATTCTGTCAGCCATCAGTGTCTCTCCCTTTTGTTTTATGAAAACCAGTGGAGCTTAGAATACAGAATGAAGAAGGAATTCATAGAATTTAATGAGTGTCCATTTCACACTTCTATTGGACATTAGGAAAGTCAGGTGGAGGACAGTAAGGATTTCTTTTATTCTTCCAGTAGGTCACACATTTTTTGTTGTGGTTTTCAGGCTTGTCGAAAGAAGACGTTGCAGTCTGCCTTTCCACATGAAGCCACGTTAATATGAATATTAACAAAAATCAATTTTCTTTCCTATTTATCACAACATACTACTTGCTACTTACTATTGTTATTGTGAGTGAGTAGACAAATGTTGTGTATCAGGGTCATTTTAAAGCATTATTTCTATTCATAGAGGAGAATGTACATTTTGTTACACTTACTTAGTAATACTATTAATAGATATAGATGTAACTGGAAGGAATCTTAGCCATTGTTTAGTTTGACTAATTCCTTCATTTTGTAGATAAGAAAATTGAAGTCCAGACATTTGTAAGGACTTGTTCAAGGTTACATGGTAAGTAGCAGAGATAGGATTCCTTAGGACTTCAATTGTAGCAGAATTTGAAGGGCACCTGGGGGTAATGCCGGGAAGCTGGAGAGTGAACGCTGTACCAGGAATCAGTAAGACCTGAGTTCAAGTCTTGTCTCCCATCCTTGGCAGTGTGACCCCGGGTAAGCCGCTGTAACTCAGCCTCAGTCTCCTCATCTGTAAAATGGGGGTGATAAGAGTAGTTACCTCACAGGATTGTTGTGGGGCTCTAATGAGATAACAAATGTAAGGTACCTTGCAAGCCACAGAACATTGCATAAGTGTTGGCTGTTTATTTAAACAGCAAGAACAAAAGGCTCATCAGTGGCTCTTCCGTCATACATTAGGTTAACAACCAGAGCAATGCTCTGGGTACTTTTTCTCTTAACTCCAAATTTTCTGGGGATAGGTGAATGAAATTGTAGATGAACTTTATCACTTTTTTTCTTTCTTTCCTGTTTCTTTTGGTTTCTGTTTTCTATCCTGTTATTCCCTGTTGTTAAGGTTAACTTTTCTGTCATCAGTGACTCTCACATGCACCCATTTGGTGGCCCAGCAGATCTGGACCATGGAGAAATAGGCAGCCAAACTGGTCAATAAGGGTGGAGGGGTAGGTGGCCAGGAGGGGAGACAGAGGGGGGAGGTCTCTTCAGGAAAAAAGAAAGAAAAACAACCAAAAACCCAAGGGCCCAGATGAGTCAATTCTGTTTGTTTTATACTGTTCCTAAATATCTATTTTATATTCTCCTCCACATCGACAGTTGCTTGAAATGGAGATAGAAATGAATTGGTGAAATGATAAAGTGAATAACAGGGCTCAGTGGTGTCTTCAGATGAAAACTCCTCTTGATATTGTACTGGAATAACCATTGGTGCTGTCCTGTCTTTTAGGGATGAAATGAATTACCCCATCTTCACTGAAGAAGGCCCCCAAGACAATCAGGCGCAGGACTCTGAAGGGCAGAATGAGCACAGTTACCGAGCACGTATGTTGTTCTTTGTCTAAACATAGAAATCTTGGGTGGATTTATTTAGAAGACTTTTGTTTTTGCCATCCTGCACAGAAGGATGTCTTGAGAAATCAATCAACAAACATTTGTAAGGTGCCTAGCATGTGCCAGGCATTGAACTCAGTACAGAAGGCACAGATGCCTTCCTATCTCCCCCTGCTGCAAAAAACAAACAAAACCCCAAAGGTCTTCAAGGAACTTGTAATTTATACAGTATATTGAGGGTTGTGGGATATGGGAGAGTGTATATTATATATTATGTAAAACCTGGGACTGCCCCTGCTTTCCCCTCAGCTTCTGTCCTTGACAGTCATATCAGAATAATTTTGAGGCAGCAAGCAAGCTATAATATATGCCATGCATTCAGGCAAAGATATTTATTGATTACTTACTGTCTAAGCACCATGGGAGAGGAGATAAAATACAAAATAATAATCATAGTCATAATAATAGTAAAGGATAAGCCATTGAGGGCGGCTAGGTGGCACAGTGAATAGAACCAGCCCTAGAGTCAGGAGGACCTGAGTTCGAATTCGGCCTCAGACACTTAACACTTACTAGCTGTGTGACCTTGGGCAAGTCACTTAACCGCAATTGCCCTGCCCTCCCCCCTCCAAAAAGCAAAAAAAAAAAAAAGATAAGTCACGATCCTGTTCTTAGGAAGGTTATGGTTTAATAAGCTTATTTTTCTGCCTTATTCTGATTCAAAAGAGGAACAGAGTTCCCTCCTCCTTGCCTTGAATCTTTCGTGGCTCCAGTGACCCTCTCCTTGTGACCTGTTGATGTCTGCTACTATTGGGACACCATTGGCAACAACCTCACTGCACTTTTAAAGCTAAAAGCATGTGTTCTGAGTTCCCTAAACATGTTGTGCATGTAGGAGGTGTCACTTTGTGGTGCTCTGCTGCCCTGAGCTTCTGTGGCTAGAGAGAACCACAAGATTTTGTGGTTGCCCCCCAGAGTATGTTAAGCTCCTACTCTCTGCCCAGCCCTGTGCTTGGGCGGGGGAGATGAAGAAAAGAATGAAATGGTGCTTGCCCTTACGTGGCTTATGTTTTCTCAGAAGAGATAACATGCACAGTATGAGTTCATATGAAATAAATACAAGGCAGTTTTTCAGAGAAGAAGCTTTAATGAGTCTGGGAGAGTCAAAAAAAAAAGCCTGATGTAGGTAAGGGCATTTGAACTGCTCTTTCCTGGAAACTCGGGTTTCTGAGAAGTGCTGATAAGAACAGGTGGCATCTTGGGCATAGAGGACAGGCTTTACAAAGAAGTGGGGATGGAAGATGAAAGAGGAAATGTGAGGAAGAGGAAGGCCAGTTTGACTGGCCGGAGCTCCTCAAGCAGGGCATCTGCTCTGTTCTTTTCAGTAGACAAACTGAGTTTTTTCTCAGAAGTATGGGTCAAGCCACATTGAGTAACATTTTCACACTGTTGGTTTCTGAAGCTGATTGATTCCTCTTCAGATCTGTACCTCTACACTTCACTAGACATTCAGAGGTCAGGGATCATTCCTGTTTTGGGGATACAAACCAGTGATTTCATTAGTCTAGGGAAGTCCTAAAGAGAAAACTCCTTCTACCCAGTCTGATCGTCACCTGCTCTGCAACTTACAATCTGAGAGGTTTTACTGAGGCACCAGGGATGGGCGACCTGCCCTGATTCCCAGGTCACCCAGCCAGTCTGTATCAGAGGTGACTCAAACCTGGGCTTCCAAGGTCAGCTCTCTGTCTGTGATACCATGCTGCTACATTGAACCATGAATTCCATATACTCTTATGTCTAGTGATCGCATTTGGCATATGTTTGTAATAAAATAGTTAAATTGACTGGCCTAATCAGTGGGTTTTAAAAAAAAAAGTTAAATTAAGCAAAATTTCAAGAATTAAAATGCTGACTGATACTTTTATTTTAAATGAACATATTTGGTACTTCTGAATTACATCACAAGTGTAATATAAATATGTACACCATCTTAAATGATGGAAAATGTATGTCTTTTTTACAAGAATCTTGGCAAAGAACAACCTTAACTAAAATACCACCCTAAGGTCTCATTGTGATGTGTAGGTGACTCAGGGGTCTCAAAGGCAGTGCTAACGGGGCGCGAACTCTGGAAAGTATTCTTACCAAGCCAGGAAAGCTTCAGGTATGGACTTTGGGTGACAGACTGGGTGTCTGAAGGCCCAGTCTAGCCACCTGGTGGGCCAGTGAATGCTGTTAGTCACAGAGATTCAGGAAAACCATTAACCGTAGAGCAGGTTCACTACTCTAGTGCTGCCTTAGTGAAGGGAGTGCCCTCTTGAACCCTGAAAGCCTACCTGATGATGTCGTGCAACCTTTAAATTTTGAATAAAGTAAAGAATAAAAGCAGCATTCAAAGTATTGGGTTTTCCCCCCTTTATTTTCTGCATGGTATGTTAATGAGCTTTTCTAGCCTGGAAATGGGAATTTCCTGCAAATAACATTTTTTAAAAATTAATAATATTAAAGTATTGCAAAGGCTTTTATATGTGGTACATGAAATACTTAAGTCTAAGGTATCAATTATCAGCACATGATTATTTTGTAATAGTAGCTATTAGAGAGAATCAGAGCAGAAAGTAAGTGCCTCTGAGGACTCTTTTTAACTATTTAGAGAAGGTGAGAAAAGAGCAGGAGCAGAACTAATTAGTGTATCATTCATACTCAGTGTTCAGAACAATATCATCCATAACTCAGACTGTCGCAGCGGGGAGGGAGCTTGGGCGTCATGACATTGAGGAAAGAACAGCGGACTTAGAGTCAGGATTTTCTGACTGTTTCCCTTGTCAAGTCACATTTCTTCTTTAAGGATGTTTTTCTTGCTTGTAAAGTGGGAGGAGTCAGGTCTTTACTATTATTACCTAGCAGATTGTTTTGAGGGTCAAATGAGATAATGTACATAGAATGCTTTGCAAATCAAGGTGTTATATAAATAAATGTCCACTATTAGTATCTGGGCCAGTTCCTTCACTTTACAGACAGGGAAACCCAGAGGTAAAATTCACAGTTGAAGACTTAGAGAAAGCACCTTGACAAAAGAGAGAACAGCAATCACAGTTTTAGAAAAGCATTTCTAAGATACAAAGCTATTAAATGCCTGGCTATTTTTTTTTCAATGAGCCAACTTGCAGTTAGTGCTGTCCTTAAACACAGAGAATCCTTAAGCAAGACTCTTAAGTGAATGCTCCCCACACCTCTGATTGAAAGTCTCATGGTCATTAGCCTCTCAGCTCATTTTCTGAGCTGATCTTGTGTAGTTCAGTGAAAGTAAAAGAAGAATTCATTTAGGGGAGCAACGGTGCAGTGAAGCTGACCTTCTCAGGCCAAGGAACATCAATAAAAGGTTTAGACATTTGATTCAGTGCCTTGGAGAACACTATGCAGAGCAATTGAGATTATCAGGGGAAATACCTGGTGTTCTGTTAGTTGAAAGAATGGGTTCTGAATTTGAGCAGGAAATTATGTCTCTGATTTGCTCTGGCTATTTAGATAGAGTGCAAACAAAGAAAACTGAGGAACGTACAAGTAATACTGATCTGACAGTGCGCCTCCCAGATTACACAGAAGCCTGGCTTTCTGTATCTCCCCCATACTGCTCCCTTTCTAAGTTACTGTACATTCCAACCACCATATGATGATATTAAACACCTGTTATGTGAGAGGTACTGGGCTAGGCCCTGGGAACATAGGTACAAAAGGTGAAATAATCCACACTCATAAAGAGATTATGTCCTAATAAGGAAGACAGCAAGGACATATGTAAGTACATAAAGAATAAAGAACAGTGGCAGCTAGTGGCTCAGTGAATAGAGCACTGGCTCTAGAGTCAGGAGGACCTGAGTTCAAATCCGGCCTCAGACACTTAACACAAAACTAGCCATGTGACCTTGGGCAAGTCACTTAATCCCAACTGCCCTCCAAAATGCAAAAAAAAAAAAAGAATAAAGAACAAATGTAGGGAGAATCAATACAAACAATCAAGCAGTTAAGGTAGGTTCAAGAGGAAGTCGCTAGTCGTGGAGAACAGGAAAGGCTTCATGTAGGAAGTGCTTGAGCTGTGTCTTGAAGGGAGAAAGATAGGAGTCAGTTGAGTAGGGGAATGGCACAATCAGATCTATACTTGAAGAAAGTTACTTTGACTGAAATGAAGAGAGACTTGATGTGGGGAGATCCATGAAGAGGCCTCGTAGTAATCTGGGCAATGAGTGATGAGGGACTAAAGTACTGGCTGTGTGAGTAGGGAGGAGGGGCAGGATGTGAGAGATGTTGTAAAGGTAGAAATATGTGGGGTGAGGGAGAGTGAGGAGTTGAGAATAATGTCTAGATTATAAAACTTATCAGAAAAAGAGTAAATGGGAAGGAAGGAGGGGAAAGATAAATGAAACTTGCTGAATTCAAGATGTCTTTGGGACACCCAGTTGGAAATGTTTGATATGCAGTTGGTGATGTGGGACTGAACCTTCTTGCAGAGACTGGGGCCACTTTTATATAAACATGTGAGTCGTTGGCGTAGAGATGACAGTTAAACACGTGGTAACTGATGAACTTAATAAATGCTTGTTGCACTCTCTGGTCTTATAAGAGTGCAATGAGAAGAGAGAAAAGGGACCAGGGGGGAGCCTTGGTATATTCCTGAAGTTAAGGTCACAGTACAGATGATGGACTAACAGAGGTGACTCAGAAGGAGTATATGGATAGAAAGAATTGAAAAAAAAAACCCGAGAAGGTAAGACCATGAAAGACCAGAGAGGACAGGATAAATATTTAGGAGGAGAGGATGGTAAACACTGTCAGGTGCAGTGGATTGGATGAGAAAGATGAAGGCTGAAAAAGACCTTAAGATTTAGAAGTTGAGCTCATTGGTGACTCTGTAGAGAGCAGTTTTAGTTGAATGAGGACAATGGAAACCAAATGGCTCACCATTGAAAAGTGAGAGGAGAGGATCTGGAGGCAGTGAGCACAGGCAGCTTTTCCTTCAAGTTCAACTGAAAAAGGAAAGATAGGAGGAGATGGTGTGGTTTAATGAATGTTTTCTAAGGATAGAGATTTTGGGGCATGTTCTAGGTCAGTAGGGAAGGGATCAGTAAGTAGGGAGAGCTTAAATATTAGGGGGAAAGAGGGGAAGGTTGAGTTTGCAATTTGCTGTAATGGTACCAATTCATATTTTTCTGGACATGCAACTAAATTCCCTTTTGTCATTTCATAGAATCCTGCTTGTGCAAGCTCTGTTACTGGCTGCCAAGCTGACCTGGCAATTTATTATGTCCATAGTGAAGGAGAAACTGGAACTGAATAAGTATTTTTTGGTTTCGTGTGATGAAATTAGATGGGTGTCAGGCCAGTTCTATACAGTTGAAATTGCTTGAGGATAATTTAGGCAAATTTTATGTTTTTCCCCTGATTTAGTCTCCCCTAGGTCTTTATAGTTGTGAATATATGGCCTTAACTGACCTTCCTTCCTTTCTTCCTCCCTCCCTCCCTTCCTTCCTTCCTTCCCTTCCTTTCCTTTCCTTCCTTTCCTTCCTTTCCTTCTTTCTTTCTCTCCTTTGTCATGGGCCACTTGGGTACCAGCCCCAAGTGTGAGTGAAGACATGAGAGAGGCAGGTAGTTCATAGGAAAGAACTCCATTTATGATTCTTTGAGCAAGGTTTTTATAGAGCAAAATGATACAGAAAGATGAAAGGATTCAAGTTTTACTATCATTGTCTTAAGCCTTTTAGATCCTGGAAGTAACCAGATTTGATAAGGAATATGTTATCTACATGTAATCATTGTCTTTAGTCTGTTATGTCCTGGAACCAACACAAAATGTATAATTTGATAAGGGACAAGTCTTTTAGGTGGCTGAAGTCTGGGGACAAAGGCTTTTGATCTTAAGATCTCAAACAAAAGTCCTTTTAAGTGTAACCCTGGGGAGATGTCCCAGAGAGTCAGCCTTATGCAAGAAGTTGCTGGGCCGCATCACCAAAGGGTCCTAATTAGGGCACGCTATTGAGGTCTTTATCTGAGTCCTGGATCAGGCTTCCTTGGCTCCCCACACTCCTTTTTTCTTTTTTCATTTCTCCCTTTCTCCCTTTCTTCTTTACTTTTTTCCTTTTATGTGACAGACTACTCCAAGAAAAATATTCCAGAACAACCTGCCAAGGCTTTTGGGACAGAAATGGCATGACAGGGAATAAAGTTTTACCATAAGGACAAAACTGCTTGTGCTTTAATAAAGTTTTATTTCTCCCCCCCCCTCCCCGCACCCACCAACTGTTGCTGCTATTATAGGACGTGATGCAGATCTTGGATTTCTACAAAGGCCAGAAAAGGTTAGTCTCTTTGTACATCCTAGGCTACTTATATGTGGTACAGATTTAGAAGCTAATAGAGAACAGTTATTATTTGGGGAATGGCTCTTCTATTGACAAATTTTAATCAGTTCCTTATACATCTTGGAAATAAAACCTTTGTCAGAGAGGCTTGCAGTAAAGATTTTTCCTAGTTAATTGTTTCCTTTTTAGTCTTAGCTGTATTGTTTTTATTTGTGCAAAAACTTTTGAATTTTATGTAATCAAAATTGTCAAACTTATCCTCTCTGATCCTCTCCATCCTTTGTTCCTGAACTCTTCCTTTTCCCTAAGATGTGAAAGATAATTTATTTCTCGCTCCTTTGATTTGCTTATTATGTGACTTTTGGAGCTTACCTTGGTATATGGTACTATGGTGAATTCCTGCCATTACTTTATAGTTTTCCCAGCAGTATCTTAGGAAATTTGTGTTTTCCTTTTTATTTTCAATAGGGGGAGGAGTTAAAGGGAACAAAAATAAATAGTTCTTAAAAAATAATTAAAAGTAAAACAAAAGGGAACTTGATAAGGGGAAATCTAATTTATTCCTTGTTTTTAGGTAGTATCGTAACTAAATTATCCTAAAGATAAGATAATTCATCCTTTTTAAATGACATCTAGAGACTTTATTAGTAATTAGATTTCTAGTTATGCTCCCCCACTGCCTATCGGGAAAATTTTCCTCACTGTGTAACTTGGTACATTAAAAAGACCTCTGAGTTCAAGTCCTGGTTCTAATTTAATATGTGATCTTTGTACAAATCACTTAAACTCTCTGAGTCTCAGACTCTTCATCTCTAAAATGGGGATAATAATACTCGTACTGCTTAGCTTACTACGTAAGACTGGGATACATATGCCAGTTGAGCCTTTGCTTCTTTCAGACTAAGTGATTCTGGTTCCTAAACTTTTGTTTTACAACCTATTAATCATCTTCGTTGATTTTTCTGCCGGTTTTATGATAATAAGCTCATTGGGGTCACTAGAAGTTATCTGGTCAAACCCCTTGTTTTACAAATGAGGAAACTGAGTCCTAGGAAGGTTAAGTGATTTATTGGAGTCACAGAGGTAAAATATGGGGATGCTGGATTTGAACTTGGCTCCTGTGATTCCAGATCTGACATTTTTCCCATTATAATCTGCTTCCTTGAACAAGTATTCCAATATTTTGACAAACACATAATATGTGTCCCCACCTTGGAGGAAAGTAAACTTTCATCAGAGAGACAAATTGCTTAACATCCTCCCCAGTCTAGTAACAAGACCTTTGCTGCTTTATTTCTCTCTGCTCCCCTGCCAGAGTTCTCTGTTTCAGTCAGACTGCCCTGTTTGCCCTGCCACAACAAGGCTGTCAGCTCTGGCAGTTCCCCCTGTTTAGAATTGTCTCCCTTCTCTCTGCCTCTCCAAACCCAGTGCATCCTTCAAGGCTCAGTCCTGATCTTTTCTCCTTCAAGCCTCTTGAAACCAGTCCCAAGCTGCTGGATGATGTTTGATGTGCCTTTCAGCTCTAAAGTTCCGTAATTCTGTAGTTCCGTAATTGTCCTTGCCATTCATGGTAGCAAATCATGTATTACTTTGTGACGTCTTTTATATTTTTATGTTTGTTGTTATTTAACTTTTGTATTGTTATAAACCTGTTCATGCATTTCCTTGACTAGATCGTAAGCTCCCTATGTTCTTTCTATCCCCCACAGTGCTTTGCATGTAGTAAATAAGACTTTCATAAAACATAGAATTATAACTTTTCTTTTGGAACAGCCTTGAAAGTCTGTAACGTACTCTTTTAAACATTCCCATTGGTGGCAAATCTTCATGGCTTGAGACTGGGTTTTAATTATGGAAAATAATCCAGAGCAGGGGTGGGGAACCTTCAGCCTCATGGCCTCTTGGGTCCTGGGGTGGCCTTTTGGCTGAGTCCAAGTTTTACAAAACAAATCTTTTTATTAAGTGTGTTGTTCTATGAAGTTCGGATTCAGTCAAAAGGCTACACCTGAGGACCTAGGGGGCCACATGTGGCCTTGAGGCTGCAGATTCCCCACCCCAGGTCCAGAGTCATTTAGAGCCAAGTTCTGTGTAGAAGATCAAAATGAGTATTACCATTTTGGGCCCAAAATGAAGCATGACCACAAAATAAGGGGAGAAAACTGCTGAATGGTGTGAAACAGACAAATAAAATAGGACTTGAGAGAAGGAAGAGATTTTATGTGGGCTACAGTGTCCTACTCAGAGGGAACCTTCCCAAAGAAGGCTTTATGGAGAAGGTGGGCTTTAAAGGATCAGGATCAAGGTCTTGAATTCTCTGTGGGTTTTCCCTATCTTTCTGGCTTCATGCTAAGAGGCTTCAGTTCTATGAGTACATATGGGAATTTATGCAGGTTTCTTATAACAAGCTTGAGGTGATCTGCTTTTCTCCCTCGAGGTGATAGAATATGAGGAGGGGATGGACCACCAATGGATTTATAGTTTCTTATTACATCACAATAGCGTAGTGGGCTGCTGTGTGAAAGGCATCCACTTAGCAGATGAGAGGACCGTGGAAGGGATACTCGTTATTTAATATACATTTTGAAGATGGCTGCTTTATTCTTTCTTCCATTAACTTGGAATTACTTTCCAAACTTTTCAAAATGCATGTTCTGTTCATAGTTATCTCTATATGCTTATTTCATTTTCATTGTTTGAAACATTTTTGGAAATCCTATTTTGGAGTAGCCTTGTAAACCTATAGCACACTCTTTTGAATGTTCTCAGTGATGGCAAATATCCATGGCTTGATACTGGATTTGGATTTTTAGGAAATAGCCTAAAGTCATTTGGAACTGAGTCTTGTGCAAAGGTCAAACCGAGTATTTTAATTTTTGTTCTAAAATGAGATATGACCGCAAATAATCAAACTGATTGTATATGATAAACTCCGCAGGAAGATTCAAAAAGGAACATCCAAAAAATGTTTTGGACAACAGCAGTATTGTTGGAATTTGGTTACCATCTCCCAGGTGACTACTTTGAATGTTTAAATTCATCTGAATGTTTAACCCATGTTTATTGTAACACTAGCTTCAATCACCTCTCCTGCCGGGAGACCGTGACAGACCTGGGATTAGCACTAAAGTGCTCTTTCCAGTGTGCTATAGGTTCCTTCTGGCCATTGTTGTTAAGTATCGTGATTGGATTATCATCACCTCCTTGTCTACTTTTTGTCTTTGAACTTTTTGCTTTTTGCCTACTTTACTTAACATTTCTAGAATAGAAGTATGGAGAGAAGAGAAAGTGAAAAGTTTTATGGTTAAAAAAAACCCAAACTTTATTGAGAGAGGAGTAATTGAAATGAGGTTTGGTGCCAGTGATAGTTGAGATTATCTGTTGATTTCAGTTATCCATTGGATGTCCCCGGCCCCATTAGTACATGGAATCAGGACTTGCCTGAAGAGATAATTTACCATCTGTGCTATTGAGCCAGGCATTTTCACCTCATATTCACTGCTACATGCATAATTATTTATCCTAGTAGACAATCACATTCCCATATCTTCTGGGTCACTGATAATTTCTGATGGTTGTATAAAATGTTGGTTTTTATTAATTGTCCTATCTAGTGTGAGATATACAATTTATATAGAAAGCAAATTGTCAAGGGTGTGTGTGTGTGTGTGTGTGTGTGTGTGTGTGTGTGTGTGTATTTGAGTGAGGTGTTTTTCTAGTATTTACCTGCAAAAGTTAAACTATGGTAAGGTTGTTATAGACTTCTTTGACGTGTGCTATAATATTGGAACTTCTTTTTGGAATTCATAGGAATTAAGTGATGGAGATGACTCCCCTGAAATTAGCCTACTCTCAGGTGCTGTTATTACAAGTTATGGCACAGTAGAAGTAAAGAAAAAATCATCAGAGAAACTAGAGGGATCCAGTGTGTTGTCAGAGTCTCTAAAGGAAGTTGCATTGCCTTCAAAAGAAATCAGGGGAGAAGATAGTTCCTGTGAAATGTTGGTGCCCACCACAGAAGACTCTACAGGATTGTCAGAAAGTCTTCTGGGTAAATACCCATTTATAGTGAATGAATTTGAACCTAGAGAGTTATTGAAAACACTGAGTGATTTGGGTAGTCCCAAATCAATGTCACCTTTAGATCATTTGCTGATTTGTCAGAAAGATGGTCTGTCAGAAGACATGCAAGAAAAGGAAAAAAATGATGCATTACCAGCTGAGTTGCTGACAGCCCTAAACACGTTGTCGGAATCTATGGTGGAGTCCATCTGTCAAAGGATGGAAGGAGGTGGTAGACCCTGTGCTGAGGATGAGTGCCTAGGAACAGAGCCCAATATTTCTCAGACAGATGATGATTGTACACAAATAGCAGGAATGAATTTTGAATTTCAGCATTCTGTTCAGCCATTTGGACGAGATCCCAAGTTAACTGAACCTTTGTCAGGGGATGTAACAATGCAGCAAGTAAGTGCAAGTTTTAATCTTTGAATTTTACCTTTTATAGAAGTTAAAGTGACAGGCCTTTCATTGAACGTCGATTGTAAGCTAAATTAAATTAAAATCTTCTACCACTAAATATCAGTATCTCCATAGGGCCATTGTCTTACTCCTCTTATGCATTGAAACAAAGATGCTGGTTAAAAGCTTCCCCAGTCAAAGGTCTTTCTTCACTGATCATTGACCTCAGGCAAGTCACTGGACTTCCCTGGGCCTCAGTGTCCTCTTCTCTAAAATGAAGAAGTTGGGCTAGAACAGTGGTTCTCAACCTTCCTAATGCCGTGACCCGCATGTGTACGTATCTGCATGTGGGCGGACCTGCCTGGAGACAGTGGTGTCTTGGTTCCTAAGACCATTGGAAATATGTGTTTTGCGATGGTCTTAGGCAACCCCTGTGACCCCTGTGAAAGGGTAGTTTGACCCCAAATGGGTCGCGACCCACAGGTTGAGAACCACTAGGCTAGAAGGTCTCTAAGGCCCTTTCCAGGTATAAGTATGATTTTGAGTTTTATAAATGCCATGATTTGCTGTTGAGGACATGCAAATCACACTTTGGAGTCAGAGTAAACAGAGTATCCACTCCCATCTAAAGAAAGTGTCATTTATATATTATAAAGTATCTTTCATATAAAGAAGCTCATGATGCTATTGTGAAAAATAAAATCTGAGGCTGGATCAACTTTTGATCTGACATATCATAGGCTCAGTTGTCAAACTTTTGGGTTCAGGCTGCTCTTACGCTCTTTACAATTACGGAGGACCCTAAAGAGCTTTTGTTTTTGTGGATTATGGCTATTGATATGTACCATATTAAAAATTAACATGCAAATTTTAAAAATATTTTTCAGTTAATTTTCAATTATAATAATGAATTCATTGCATGTTATAATATTTTTGTGAAAAATAACTATATTTTCCAAAATAGCATTTAATAGGGACATTGGTTTACTTGTTTTTATAAAACTCTAATGTCTGGCTTAATAGAAGACAGATGTATTCTCATCTCTGCTTCTGCATTCAACCTGTTGCCATATGTTGTTTGCCTGCAGTATGTTTGGCCTTACGTAGATACATAGTTGGAAAAGAGAAAAGTATTTTACTGTGCAAATAATATCTTAGTATTATTATGAAAATAGTTTTTACCTTGAAGAACCCCTGAGGATCTCCCATGGATCCTCACACTACACTTTGAAAATCTCTGTATTATAGCATTTAGTAGAATCTACACGTGTCTCTGGATGAAGCAGCTTGCTATCTTCACTTGCCCTTTTAATCTCTGTCACCTAATGCTATAGAATGTTAAAGGAGTGTAGAGTGCGACCCTACTTTCGCTAGACATTCCTTTTGAAATTTAAGAATCCTGCAGTGTCTGTCTTTCCCTAAACTTCTTTCTGATATTTTCAAATGTCTATCATGCATTGACACAGTGTTTTGCAATGTATTTGTATCTTTAAGTACATCTGTGCACATACCTTTACTTTGTAAAGAACAATTTGGTTTTATTATTAACAGGGAAATCCAAATTATACTTGCTTGCTTTCAGGATTTTCTTTAAAACCTGCCTCTTTTCTCTTTTAGGATAAAGAAGATCCAAGTTCATTTGGACAGGAAACCTTAGCACATCCGAATGTTGCTCACCTTGATGGGCTTAGTAAAGAAAGGGATTTAAATTCCATGGAAACATCCTCTATCTTAAGGAGATCAGCTAGACTGAGAACAGTAGGAGCAGGAGCTACCCCTAAGAATGTAGATGAGGCATATACAATTCCAGAAGAGATTCTACAGAGAGCAGACAGTGCACTTCCAACGGAGTATTTCAGGTATGCTGTCAAATTGCAAGTTTTTGTTCTTTTTTGTTTTTGCTTTTTTTTCCATATGTACTAGACCAGTCTTACAAATAACTGTCCTTGAGGATGAAAACAATTTTTGGTGAGTCTAAAGCAAAACAGCAACAACATTGTTTTATTTATTTTTTCTATTTATATCGTGATTAGAGAGTAGCCTGGAGTAGTATATAGAGAGAGATGCGGGCCTCCAAGCCAGAAAGACCCGGGTTCTAGTCCTGACTCTAAACACAGTGACCATGTGACCTTGAGCAAGTCAGTTAGCCTCTTCAGGCTCTAGGTCACTTTTTTCCTTCATTTTGCTAATATTTTGTTTTTTTCCAATGACATGTAAAACATTTTAAACATTAGTTGTTTTTTTAAAAAATGTAGTTGCAAATTCTCCTCCGCCCTCATTTGGAAGGAAAGCGATTTGATATAGATTATAAATGTGTAGTCTTGTAAACATGTTTCCATTTTAGTCAGTGTAAGAGCAGACACAGACCCACTGCGTTCCCCCCCCCCCGCCTGCCCAAGCCAAAGCCAAGAAATCTCCCCCAAACCAAGAAAAATAAAGTGTAATTCAGTTTCACTCAGATTCCATCAGCTCTTTCTCTGGAATACAGTGTATTCATCATGGCTCCTTTGGAACTGTCTTAGCTTATCCCTAATAGAATTAGTGCTTGCTCATGGTCTTACTCATCACTGTAAGGAAAGCTCCATTTATTCCTGTGTTCTCTAGTGTTTTCAGTAGGAATAGAAGTGGTATTTTGACAAAAGTTTTTCTGTATTTTCTGTCGGTTTTGTTACTGATGTGCTCAGTTATGCTGACAGTTTTCCCGATCTTGATCAGTCCTGCATTGCTGGTATAAGTCCCACCTGGTTGTAGTATATGATTTTTGCGATATGTTGCTATAATCTCTTGCTAGTATTTTATTTGAAATTTTTGTATCAATATTCAGTAGGGAAATTGGCCTATAGTTTTCTTCCTCTGGTTTTGACCTGTACCTCTGTCTATGTATGCTTCTTTTGATTGCCCTAAAAGTGAAAAAGTTCTTAGTAGTCACAAGTATCCTTCTCACATTGCAGTGTAAAAGGTGGAGCCATATCAGTTCTTATCATTTTTCTTTTCATGATCTTTCATTTTTTCTTTCATTTCTTTTCATGCTTCTCTTGAGTCTTGTATTTTTTGGTAAATTTTTTTTCATTTTACGCTTATATATAAAATGAGAAAAGGAAAAAAAAAACATTGCCACACATACAGCAGGCTGTTAAGAGAGGATTCAATATGAAACAATTTCTGTTTCAAAAAAGCTGCTATAATAACTACTACGTACTGTTTTTAAAGCTTCCCAGCTTTTCTTTGTTTCCTTGTTAGTTTTCTTTTGTTCTCTGCTGTGCACTTTTTACTTTATTTTTCCCCCTTCTCTCCTCCTACCTACCCTAAAGAAGGCTACATTTAAGTGTGGATATGTGTGTGTGTGTGTGTATACACACACACCTATATATACACATAGATCTCAGTAAGCATATGCACACATACAGATACACGTATACACATACATGTAAGACCATACTGTCCTTATTTCCTCCTCTCATCTGTTTCTCTGGAGGTGGATCACATATTCCTTCATAAGGCCAAGTCTTTCTGTGTTTTCTAAATCAGCCTGCCCAGCATTTCCTACACCACAGCAATATTCCTTTCTGGATTCAAACCACATCTTCCTTCATAGCATCTTTGAGATTAATTTGGGTATTTATAATAGTCAGAATCACTTGCTTGCTCAAGGTTATTCTTAAAACAGTACTGCTGTTACTGTATAGAATGTTCTCTTGCTTCTGCTCATTTTGCTCTTCATTATTTTGTGGAGGTCTCTCCATGCTTTTCTAAAATCATTGAGCTCATCATTTCTTATAACGAGTAATATTCCATCATGAATATATACCACAATTTGCTTAGCCATTCCCCAGTTGACAGGCATACCTGGGATTTCTAGTTCTTTGCCACTACAGGAGAGCTGCTATAAATACTTTAGAATATTTAGGTTCTTTTCCATTTTCCCTAATCCTCTTGAGAAACAGACTTAATAGAGGTATTGTTGGATGAAAGAGTATAGGCAGTTTAATATCTCTTTGTTCATAATTCCAAATCTCTCTCCAAAATGGTTGGATCAGCTCACAGATTTACTAACAATGAGTTAAGGTCACAGTTTTTCCACATCCCTTCCAACATTTGTCACTTTCCCCTTCTATCATTTTAGCCATTCTGATAGGAGTAAAATGGTATCTCAAGATAGTTTTAATTTGCATTTCTCTAATCAATAATGATTTAGAGGGGGCGGCTAGGTGGCGCAGTGAATAGAGCACCGGCCCTGGAGTCAGGAGTACCTGAGCTCAAATCCGGCCTCAGACACTTAACACAAAAAACTAACCGTGTGACCTTGGGCAAGTCACTTAACCCCAACTGCCCTCCAAAAAAAAAAGCAAAAAAATAAAATAATGATTTAGAGCATTTTTTCATATGACCATACATTGTTTCATATGACTGTCAGAAAACTGCCTGTTCATATGCTTTGACCATTTGTCAATTGGGGAGTGACGTGCATTTTTATAGAATTGACAAGGTTCTTTATATATTTGAGATATGAGACTTTTATCTGAGGAACTGTCTATAAAATTTTTTTCCCAAGTTCTCTGCTTTCCTTCTGATCTTGACTTCATTTGTTTTATTTGTACAAAACCTTTTTAATTTAATGTAATCAGAATTATCCATTTTACGTCTCACAGTGCTCTCCTGTCTCTTGTTTGCTCATAAATTGTTCCGCTATCCATAGGTCTGATAGTCAGTATGTTCCAGTCTTCAGATTTCCTTGTCGTATCTCCTTTTATATCCAGGTCATGATGTATCTCTTTTGACCTTATCTTGGTAAATAGTGTAAGATATTGGTCTGTGCCTGATTTCTGACGTACTGCTTTCCAGCTCTCCCAACAATTTTTACCAAATAACGAATTCTCATCCCAAAGTTTGAAGTCTTTGTACTTGTCAAACACTGGGTACCTGTATTTGTATGCTGATGTAGACTGATTATATGTCTGCTCTATTGCACTGATCCTCCCTTTCTGTTTCTTAGCTACTACCAAATCATTTTGATAATTATTTCTTTATTTTTTTAATTTATTTTTTGTTTTCTTGTTTACATTATTCATTTTCATGACATTTTTGAATTACACATTTTCTCCCCGTCTTGCCCCTGCCCCAACCCTAAAACAGCAATCCCACTGTAAAGCCCCTCCCCTGCTCTGCTCTCTTATTTTCTGGTAGGGCAGGGAGGGTCTCCCTATCCCAGCCCCTGTATATCTTAATTCCTAGTTTCAGGTATTAGAGAACTTTGAATTCTAGATTATTTCGATTCCTCCCTTGTCAACCACCCC